>JAREIK010001468.1:2335000-2701760 GCA_029783825.1 Sapria himalayana | reverse complement strand
ATTCTGCTCTTTTTCTTTTAGAACCATCAATACTTAATGAGTTTTTTCCCTTTGGGTGGCTCCATAAGATCTCAAACATGATTGGATTGCATTGACTGCATCTCTGATTCCATAGACATTTGTCAATGTTCTGCATTCTTATCGTTTATTACTTTATCATAGCTTTTATGATTAGTCTCTAGCTCATCAGAAAATTCTATCATAAAACTTATCATAATAATGATAGTGTTGATATCGAACCTTATGAACTTATGATTAATATGCAAGTTGCACTTTATATCTCTACATATAATTTTTAGTCTAACAGCTAGTTAAAATGTCTTCTATTAAATGAGTAATAAATATGGTTTATCTCTTAGAGTTATTTTCTCTTATAGTTAAATTATATCAGTATCTAGCTTCTTGTGGAATCAATTATGAGGAGATTGTTTTTCCGGTAGTAATACTAAAGTCAATTCAGATTCTCTTGGTCGTTGCAACTAATTATGACTATAAAATTGGCAAATAGACTTAAAGAATGCATTTTTTTAATGAGCTTCTTGAAGAATATATCTACATGATATAGCAATATAGTTTCATAGAAAAGTGCAAAGAGCACACACACTGTGTAAGTTAAAGAAATCCATTTATGACCTAAAATAAGAGTCTTGATCTTTTTGATCAAGCTATCAAGTCTTATGATTTTAATCAATGTTAAGATAAGTACTATGTATATAGAGAGAAGTGACACCATCATGGTATTTTTGATATTGTAGGTTGATGATATATTACTCATTTGTTAGGATGTGGGTTTGCTGACATTAGTTAAGGTCTAATTATCCAATTAATTTTGATATGATAGAATTAGGAAAAACTACTCGTGTTCTTGTGATTAAGATTTTATGATATCGCAAGCAAAGAATATTGGGCTTATCTCAAGTTATTCGTATCGATCAGATATTTACTCATTTTAAGCATGTAAAATTCTAAGAAGGTTTTCTTCCTTTCAGACATAGAACTTCTTTAAAAAAAATTATGCCCCAAAATACCTAATGAGATGAGATAGAGAAAATGATGATATTTCCTTATTCATAAGTAGTAGGAAGCCTAATGTATGTAATAATTTGAACTAGACCTAATATCTATTTTGTTGTAGGCATGATAGCAGATATTAAACTAACATAGGACAAGAATATTGGTAGTAGTAAAATATATAATCTAATACTTGAAAGGGACTAGAGATTGCATGTTAGTGTACCAAGTAGATAATCCTATACCTATAGTGTATACAAACTAAAATTTCCAACTATCAAGTATAAAGTAATCTTTATGATTTATTCCATTTTGAAAAGCTGAGTATGTGGTAGCTTCAGAGGCAGCCAAAGAGGCTATATGACTTAGGAACTTCATGACAGATCTAAGGGTCATTCTCTATGTGAAAAGTACTTATTATACTTTATTATGATAATAGTGGAGTAGTTATAAATTTGAAAGAACCTAAATCCTACAAGAAGTAATAACATATCAGGCATAAATGATAAAAATCATCTAATAGAGATATTATGAAAAGATGAGATATGATTAGAATGAAATTAGTCTCCATTGACATCTTGGTGAACTCTTTTATGAAGGGCATTCTAGCTAAATATTTTGACAGGACATGTAGAAGGAATAGGAGTCTAACATATAGCATCATTGTTTTGCATCCAAGTGGAAGATTATTGGAACTAATTTATACTAAAAGCTATTTTTTATTATTTTTCCATTTTTTTTAATTTACATATTTTTCTTATTAAAAAAAAGATTTTATAATGAGTTGAATTTGTGAAAAAAGCATATGTCCCTTTTACACTATGGATAATTTAGTGTGTAGAGTTTGGTTTATGCATAGAAGATCGAATCAGTAGTTCATGTATAATATATTTATTATTATCACAACCTAGATAGAGTTGGATAACTATTGGTAAGATTATAGTGCATTGATTTTAGTAGGTCTATATTCATTATTGTGAATGATAAAGTTCTAACTTCTAGTGCTAGTACACTTGAGTGTAACACTCAAGATTTTATTTATTAAAAATATGTAATGCATATAATCAAAATAATTAATTTGATTAGAATTGAATTATTTGATTTTATTAATAAATCATATTAATAGATTCATTTTAAATTAATTTTGTTTATATATATATAATTAAAATCTTTAATTATAAATCTTTTTAAAATAATAAATAATAAAATGAATCGATTCATAATAAATATGTGTTGTTTCTTTTTATGAAACATTTTGATTTTTATTTATTTAAAAACTAAAGTTCTGATGACACTAGACACAATAGCATTATCATCTTTCATGCATTTTCTGGAACAGGGAGATATGGAAGGAGTCTAAGCCATCATCAGTGACCTTGAGGTATCATGTTATTGTTGCAAACATACATAAACTTTACTCAAAAATATAAGATAATGCATCCTATGAGTATTATTAGCTTGTGAAATTTTATTTCCTGATTGTTGTGAAAATAACATGTTATTGGTATATCGTTCTTTACACTTAAAAAAATAAAAATAAAAATAAATGTGTCTATCCAACTCATGCAGACCTAACAATATATATATATATATTGTGAACTATATATATATATCTATTATTTTTAAAATAACACACACATAGGCACGCGCGCACACACACACACACACACACACACACACAATATATAAGATATATATCTATTACTTGAATAATGTTTTGCCAACAATGTTCACATTATTTTTCAAAAACACTATGGATGTGTAATTTAAATAAATATGGCTATTTTTGGATTTGATGATAAAATGGAAATAAAATAAAAATATTTTATATTATGGTACTACTTTTTATTAAAAATTTTGAAAATAAATAAAAAATGGGAACAAAATATAACCAAAGATCACATGGTGTTCCAACTAATATTAATTTTGCCCAAGTACATGTGTTTTCTATAAAAGTAACTAGTTGTACAAAGTGAAATTTATTCAAAATAATATTTTATTTCTTTTGGTTTTATTATGACAATTGGAATTAATCTTTTTGTTTCGTTTGCTCATATTTCCGCCTCAAAAAATAATAAAGTGTTTGTGATTAAGTTATCAAAATATCTTTTATTTTTTTCAAGATTGTTATTTTATGATATTAATTGTTGTATTTAAATTCAATTCATGATCACAATGCCTATTTAGTTGTTTTAGTAAAATTTATCAATGCAAGATCGTTATTTCGTCCAATTTATCAATGTGTATTTTATCAAAGCCGGAACCCCCCACCACACATATTTTGAGAGTTTTTGCCTGTTAATCTATCTTGTTTTGATGATTATACTAGGCTCCTACAAGGGGCATGTCATCCTGTGATCAGTTGTAGTTTGTGCCTATAAGTTTCCTCTATTTTGGTTGTTGCTTTCTTGGCATATGCTCTTTGTGTAGTATTGATCCCCCCATTTTTATTAAAAAAATACTAGATTTACATTAGAAAGTGGTTTGTATTAACCAATGTCTTAACATAGTCTAATCTATTCTGATGACTATTTATGTAGTTTGTATATTCTATGAAATAATATTTAGTCATAGAAACTTGAGTTTTTGGACATGAATAGTGTTTTTGGAAAAAAAAAATATAAAAATTAGTTCAGGTTCTAAAAAATGACCAAAGTTGTGCGTTAGGTCACGTCGAAGGCAAGGTAGCATTGGCCATCGTTGTGGACGGCTGCCAATGCTGACGTTGTGGATTACAACCATTGAACTAATTAAATTTAAAAACCATCATCCACAATGCCGGCTATTGAACTAATTTAAAATTTGCCATCGTCCATTATGGCAAATTTTTAAGTTCAATAGCCATCATCCACAATGCCAACTATTGAATTTAAAATTTTGTCAAATGTTAGCATTGTGGATGATGGTCATTTAACTAATTGAACTGCCAGAGGCCGTCATCCACAATGACGGCCATTGACAAATATATAATTCGTCTACTTTCTTTCCTCTTTCCCCCATTTCTTATTCCTCTCCTCATTTTGCTCGGCTCCCTCCTCCGGACGTTCCTCCTCAACGACGACTAGGGAACATCGATCGACAACTCAGATCTAGTGATTGATTTCCTTCTAAGGTTTGTTCCAACCGCCTTATCTATGATTTGTCTAACCATAACTAAAAAAGGGACTTGCGTAATTTAGGGTTTGAGTTAGAGCTTGTATAGTCAATCACCAAAAAAGGTTTGTTCGACCTATCTGGAAATTTTGGCCCTAGTTTGCGGAAACTCATAAACCAAGAATTGTTGTTGATGATTATAGGAGAATGAGCCCGTTTAGGCCACTTTGACTCAATTTTGGACCCATTGAGATTATTGTATGATATTGAGCCATATTAGCTGTGTTTTTAGTATAAGTTGTATTTTGGGTAGAGCTCCCCGTACAAAGGAGACTTCTCGATTTTTCATTAAATCAAGGGTCTAGGAAAATGGGCACGATTGGGACAATTTAATTTCAAAACAAGGTACTACTGATAATCATCTCATATTATTTTATTTTTTTACTTCATCTTTAATAAATTAATTATGTTTGTATCCTTTATTTCTATAATATGTTATTACAATAGAGATATAATGAGGACTAAAAAAGATGGGAAATATGTTGGGAACAAATCTTTGATTGTGCCATGGATATATTGGTTGACTACATTTTTGAACAATTGGGTGATATCATATTTTTATGTATAACTATTGATAAACATAAGTTCAAATTAGTCCTCAAGTATAAGTATCATATAAAAAGTGGAAATCTTTTCCAATATGGAATAACAATACTATGCACTAAATATTGAACATTATTTAACACAATTATCATTTAGGAAATTGAATTGTTTGTTGAGGTCATTCAAATAAACCGACAAGGAAAACAATATATGGATGTTACAGAAAATGAGAATGTTGTAAAAATTGATTATGGTTGTGGGCCAAGTAGTAGCCTAGTACTAGATACTGAAGTAAATGGAGATGATGTTGCTTGTACTTATGAAGAAGGTAATGATGAACCTAATGAATATATTAATGATGAATATGATGAAGAATTACATGTACAAGCTGATGAACATATATCATCATTCTAGACTACAAATTAGGTTTTTGAGAATGAGCAAGAAATAATTGTCTCTACACATGCTTTATCTTGTGATATATCGAATATTATAGGTGATGAGGGACTAGGTGAGTCAGCCCCTATTCATTTTCACCTACCACCAACACATTGTTTTGAACATGTTAACAACATAGATATCTTTATTTCAAGTGGTTAGACTCCATGGGGGCAAAAGACTACCAATTATTTGAGTGGAGAATTTGTAGTTGGGCAAGTTTTAAATTCTAAATTTGATTTACAAGAGGCTGTAAAGATTTACTCAATTAGAGCACATCAAGAGTTTGTTGTAGTTGTTTCCTCAAAAAAATTGCTCATTTTAAGATGCAAGAAGGCCTGAGAATGTCAATGGAAGTAGCATACAATGATTGTGAAAGATACTATCTTATTTGTGATCAAAAAAATATAAAGGCTCATATATTATATAAATTCTTATTTGAACCAAGATCATCATCAATTGGACTCAAAGTTGATTGCTGCTCATATATAGACAATAATTAAGGTACAATTCACATTATCTATTGTTGTTATTCAAGCAAATGTGATGGAGAAATATGGATATGAAATTTTATATAAAAAAGCATTGGATAGAAAGCATAAAGAAATTTAGACATTATTTAATGTTTTTTCTTAGTCATATATAGAGCTCCCACATCTGCTATTTCCCATAGAACAAGCAAATTCTAGATGTTGTCATTTGGAAAATCATCAACAATAGTGTGCCAAACATTGAGACAATCCGACACATGTTCAGATCATTCAAGACGTCTATTGAATGGTTCACAAGTTGTCGTCAATCTCTGAGTATTGATGGTACATATTTATATGGGAAGTAAAAGTGACATTGTTGATTACTATGGGCTGTGACAGAAATAATCAGTTGTTTTTATTAGCATTTGCTGCAGAAGGAAAGAATATTGATAGTTAGAGATAGTTCTTGGCATGTATCAAAAATAGAGTAACTCAATGGATGGGGATTTGTGTTATATCTGATAGACATTCAAGTATTATGGTAGTTATGAGCGATCCTCATCTTGGTTGGGATGCAACATGTGTCTATCATAGGATTTGTATGCATCATCTAGCAAGTAATTTTATGACCCACTTTAAAGTTAAACTCTTGAAAAATTTGGTATCCAAAGCAACCATCGCAATAACACCACGGAAGATGAATAAGCATATAGCTAGAATTGAAAGAATTAATTTTGAAGCACAACAATGGTTAAAGATGATCCCTCTTCAGTTATGAGAACTTTCACATGATGGAGGTCTAAGATATGTATATTGACAATCAACATGTTGGAGGTATTTAACAATGTTCTTAAAGGAGCTCATGGATTACCACTCACAACATTAATCAGTTGATATTTTCTTGCCTTAACAGTTACTTTGTTGCATAAGGGAATAAACTACTGATAGATTGGCTACCGATGAGTAGTTCACTCCATATGTTGATGCTCATATATAGGGTCATGTGGTTAATTCAGAATCAATGGAAATTATTCTTTATGATCACATATAGGGTAGATTTCATGTAAAGTCAAGGAGTGGCCGAATTCATCACCTCAACTTTAATAACAAGAAATACACATGTAGTAAGACATTGATATATGGATTTCTATGTAGCCATATCATAGCAACATATCATCATCGATGCATTGATTTTTAGTTATTTGTTCAAGACTACTACATTGCACAATCATACTATGATACTTGGATATGCTTGTTTTATCTCATATTCAATAACACGAGTGGTCGCTTTACGATGATCCTATGATTGTAGCTCTTGATTCAATAAAATGGAAAACTAGTTTCCATCTTAAATCAACCCGATTACATAATGAAATGGATGTTAGGAAGAGGAGACCCATAATAAAACATGGGTTGTGCAAACAAATGGGTCATAATCAGTAGTCTTGTAAGAATAGAAATCAAGTTTAGTTATAGAAGTGAAGTAAGACAATTAGTTTTTTGTTTATAAATGAGCCATCACATTTTTTATAATTATTTTGTATAAGACTTGTGTAAAAGTGTGAATATTTTGTAAATGAGGCCTCGACTTTATGTAGTTGTTTTGTATATGACTTATTCTAGTAAATGAGACATTATTATTATACATGTGTATTGTAAATAATTGTCATTGTAATTAATATTGACAACCATATTTGACAATTATTTTGGATTTTTTATATCTTATAAACATGGTGTTCATGAAGATTCATGATGCAAATCCTTTGGTTGCAACTATCTTAATATTGCAAGATAGATACAGATCACACTTAGTAGATATAGAGCAAGTACGTATTTTGTTAAATATCAATTACTATTAATAGTTGTTACATGTAATTTATATATAACTAATTTTAAAATTAATTGTCTCATTGCTTATAGCTTCATGAAATAATCCACCCTCGTCATATCACGATCTATTGGCCACTTATCATCATCTAGTCGAGAAAGGGTGGTCAGACACACACACACGTTACATGTGCTAGTAGTGGAGATGACAATAACCTTATAGGATGTAGCCATCATCCTTGGCTTTTGTATCCGTGGCCTAGTAGTCACTAAAGCTTGTGTGTTCAATGTGGTGGTATTGTGCGAGGAGTTGCTTGGTGTCATCCCACCCGTTGATGCTATCAAAGTTGCCACCATCTTTTTGTGGTAGTTATGTTCCTAGTTAGAGGTGTCGAATGGGTCAAGCTAGGCCTGCCCGTCTCATTTTTTAGTTGCCTAATCGGGCCACCGTGTTGTGTCTGGCATGGCTTGAGAAGTGCCAACCCGTCATAGCTTGCCTGCCCGGCTCATACCTAGTTCGAACTAGGTCGTGCTAGGTTGTGCCAAAACATGCTAGGTCATGTCAGGGTTTAGGACATGCTAGGTCATGTCAGGGTTTAGGACATGCCGGGTATTGCCATTTTGGCCCATTTAGAATTGTATCATCCCAAACTTCAAATATATTTTAAAATTTAAATTCTAACGCCAAATTAATTAATTCATTAAATTAATACAATAAAAAAAATAAAATTATTATCACAAGTCACAAATTACAACTAACAACTAAAAACACATACAAATTACAAAATAACAAAACAAGGTCAAATCATTAAAAAATAAAAATTAATATTTCAAAGATAAATATATAAATATAAAACATCAATCTCATAAATAAGTGTCTGAATAAATAAAAAACAAAATAACAATAAAAGTAGCATGCTCAAATGACAAAAATAAATAAATAAAGACAATCTAAAAACAATCAATCTCGTAAGCATTTGATGATATCACTAGTGGTAGGTTGTAGGCATTATAGTAGGCTCGATCTTAGTCGTCAATAATCATCAAAGTCACAAAATCATCATCGGGAACTAACACATCCGCTCTTGCTATAGTTGTAGAATGATCCTGGATGCATAAGATTGAATCCTTTCAATCTTTCATGCATGCTAATGCCTAAATAATATATGACTATAATCTCGATCTCCTATCTAAAATCACATTCACTGTAACATAAAAAGTAGACTCCGATGCTACGCTCACCATCAGAGTAGTCAGTTGAGCCCGTGCCATATTAGACAACACGCGATAGGTGGACTCATGATTTTCACAACTATAAAATATCAAGGTTCTTATTATTGATATGTAATAGGATTGAGTAGTGATCGGTATCTAAGTATCAAGATAGCTCGCTCCTATTTTATGGTTCACCCAATCATTTCCCATCGCTAATTGAATGAAGAAATCATCTTCGAATATGGTATTCATGTCCATACTCAGAGTTTTGACTACTACCACCACCATACCTAGTATCATAGTATGTAAATAGCTCAATCAACTTTTCGTGAATGAACCCTTCAGGTTGGTGTTCCTGGTTCATGCACGAGAATATGTATATCAAAATATTTTCTACCCCTTCCACCTTAATCCTAGGATCCATAGAGGTAGCCAAACAATAAAGAGATGGAATGGTAGACTAGTATTTTTACTACTTGGTTTCCATCTCAACAACCATGTTACTAAATGATGAGTCATCTCTAAACTTCCTAAAAATGCTACTAATTTTACATATGCACGTGAGTGCAATGCAAGTGGTGTGAGGATGAACTGACTAACACATATTTGTCATGTCATACAAAATCTTCATGAATTTCAGAAATAAAATTCATATAACACAATCAGTATCGTTAATAATAAGTTCATCACTCTTACTATTGACATAATTGAATATCACATGTTCATATCCAACACTTGACTTTAACATCATGTATGTGTAATTCCAATAGTATCTCGTATCCGATTGGAATTTCTTCTTTTTTAGACTCACAAAAAAATAAAGACTACCAAACTCTTATTATTTGGGAGACATGAAAAAATTTTAGTGAGTAATATAAGTTTTCTAAAGAGAGGGAAACAACCTTCATCCCCACTTATACTATGAGGTTAATGACATGACATATGCATCTAATGTGAAAAATCTCTTTTAATGGCCCATCTCTAATAGTCCTAATAAACATATTAATTGCTACTCTATTGTTAGTTGTATTATCGAATGTGATACTATATATTATATTTTGAATATTATATTCTCTAAAGATTCTCATCACGCACTCATAAATTATCAGGCCATCATGAGGATGGAAAATCTCTGAGAATCCTAATATTTTTCTTTTTAATATCCATTTAAAATCTACATAGTGGGCGGTGAGACATGCATAAGATGTATCATCGTGACTAGTCAATATATCAAATGTTACAGATAACACTCCACTATATTCCCTAAATTTATTAATTATTTTTTTTTCTAAATTATATTGTTTTAGTATGTCATTCCTAGATGTGGACCTAGGAATCCTAAGATATGTAGGCTAAAAATAAGTCTGCATGATACTAACCATTTTTGGATTCACTGAAAATATAATCGGAAGACCCATCTTGGTGATTAGATTGGTCAAGTCTTTCCTCCCTAACTCGTTGTGGTATATGAAGAAAGTCAACATTGAGGCTGAATTGGATCTAGCCTCAAAGCACCCACCACTAAGTTGTGTTTGCCTAGGATTTAATGCACCATATTTTTTAGTACATTATTAGCCATGCTTTTTAAGGTGTCCAGTCTCACATGAACTCTTTTAGGTTAATATTTTTTTATAATATTTGCATTGTGCTAATTTTTTATGTTATACCTAATATTTTTATGTTATATAATATTAAAGTGGGTCACAGCTATTAATTTTCTTCTAGTTTTTTAATTTTTTAGATGTTTGGGTCAAGACGACTGGCGAAATCAAAGTTTTCGTGGTCTCGTACCTTTCCATAGGGTCATCATTATCCATATTATCCATATTAAAAATTTTCTATATTTATGTTTAAATTTATTTCATTATCATCATTAAAATTATTATTTATTATTTTAATTTTTTATTAGTTTATTAATTATATTATAAATTTTATTTTTTAAATTAAATATTAATTTATATTAATTAAACTAAAAAATTTAACTAAAATAAAAAAAACTAAACAAAACAAAATTTAAAAATTAATACCCATAATGCATAAAATCCCATTTGCTTTATAATGTCCACACCATAATTGATAGTCCGCACTCTTCACCCGTCACTCGAGGCATGAAAGTATACACCAAAATAAGAGATCGAGAGAGAGAGAGAGAGAGAGAGAGAGATAGAGAAGAGAGCCGAGAAGAGACAAAGAGATAATATGTGAGAGAGAAAAAAAAGATAAAAATTGAGAATGATAGGGGGTATATATATATTTTTGAAAGATGTAATTAAAAAAATCATTTTTTTTGATTTTTTTTAAATATATTTAATGGGCTAAATCACGACAATCATCAAATTTCTGCACCTAGCCATTGGGGCTGAATCCAACGACGTAAAATGCATGTTTCTTTGATATGTGGGTTAGTTCGACCTTCGAACCAATCCAACGGTCAAATTTAGAAGCTTCAGCTTCTAGTACAAAGGAGACTTTGCCTGATTTTCGTCAAATTATAAGTCCCAAAAAGGGGTCACAATTTATATTATTTTTTCTAAAGCAATATAAAAATCTCAAATTTTTGGGACTAATTTTCTGTTTATTTTGTATTTAGCTATGGTCTTGGGAAAGACTTCACGTCGATTGACTCAATTTTAGGTGAGCACCCGCAGATCCAGCACCACCACCCGCTCATGCCTTACACGATGTCGATGCCGATGTCGGGGATGGAGATCAACTTGAGGCTATCCATGATTAATAGTTGACAACAAAGGTGGTTGTCAACTATCGATCTCTCCCTATTGAAGGTCCCCTCGTGGTTATTTCTATTATACTTTATCACTTAAATGACAAATTATCCCTACTTTAAGGTCGTTGATAAGTCTAAATTTTTTAGGTAATTCATCAATTATCCTAGACATTTACTTCTTATATGTATTCTTATTTATACTTTTGGTTTCATAAGTATCATACTTTCATAATTAATATATACTTTCTCTCAAATCTTACTAATAGGAATCATATGATAAAAAGTAACTCAGCAATATCACCAACTTATGAGTCATTTTTACTTGCATATGTCATGTGGTTTACTTATCGCCATCTATTATGATGACTTGTGATTCTCATATTAAAGGTAAAACTATTGAAATATCATTCTATAAAACTCACACATCAATTAAGGTTCATTTCATCTAAGATATACATAATGGATTGATCTATAAAAGTATTCATGTTTTGAATTTGTAAATATTATACTGTCACAAATAAACTTACTCTATATTAAGTTTTGACGTATAGGATTATCTTTTGCATCTTAATCAGATAGACTATCATTTCCTTCCTAACATTATATGTGAGTGTACTTTATGACTTACTTATTATTATCCAACATGATAAGAGACACACATCTATCAATATTAAAGCCATAATTTGAGTTCTACATAGACACATATTCTATCAATAACCAAACCACAATATAATCAAAACAAAATTCTATTAATTAAATATCCATCTTACAAAATAAAATATATTAATCTTAGATCTTAATTTAGCATGATATTAGAAATGAGTTACATGAGATAATTTGAGATACATCTTAATAAATTTTAGGTTCTCAATGATAGCCCTCAAGAGTATCTAAGAATCAAATCCTAAACTCACAATTTTCATTCGTGCATTTCATATTTTTTTTTCTATCTGATTGTCAAAATCCATGCCCCACCTATTAGGATTTATGCTTTTATCTTGCATCACCGTTTTGCTCATGGATCTTCCTAGGTTTGGGTAAATTTATTCTTCCCAACCCCTAGCTTTTCCTTTCATTTTTGTGGCCTCAAAATTCTTCTTTTAAAATTCTTATTTATGCTTTTATACTTGAATGGCTTTATGTCATTTTTAATTAGAATGTCATGAAATTAAGTTATGCCATAACTTTTTCTTTCGTCTCTATAGCACGAAGTCATAATGCTAAGAATGAAAAATAACTTTTCACTCTTTCTTGGGTTAAATTGACATGCCATTAGAAATTATTATGATTGTGCGTTTCATTTCTATAAAATAAAATAGATCACTAGGAATGGTCATGGTTTGTGTGTTTCATCTCTATAACCAAAATTCAGTGTATTGAGAATGAGCCATAACTTTGATTATTTCTCATGATAAAAAAGTCATGGACCTAAAAATGATCGTAACTCGAGTAATTGCTCTATGAAACTCTTTGTAGCAAAAAGGTATGCTCTTGGAGAGGCCTCATGGCTTTTGTCTTAGTCTTAATAGCTATGTAATGAGAATGTTACAGCAAAGGAGGATGTCATGGTTTTTTGCACTAGTAGGAATACTTGATTACAAGGATATATGTTATGCTTGTAATCAAATATATATATATATATATTATAAGCTATTACTACTATGATTCCAAGATAATTTCATAGCCGAAAAAAAAAATATGTTATGCAATAAAAAAATTGTGCTAAAAATGGGATAGACTCATGACATAAAAATATCATCATGAATATTTATGTTGAGTTTCAGCCAAGAATAATCATCGACACTGCTATAAAAGCTCAATGAGGTGTAACAAAATCATAACATAATGATTGTTATGATTTTTCGCATTCCTCCTACTTAATATATTTATCAATTCTCATATTCCATACAAAAACTACCTAATTTCAATATTATTAATAATAATCCATTAAAGCTATGTTTTAGTGAAAGTATTTCATTTAAAATAATTTTTTAATGAAAAAATATCATGCACAATCATCAAAATTACTAGTATTATTTGATATTTGTCATATCAAATAATAATAATAGCAAAAACAAATCAAAAATGATTGAGACGATATGAATAAACAAAAGTAGATGAATCCCTATATTTTGTTTTTTTATTTTGCCTTTTTAAACAAATACTGAACATGATAGAATTTTAATAACATATTGTTGTTCAAAAAAATATTTTTTTTTTATTTATTTTAATAATTAAAATTTAGTTTCAAAAAATTAAAAATTTTTAACATTACAAAATATTAATTTTAGGCCAACTTAATTTTTGATTTATGTTTTTAAAATTATTAAAAAACCAAAAAATTAAATTCAATTCTACCTAAATTAACTTTAAAATTTAAATTTTCAATTTTTAATACACGCACGTGCGCATGCAAGCACACACAAAATTTTTAACAATACAAAATATTAATTTTAGGCCAACTTAATTTTTGATTTATGTTTTTAAAATTATTAAAAAACCAAAAAATTAAATTCAATTCTACCTAAATTAACTTTAAAATTTAAATTTTCAATTTTTAATACACGCACGTGCGCATGCAAGCACACACAAAATTTTTAACATTACAAAATATTAATTTTAGGCCAACTTAATTTTTGATTTATGTTTTTAAAATTATTAAAAAACCAAAAAATTAAATTTAATTCTACCTAAATTAACTTTAAAATTTAAAATTTCAATTTTTAACACACGCACGCGCGCATGCAAGCACACACACACACACACACATGTTAGATTTTAAAATTTCAATCATTTCAAAATTTTAATTTTAGCCCAACTTAATTTTTGAATTATGTTTTTAAAATTTTTAAAAAACCAAAAATCTTAAATTCAATTCTACCTAAATGAACTTAGTTTAAAATTTAAAATTTCATTTTTTGACACACACACACACACAATATATATATATATATATATATTCTCAAAATAATTATCCGAATTATTTTGAGAATAAGTCCCTAGATACCAAACTATTATTCTTCCCACACTTGGTAGAATACACAAAAAATATAATTAAAAATCACATTCAAATTTCAAATAATTACTCAATAAAATTCAATTTACCAACAATCTACAAAATAAACAAAAATAAATAAATAAATAATAATAATAATAATAATAAATATTTATTAATGTTTGGAATATTCAAATTATAATTCCTACCATTATGAGATTTGTGCTCCTTCCATTTGTGTAAAATTCTAAGTAATAGAGCACAACACATTAATAGCATGTCCACTAGCTATATGCCAATGCATACTACCACATGAATCTCCTCATAATCTCCATATACAATCCAAGTTAGAAGAGAAGAAGCTAGAGGAATAAAAATTACAGATGAATTTTTTCAAAAAATAAAAATTTTCTATTTATTTTAAAATTAAATTTTACTTTTTTAACTATGACACATTTTAAATTTTAGTCCAAAATAATTGTGGTATTGTGTTTTTACAAATTTTAAAAACTCAAATATCTTAAATTACATTCTATCCAAGTTTACTTACTTTAAATTTGACAATTTCAAAATTTCGCATATATATTGAAATATATATTTTTTATCTGAATATATATTTATATATTATCGAAATAATTATTTGTATTATTTTAAGAATAAATATCTAAATACTCAAATTTTATTTTAAATTCAACATAATACACAAACAAATATAACTAAAATTATTTTTATAAAAAAATTAATAAATAAAGTCAATTACAACTACAATTTGCAAATTAAGTAAAAATAGTAAATTGTAACAAAAAATAATGACTAATATTTTGAGGATTTTAATCAAAATTCTCAAGAGAATGAGTTTTGTACTTCTCCTTACATTCTAGTGAAATTTTTAATCTCCCAAGCATAACTCATTCATAGCATATCCATTGTATGTGACAGCATTAAATCTTTAAATATTCCTTCACTTATTACAAGTTATAATAAATAGAATATAATAATTATATAATATATATAAAAAAATTAGATAAATAAAAATTATATATCTTTTAGATAATAAGTGTTTTTCAAAACTCTTCAATAAATGTTTTTGTTTATTTAAAAACAAAAAAAAATAAAAAAATTTATTTATTTTAAAAATTAAAATTCAATTTTTATTAAATTTTAATTTTTCATGCATGAAAAAAATTCAATTTTAGCCCCAATTAATTTTCGAATTTAAAATATTAAAAAAAAATTATTAATTCAATTCTGTCCAAATTTAGTTACTTTAAATTTGGAATTTTTAATTTTTCACACACACACACACACATATATTCTGTCTATATATATATATATATATTTATGTATATGTATGTATGTATGTATGTATGTCAATTCTCAATATAATTATATGAATTATTTTGAGAAAAAAATATATAAATAGCCAAATTATATTTTCCCCACACTTGATGGTAGTATACACAAAAAAAATATATAATTTAAAACAACATCCAAATAATTAATAAATAAAGTCCAAGATAATAACATTCCACAAATCAAGCAAAGCTATAATATTAATTAATAATAGAAAAGACTTATTAATATTTGATGGATTTAAATTATAATTCCGGACATAATGTGTTTTTTGATAACAATCAAGTTAGAAGAGAAGAAATAAGCCCATTTTGAAATCTAATTTTTTTTTTTGTTTTAACAAAAAAAATATTATGTACTCTTTCGTTTAACCTAGATACCCCAATGGTCCGTATTGATAAATAAACTCTTACATCACATTAATTAAATAAAATACACAAAAAATATTACAGTACATCATGCATACATTAAATTTAAATTACATGCCAAATAATAAACCAAAATTTTAATTATTAAAATACATGACACACACACACACACACACATATATATGTGTGTCTATATAGATATATATGTTATATATGTCTATATATATATATATGCACTTACATATAGTATATATATATACACGAGATAAATAAAATGATATCTATATATACTTATATATATATAGTTAGTTACACACACACACAAAGAATATATATATATATATCTATCTATCTATTTATTGTTATTAAAATCCACACACACACACACTGATCATTCACGCACACACACACACACACACTCATTCACACATACACACCCACTCACTCACTCACTCACACACACACACACGCACACACACACACACACACACGCTTATATATTACGTGAACAATATTTTGACAACACATTATTCATGTTATTTATCTAAAACACCAATAGGAGTATTTTTGGATTTAAAAATAAAATGCAATCAAAATATGAATATTCTAAATCTTGATATTATTTTTAATTAAAACTTCTAAAAATCAAGAAAAAAAAAACATAAATATTCTTGTATTTGCGCCATTGACATAACTTGATTTTTACTTTACCGTAAATCCCACGGTGCTCCAACTAAAACTAATTGTGCCCGAGTGCATGTTTCTCCATAAAAATCATCTGGGGTGTCGAGTTTAACTCCAAAGTAAAGTCTGATAATATTTTTCGTTGATCTAGTTCTTTTCTTCATCGTCTCTAACGAATCTTGTTCTTCTGTCTAGTTTCTCCATTATCTTCTTAAGTTCTGCTCAGAATTTTCACTTTTTTTTTCGTATCCTTCCAACTGATGTGATCAAGATCCATAATCACGAATTCTTGCGTAGCTGCTAGCTCGTGTGTATTATAATTTAGCAATGCAAAAATGGGTATTTTTTTTTCCAATTTAGCGACTCTGAAATGGTAGCATTAATGTCAACAAAATTACATCAGTGAATCTTTAAGCAATGTTGTTTCTGTCTGGCTATCAGCTCTCTCCTCTGCATGCTTCATGCTTCTGTAAATATAACACCCGTGATGCCTTTTCTTTTTTTTTTTTTGTTTTTTAAGCCCCATGAGTATCCGTGCCAGTAAATATTTCGCTTTCACGGGTGTTCTTTTTTGTTTATTTTTATACAATTTATCTGATCTGAGCTTAGGGCTACAGTTTGGGGACCTCGAACCAGACTTCATCTGAGTATGTATCCCAAAATGTTTTCGTAATTAGTAATAATATTTTGGCAAGTAAATGAAGCTCGTGATTTCGAATGCTTTAAAGATTGTCCCCTGCCATAATCGAGTGTACTGTGTACACCTAAAGTTTGGCAGAAGTATATTGCCTTTCCCAATAAACAAGTGCACCAATAATAATTTGCCTCAAGTATATAATGCTAATAATTTGGGGAGAATAATGTTCTGATGTGTTTTTTATAAAATACTTGAAAAAAAAAACAACTCAAAGTTTTAAAATTTTAAATATAGCACACCAAACTTTTAAAAATTCTAACAATTTTTCATGCACAGAGTAATGGGAATTTTGGAAATCCATCTTTCTCTCGAGTTACTAAAATCCAACAAAACAAAAGTATCTGCATCCGAAATTACAGCTATTTATTTGCATATTTTCTCTTTCATCCATCCAAGGTGTGTATACAAACATAAACATCTGAACTTGCATCTCCCTACTTATAATTCACCTCCTTCCTCGTTTTCTTATGACTTAGTGGTCTGTGAATAATAGGTTGTCCATGAGTTTGTGATAAAGATTTAATTTTGTGTTTACATGTGCATATATAGATGCATATATAAACATATACCTACACATACTGTGTATTTGTAATTTCATATATGCATCCATGTATCTAAATTTTCAAGAAACAAGTATACTGTATGTACGCAAATATATATATATATCTCTCTCTCTCTCTCTCTCAATGAACACTCTACAGTACTCCCACACGCACACAGACACACATTACGCACATATATATGTGTGTGTGTGTGTGTGTGGGTAATTTAAAGTTCTTGATATTGAAAATTCATTTAAAATAAATTATTATAAATTGTTTATGTTCAAAACAAACATGTCTTTGTGTAATAATGACTTAAAATTTTTGATTTTAAAAATTTAGTAAAACCAAATTATTATAAATCATTAATATTAAAAATAACACACACACACACACAAGTATATATGTATGTGTGTACGTGTGTTTGTAAATATAATTAAAACTTTTTGATATTGAATATTTATTTAAAATAAACTATTGTAAATTGTTTAAATTAAACACTCACTCACATATGTATATGTATGTATATACATACATGTCTATATTTGTTTGTGTGCATGTAAATGTAATTAAAACTTTTTGATTTTGAATATATATTTAAAATAAATTATAGTAAATTGTTTATATTAGAGACATAAATATATTATTTTTTTTGTTATTTGTTTCCTTAACCCTTTTGTTTTTCTATTTTATTTATAGGAGTAGTACTAATATGTTGAAGAATTGGATATGTGGTATTGGAAAAATAATGGGGGACTCGCTACCTAGTTAGTGGGCTGGTAAAATTTTTGGAGCATGACTCTGTCTGCTCTGAAGATTCGACTCATTTCTATTTTATATAGAACCCTAATTGATATATATATATATATATGTGTGTGTGTGTGTGTGTGTTGTATTTGTAATCAAAAATACATACTCTATTCTTTTTTTTCTCTCTCTTGATTATGTACTGAAATATTTTGGATTAATAAATCTGCAAATACTATGTGCTTTTCTGATGAATATAGTCATATTGAATGACTAATGAATCACGTTAAATGTTGTTTATTATAGTTGCGGTATATTCTTTTTGTTCCTTATTATATTGTGTTGTGCTTTGCACAATCCATTGGTGTTACATTCAATATAATTATTATATATATATATATATATAAAGAAAATTCTAACAATTGGTAATAGAGGGTTTGATTATGTTATAATTTCTATTACGTTGATGATTTTCTAGTTTTTGTTGCTAGTACAGTTATTCTGATTTTGTAATATATGAATTTTATTGAAATTTTTGAAACATTGAACACTACTATTGAGAAATTTGATGACATGAATGGTATTAGTACGCGGCAAATTAAGATGTGAGCTCATCTGAATAATTTTGATATATGGAGCTCTCTAGTCGATGGCAATTGTGGTGTTGCTGCTATTGCTACTAGGATAACATTGACTAAGGTATGAAGGCATGAAGAGAAGACCCACTCTATGATTTTCCTGAGCCTAGCTGATGAGGTGATAGATGAGGCAATAGATGAGGAAACTGTTGCAGGCTTGTGGCTCAAGCTGGAGTCGTTGTATATGACAAAGTCACTCATAAATAAGCTTCTATTAAAAAGGAGACTCTTCACACTAAGGATGCATAGACTTCATTAAAAAAGTATTTAGATGATTTAAACAGCATCATTATGGACCTTAAGCATGTAGATTCCAAGGTGGAAGATGAGAAAGTTGCATTTCTACTACTAGTCTCAATTTCAAATTCATATGAAAGCTTCATGCAATCATTGATAGCGGAGAAGGATGAAATTACTATAAAGCATGTTCAATCCTGCTCTACACTATAGAGAGATGAAGCAGAAGGTTGCTGTTGAACGGCTCAAGCAGTTGGCCACTAAATTGGTGGTAATGAACAGGAGACAACAGCTTTCTTCATTCAAGAAAAAAGAAAACAAATTTCAAAAAAGGTCCAAGGAGTGCGACACTTGTCATTACTACAAACAGAAAGGCCACTAGAAAACTAAATGCCCAAAAAAGAAGTTGAGACTCGATCAACCGGGTTAGCTTGTTCTCCCTATGAAAATGACAAAAAATTACAAATTTTTTTTGGTTATTTTATTGTTTAAATAAAACCTACAAACTACTAAATGCCTAAAAATATAAATAGCTAAACTCCTAAACGACAAAACTTTTAAATACTTAAACTATTAAATTGGTATACATTAATAATAAATCATAAATCTCATTTTAATTTTTATTAAGTGTAATTTTAAATTTTTATTTTAATTTTTTATCAGTTTATTTTTATAGAAATATTAATTACAAAATAAATTATTAGTGAGACAGATCTATTTTAAATAATTTATTTTTTATCAAAAAAAATATATTCTTATAAAAAGAGGCAAAATTTTAAAAACAAAAATTTATTAAAATGAAATTTATGATTTATTATTAATGTATACCAATTTAATAGTTTAAGTAATTAAAGGTTTTGCCGTATAGGTGTTTAGAGATTCAAGTTTTTATGCATTTAGTGGTTTATAGGTTTTATTTAAACAATAAAATTACAAAATATAATTTGTAATTATTTGTCATTTTCATAGGTTATAACCTTTGAAAATATAATAATATTTAAAATTTTTTGAAATGTGAATACAATATTTAGTTATAATAATTTTAATAAATATATAATAATTTAGTTATTTGTCAGTATAGTCAGATTGAAAAGATTTGATGGCTAGATCATCTCCTTATCAGATGTAAGGCACATTCTAGAGATGACTATGAACCTAATTTCCCTCGGTCTTCTAGATGATCAGTAAAGTACTTTTAGTGGCGGTGAGTGAATACTTAATATTCATCATGGAGATGATATCATAATTAAGAGGTAGAAGAGTGAATTACTATACATACTGATGGGTTCAACGGTGACAGGGGCTACTACATTTACATCTGAAGAGCTTGCATCCAAAGTTGAAGTTGATCTTAGTAGATTATAGGACACATGGCTCACACATATAGGTGAGAAAGGTATGATATTTTTTTTTGAATTTGAAGAATAAACCAAACTCTTTTGAAGAGAACTAGGTATATGCTCTTTCAATCACGCTTAGGCAATAAGTTTTGGGTCGAAGCTATTAATACAGCATGTCATTTGATAAATAGATTATCATACGGTGAAATTGATTTCAAAATTTCATTTGAGATATGGTCTAGTAAACTTATAGATTATTTCAGTCTAAAAGTATTTAGCTATGTTTTCTACTATCATGTAAATAATGGTAAGCTTGATCTACAAGCAAAAAAATTAATATTTGTAGGATATGATGATTGAGTCAAGAGATTTTGTATCTGTCCACCATCTAAAAGGAGAGTGATCCTTTCTTGGAGTGTTATCTTTGATGAAAGTATCATCCTAAAATAAGTACTTAATCCAGTCCAGTCATTTGAAGTTCCTCGATCTTAACTTAAGGTGAAGCTAAAATATGATTCCATGTCTATAGAAATGATGTCTAAATTTGTCTCTAAACAATCAACAGATAATCATGGATATGACCTTGAGTCTATTTCTTAACTTAATCCTAAATATGCACATACATTAAGTGTTTGTTCCCTTTGACTTAGGACGATAAATGTAGGTCCTCCTCTAAGATTCTACTTTGATGAATTTGGAGGGTTTTCCTTATAAATTATCGAAAAATTTGACATTCATGAACAATCCTCATTTGGTGATTCTATTAAATGTTCTAAATCTGAGTCATGGTTAGTTGCTTTGAATGAAGAGATTAAATCCCTTTATAAAAATGGAACCTATGTGGTTGCACCAAAACTATAGGAGAGAAAGATGATTTCTTACAAATGGGTTCTAAAGAAAAAAGAAGATGCCTTAGTTGTTGCTTGTTGGTAGTGTAAAATTTAAGGCACGTCTAGTTGTAAGAGGGTCCATTTATAAAGAGTGTGTTGATTATAGTGAGATATTTTCTTTTGTAGTCAGACATACCTCAATTAGGCCCTTCTAGTATTAGTGGCACATCAGAATCTTGAACTTGAGCAACTAGATTTCGAAACTACTTTCCTTCATGGAGATCTAGATGAAAAAAATATAAATAAGCCAATGAGGGTTTTAAGGTATCATGTAAAAAAACTCATGTCTGCAAGCTTCTGGAGTCCCACTATAGACTTATATAATTTTTTCATCTGTGGTACACGAAATTTGATGGTTTCATAACTAGTCATGAATACAGTATGTGTGACTATGACTACTATGTTTATTTTATAAGGATAATGGATGAACCATATATCTAATTACTGTTATATGTAGATTCTATGCTTATTATTTCTGGCAATGAAACGGACATTCTGGAACTAAATAATCTCTTTAGTTCTGAATTTGATATCAAAAAACTAGGAGGGGCAAAGAAAATTATAGGCATATAAATATTAATAGATAGAACTTAAAAAATAAAATTGTTTCTATAATAGGATCAATATATTCAGAAAATTTTATGTAGATTTGGAATGGTTTCTTGAAAGCCTTTATCCATAACATTTGCTTCCAACCTCCATCTGTCATAAGAGTTCAATTCTCAATTTAAACTTGATAAGAAACAAATGTCTATGGTTCCTTATTCTAGTGATGGTGGGAGCAACATATATCTCATGGTGTGCACCTAACCTGAAATTGCTCATATAGTGAATGTAGTGAGCAAGTTTATGATAAAACTTGATCAAGAGTACTAGAAAGCTAAAAAAAGAATATTTAGGTTCCTTAAGGAGACATCTGATATATGTCTGATATTTGATAATGAATTTGAACTCATGTTAGCCAAATATTCTAATTATGACTATCTAGGAGATGTTGATAGTAGATGGTCTATGATTGACTATGTCTTCATCGTATATAGCTCTATAGTTAGATGGAAAGTCATTCTTTAATCTTTTGTCACTCTATCATCCATTGAAGCATAGTATATAACTCTAACTGAAGCTATGAATGAAAGGATCTGGTTGAAGGGGTTTCTCACGAAACTTGGTATTTACTAGAAGATCGCAACAATGTTCAATGACAACTTCAGTGCTATTTGTTTAGAAAAAGATCAAGTATCCCATGAGAGGACAAAACACATTGCTGTGAGTTATCGTTTCCTTTGATCTAAGAAAATGATGCATGTAAAGAAGATTGAAACATTTGATAATCCAGCTGATATGTTTACCAAACTAATCACATTGAATAATTTAAGACACTATCTTGACTTACTGAACATATCAAATCAATGCAGTCTTATTTGGACTAATCATTTATAGAGAGCATTTCTCTATCTATATACAAAACAACTTAATGTGTATATTGTAGAATATAATTTATTTTGTTATTTGTTTCTTTAAACTTTTGTATCGTTTCACTATTTTATTTATAGCTGCAGGTACTATGTTGAGAGATTAGACACATGACATTGGGGTAATATCAAGTCCCCCTCTTAATATTTACTCATTTTGATTTATGTAGAACCCAAATTATTCTATATATATATATTGTATCTATAATCACAAATATGTGCTATGTTCTTATTCTTCTTCTTCTCTCTCTTTCTCAATTATGCCCTGAAATATTTGGGATAATAAATCTGTAAGCGCTACTAGCTTTTTTGGTGTATATACCTAACTATATTGAATGACTAGTGAACCACTTAAAAACCAATAATTGTTGTTGTTGTGTTATGTTCTTATTCCTTGGGATGTTGTGTTATGTTTATATAATCCATTGATGTTATATTTAGCATAATCACTTATATACATATATGAAAATTCTAACAGAATCGAAAGATATTCCATGCTTGGGTAGCATGAGTATGTTTTCACTTATATGATTCCTACCAATGAGATTTGATGCAAGTATATATTAATTATGTAAGTGTGATACTTATGAAGCCAAAAGTACAAATACTTTTAAACCATGATAGTTATTGATCTGTATAATGCTTGAGGTCAGTGAATAAGAGAACATATATGAAATAATTATCAAGAATAATTGATGAGTTACCTAAAAGATAATAGACATGTGAATAACCCTCAAACATGAATAATTTATTATCTTTGTGATAAAGTGCCAATGGACAACTATGAGGGAGTCATTATTAGGTTTGGCTTAATGTTAATAATGATCTTGTATATCGTTAGGACAAAAGAGCATTTTAATAACTATCAAATATTCATTTTATATCCATACTCAATATAAATCAAATTATTTAAACATGTATCAAATGAATCAAGTCAACAAACTTTAGGATCTAATAGTCATAACAAAATCATTAATTATCTTCTTTACAATAATTGAGTTGTCTCAATATTAGTTAATAAAACTGCTAATATAATTAATATATGATCAATATATGGATAAAAATTTTATTTGCTACTTGTACAATCCATACCCTTATGGATCTTTTTTGATGAGATACTATCCCTAACAAGCTTTTGGAATAATGCCTAACTAATAAAATTGAGCAGCATAACAAAGTTATGCTATTATAAAATTTATGAGATAACTTGATTATCACTATTAATAGTCATATTATAGAGTTATCTAACGAGATGATGCTTTTAGTATATTTTTATGAGAATATAAGGAGGTAGACTATAAGAAAATACTTAAATGATATATTATTTGTAAGGGAAAGACTAAAGAAAGAAATCCATATCTATCAAAAAAGATCAAAGATAAGAGAAAGATACATTAGTGTGGATAGGCTGAAATTGAAGTACTAGAATTATGATAAAGTTAGATACTTAAAAAAAAACCATCGAAGAAGTGAAAACATGCCAACTTTGGTGAACACTAGCTTGGAAGTAAAGAAGTTATCAATTAAAGACCTACATTTTGCAGAAGCATGTGTCTCTCATGTTGATAAGGATACATGGTGCATTAACACAAGTTGGTCATATTACAAGACTCCTCATTAGAACTTGTTTAGCCAATATAAGTCTTATAATAGAGGAAATATGACTAAAGAAAACATCTCAATGGTAAAGATAGTTGATCATAGAAATGAAAGATAAAGCTGCATGATGAGACTTTAAATTCATTTAAGGGGTAATGTATATTTCAAACTTGAGAAAAATTTTGATTTATGTAAGTTTGATGACTGATGCTAGTGTTCAATATAGCTGTGATGACAAATCTTGCAAGATAACTCGGGAGCATTAATAATAACTTAGGGAATAATGTATGAAACCTTGTGTACACTATTAACAAGCATCATCAAAACTATAGGCAAAGGGTCCTTCATTTCTGAGAATGAATCTATGAAGAATAATAGTTCATAATCACTACATGAAATATTATGTCGTGACTAAGCACATTATCATGACATGAAAACACGAGGTCACACCATGAAATAATATTATGACATTAGAGATTTGGTTACATCGGTGAGAAGAGCCTGGCGATTGTATCCTTGAATAAAATGGAGCAAGAAATACAATATTATTTAAAAGGGCTCAAATTTGTGAAGAATGATTGTATTAAAAGCAAACATAATTAATGATCAAAATCAATAGCCATGAAATCAATGGTATTGATGTATTTAATTTACAATAACTTGTTTGGAGGAATAAAAAAGATATCACATAAGAAATTAAGGTACTATGCATTATTTGTTAATAATTTCTTTAGGTATGCATGAGTCTTAATTCAGGAGAAAATTGAGGTGTTGGATAAGTTCAAAAAATTTAAAGTTTTTTCTGGAGAACCAAGTCAATAAGAAGGTAAAAATTCTACATATTGTTAATAGTATAGATTATTTTTTGGTTGATCAGTTATGTGTTAAGCATGATATTAACATGCAGAATACAATTATGATGACACCACAACTGAATAGAAAGTCTAAGAGACCAAATAGAATGTTGATGGAGAAGGCAAGGTGCATGAAGAGTTGGATAATTTTGGAGCCAAAATTTTTGGTTGAAGTAGTTACCATAATGTGTTACTTGAAAAACCACACTCTTCTAGGTAGAAAAGGATTAGAACCATTTGAGGTACTATATGGAAGGAATCCAAGTGTAGCTTACATTTTAATCTTTGTGTATGATGCATATGTTCATGTGCCAAAGGAATTGAAAAATAAACTAGAATTCAAAATGGGAAAGTACAAGTTCATTAACTACAAAGAAGTAAAAAAGTGGAAATATCATATTTAGCAAAGATATCATATCCAGGGAGTGCTAGAGTGAAGAAAATCTAACCAATCATGACATGGAAGATCTTAATGAAGAAAGTAAGCCACAATATCTTCATATTATGACATTACAAAATGAGTAATATCTTTTTGTCGAGATATTACAAAATGTGTCACGATATATTCTAATCATGACATCACAAAACATATCATGATATCTTTCTATTATGATATCACAAAATATATCATGATTGTATTTCATATGTTGCACGAATTCTTATGATGAAGAGATGGTGCAGACAAAGTTTGAAGATTTTATTGAGGATAAAATAGTTGTGACAGCACCTACTTTGAGGAGGCCTATATGACTTAGAAACTTAATTATAAGGTATGTTGATGGCGTGTATCTTGATTTTTCTATCACAAGAGATGAGCACAATATTATGAATGAAGCAAAAGCCTCTAGAAATTAAACTTAACTATAGGGAAGAATGCCATGAAAGAAAATATGTAGTCCTTGTAGAAGAATAACAATTGGAACCTTGTGAAAATTTTCTTTGGTTAGAAGGAAATATAATTCATGTGGGTGTTCAAATAGAAGATAAAAAATGATGAAAAGATTGAGAAGTACAAGATAAGGTTGGTTGCTAAAGAGTACTTTCAACTTGAATGCTTTGACTACAATTAGATCTTCTCACTAGTAGTGAAAATGATTATTATCCATGTAATATTTGTTTAGATAGCTATGTATGATTTGGAGGTTAAGAACCTAGATGTGAAGATGACTATTCTTAATGGAGAGCTAGAGTAAGAGATCTATGTGATACAGTCGATCAGTTTCATGGTGAAATTCAAGAAAAACTTTGTATGTAAGTTAGAAAAATAACTATACAAGATGAAGAAGTCTCTAAGATTATCGGTATCAAAAGTTTGGTTCATAAGTCTTGGAGTTAGACTTTAGTAGAAATGAGACTGATCACTATGTGCATGCAAAAGATTAGGTAAAAACCATATTATTATAACCTTATATGTTGATAATATACTATTGGGCTAGAAATAACAAGGAAATGATCAATGTAGTACAGTGAAAGGATTACTAGCAAAAAAGTTTGACATAATAAATCTTGAGGTAGCAAACTTTATACTAGGCATGCAGATTCAAAAAAATCAAGAAAAGATAATATTATGTCTTGGGTAGCATATGTATGTTGAGTAAATACTTTAAAAGTACAATGTGCATGGTTATGTGCATACAAAAGATTAGGTAAAACCACATTATTCTAACCTTATATGTTGATAATATGCTATTGGCTAGAAATAACAAGGAAATGATCAATGTAGTGTAGTGAAAGGATTACTAGCAAAAAAAGTTTGACATAACAGATCTTGAGGTAGCAAACTTTATACTAAGCATGAAGATTCAAAAAAATCAAGAAAAAAAAATATATTGGGTAGCATAAGTACGTTGAGTGAATAATTTAGAATTACAACATATCTAATTGTAAATCAGTGAGAACTCCTATGTCAATTAGGATAAAGTTGATAATAGAGTAGTCCCTTACTACTCAGCTAGAGAAAGAGGTGATGACTTCTGAAGCCAAAAGTACCAGTTTTAATGTGCTTCATCTTATATTCAATGTATTGTGTACCTTAACTCTATGTGTATAGTAGATATTTTTTTTCACATCCATCTTAATTATATTCTCATTACCAAAATAACTTTGGTATTTTGTCAAATTAAAAATACAAATATAAATAAAAAAATGTGAATATTAGAGATAGCAGAAGAGAGGAGTGGAGAGACGCGGAGAGGAGAGGATATTACAAATAAATTATGAAAAATAAAATATATCAATATGTTATTTATATTAAATTATTAATTTTTTTTATTTTTTTAAGGCAGAAATTTGATAATCATCAAATTTCTGCCATGGAGCATTCGGATGAATTATGACTGTTGTGAAAAATATATTTTTTTAATTAAAATCAACAAGATAGCAACTGAAAAGCTATCAATTTAAAATGATTATTTTTTTCAAATTATATATGTTCCATAATTCTTGTCGGCATGACTATGGTCGAAACATAGTTTTGGATCATGTCGTGGCTCTTATCGTACCTGGGCTACCTAGTCCATTTGATACCTCTAACTAAAACTCATATATATTTTGAGTCTGGTGCACCATGCTTCAAACCCAAATATTATAGTTTTCAAAACACAATTTTTTTAAAAAAATTTTGTATAATTTTAATTGAAAATTATATGATGGTATGCCAGTTTAAAATTTGCTGGGTTTTGTTACCTAGAATTCATCATTTGGTAAATGATGCACTAAACTCAAAAATATATTTGTTTAGGTGTACTATTTTTTCCTCACAAGAATATAACTTCCAATTTGAATATAATTTCTTTTTTTTAATAATATAGACTATCCACTTGGAAGTCCATTTTTGTGTGGCTAATATATAATTAATGAGTCACAACAAATTCAACTCAATTACCTTTAAAAATAAGTTGTCTAACTAGATTTTGCCTTGCTAAATTCTTTGATGTGATAATGTAGTAATATATAACATTTAGGATAACTTTTAGTTCTCAACTTGTATTAATCTTTTTAATATAGTAGCTCAATTTTTGTACAAAATCAATTCAAATTAAGTATATTTTCTATTTTTCTCTCACAATATTTTTGTTTAGATGAATAATTAAGCCATAGCTAGAGAGAAGTAACACACACACACACTCACTCACTCACTCACTCACTCAAAATTAAGATTTATCTTTCTTTTTAGTAAAATTAGAAGAAAATTAAAAAAAATAACTCTAGTTTTCTAGAATTATTAGGAACTTACACTCTTTGGAATAATGTTCAGGATTTCCACATATAAAATAAGGATCTTATTTGCTCTTAAATTGCTCTTAATTTTTTATGGAGGTCATATAATTCATAGAATTTTTCTTTGCTATTATTTTTACATTTAGGATGATTGAGTTTTGAAATCACATTGACTTTGTTAGTCTCACAATTAGTCTCTTCAACCATTTTATCTCATGATATTGATTATTTTTCAATGATAAAATATTTTTGAATATCTTCTCGTGAGTAATCTTCACTTTAGTACAAAATTCTTTTGATAATTTTTTCAACTTGATGATAATTTTGTCACAATAACACCAACTTAGAAGACCTTCGAATTTTCAATGTCGAGAACTTATAATTTATTCACAATTACTTGTAATCCATAAATATATTGCAAAGAGATTTTTCATCAAAAAAATTGAAATCTAAATAAGGAAAAATAAGGAACCCCATGGCACATTCTTCCTCAGTCTTGTACTTGTTCTTAGGAGTCTCCTAGATTTTCCCCAGAGAATTTCTTTTGGGGTAGAGATCATATAGCCTATCTAATAAGACATTCAAAATATAGCTTTATATATGAACTCATCCTCCTTCCACTTATTCCCCATGACCACCACTTGAGGTGTGTCATCTTCATTTGACCTTGATAATAGTGTCAAGGTAGGATTGAGGATATAGAAGATATTGAGCACCATGGAAGGCCCAATTAGGCCTTGAGTAAACCAGCTAGGCCCTATGGAAAGTAGGTTTCCTCCATCACAGGGCCAGAGGGTAGTTGATGAGGATCGATCCCACATCCTTGAGGTCATGCATTTAACATTCAACACCCCACCAACTAGACTATCATACTATTGGTTAATGAAGCATGAATCATCAAAACATTACAATCTCAGAAGGTTTTGGTTCATATTCATGATAGTCTATTCTTCCATTGAAAATAGGGTAACTGATTGTTGGAAAATATGAATATAAAAGATAAGAGAAACTCACTCAAAAACTCACTTTGAAAATCTTCATAAAATCAATAAAAATAATATTGTGATTGATCAAAAAGAAAAAAAAATTCACACTCTTAGGGTTGAAAATGTGGTTGCAAGGGTAAAAATATTCATTTTTTTCATCAACCTCTTCTTTTTTATAACTTTCAAAAATATAATCATATGTGTAAATATTTTTAAAGTTTTGTAATATTTCAAAACTTAATCATATGTTGAATTCACATATTTAAAATATAATTCTTCTTTAATTTTATTTTTAACCATATATATATAATTCATATAACTCACAATTTAAATGCAAAATTATTTTTATCAACTCAAATTAATCAATAAAATAGAATTAGAAAAGTATGAACATGTGATATATTAGAGAAACACAACCCTTTATTTTGCTCACAATCATAAAATCATCTTGTTATGTTAGTTTATATTGTCCATCATAAAACAATAAAATCTTGATTCATTATTAATTAAAAAAATTGCAAAATTTGATTAGTGAAGATTTAAACAAACATAAAACATTTATAAAATGTGCTTTTTAAAAAATAAATCGATTATAATTGAAAACTGATTGGAAAGATATCAAAATGCATACAATTTTAAAATTCATTAATAATCATCATAATTAATTAAAATACATTAAATGATCATCATATTGCCATCAAATACCATCCAATTTATTAAATTCGATATCATTCATTATTTCTTTAGTTATTTTTTTGTTTCTCAAACCTAGCTCATACTATTCATCAGCTCATATAAGAGCCTCGTGAGCCCTACGATTATAATAGCTATGGCCCCCATCCAAAGTCCAAACAGTATGTTAGAGCAAACTATTCCTGAGGGTATATTTGGTATTCATGGAGATCAAACTCATGATCTTATGATAAGAATATCAAACTTCTTTACTAATTAGACTATCATAGTGTTGGTCTTTAGTTATTTTTTAGATTGTTAGAAATTAATCTTAAATTTAATTTTCATGTGAACTTTAGCTTTACAAAACATAATGGAAAATAATTTTAAGCTTACTTAGTTTGAATTTTTTAGTAAATCATTGGAGCAAAAATTTTCAAATTCAATAATATAAATGTAAATTTTATTAAATTGATACATTTGCTTCATTACGTGATCTCTAATTTTCTTTTTTGCTTGCTCTTACCAGTTCAAATAAGACAAATATAAAACCAATATTTTTTGCCAATTGAACTATTAGTTTATTGTATGTGGGGGCATATTTGTCATTTCAAGTATTTTCATAACCATGGTTTACAATTTTATTTATTTATTTTATCTATTTTATCTATTTTATTTATTTTATTTTTTATTTTTTATTTTTTTATTTTTTTATTTTTTTTATTTATTTTATTTTTTAATTTTTTTATTATTTTATTTATTTATTTATTTATTTATTTTATTTATTTTAGTTATTTTAGTTATTTTAGTTATTTTAGTTATTTTAGTTATTTTAGTTATTTTAGTTATTTTAGTTATTTTAGTTATTTTAGTTATTTTAGTTATTTTAGTTATTTTAGTTATTTTAGTTATTTTAGTTATTTTAGTTGTTATTTTAGTTGTTATTTTAGTTATTTTAGTTATTTTAGTTATTTATTATTTAGTTAGTTTAGTTAGTTTATTTAGTTTATTTAGTTTATTTAGTTTATTTAGTTTATTTAGTTTATTTAGTTTATTTAGTTTATTTAGTTTATTTAGTTTATTTAGTTTATTTAGTTTATTTAGTTTATTTAGTTTATTTAGTTTATTTAGTTTATTTAGTTTATTTAGTTTATTTAGTTTATTTAGTTTATTTAGTTTATTTAGTTTATTTAGTTTATTTAGTTTATTTAGTTTATTTAGTTTATTTAGTTTATTTAGTTTATTTAGTTTATTTAGTTTATTTAGTTTATTTAGTTTATTTAGTTTATTTAGTTTATTTAGTTTATTTAGTTTATTTAGTTTATTTAGTTTATTTAGTTTATTTAGTTTATTTAGTTTATTTAGTTTATTTAGTTTATTTAGTTTATTTAGTTTATTTAGTTTATTTAGTTTATTAGTTTATTAGTTTATTTAGTTTATTTAGTTTATTTAGTTATTTAGTTTATTTAGTTTATTTAGTTTATTTAGTTTATTTAGTTTATTAGTTTATTTAGTTTATTTAGTTTATTTAGTTTATTTAGTTTATTTAGTTTATTTAGTTTATTTAGTTTATTTAGTTTATTTAGTTTATTTAGTTTATTTAGTTTATTAGTTATTAGTTTATTTAGTTTATTTAGTTTATTTAGTTTATTTAGTTTATTTAGTTTATTTAGTTTATTTAGTTTATTTAGTTTATTTAGTTATTTATTATTTATTTTATTTGTTTTATTTATTTTATTTATTTTATTTATTTTATTTATTTTATTTAGTTTATTTAGTTTATTTAGTTTATTTATTTTATGTATTTTATTTATTTATTTAGTTTATTTAGTTTATTTAGTTTATTTATTTTATTTATTTTATTTATTTTATTTATTTTATTTATTTTATTTATTTTATTTTTAAAATTTTAAAATTTTTTTAGTTTTATTTATTATTTATTTATTTTTTTACCATGTTTTTTAATTATTTTTTTTTAACTAAATTTGATTTTCAGAAAAAAAAATGTTATTATTGTTAATTTGAGTAAAAAAAAATTAAAAACAAATAATTAATATTAAGTAATATATTTTGCTTTGCTTTTGTATCATTTTAGTATTTGATATTATATATTAAGTAATATCAATCTTATTCATAATAGATTTTTAATTTATTTTTTTATAATTATTAGAATATATATCAATAAAATTATTTATATAGAATTTATATGATTTATAATTATTATGATTATTATAAATAAATATTTATTCAATTTGAGTAAAAAAAATATGTCATTTTCAAATTAAGGTGTTTGTGCATCACACCCGACAGTTCCCGGTCAGTGGGAAACCAAGCCAAGACAAGAGTTGAGAGTTGAGACTCGAGAAATTGAACTAGTAATAACAGCGGATCTAGTGGTGCTGTTCATACCCTCAGGGTCGTTTCCTCCCGTTCTGCTCGTTCTCAATTGGCTTTTGTCTGCTACAGGGTGTAGCTGGAAGCGTTCGCGAGGTTCTTCCATCCGATCCTGGTGCAAAACCTATCTGCCCAAACCAAAGGTAATTCCATTCTTCGTCACTGATCCTGTTGCAAAATACCCATTTCCATGGGACCTTCCGTATTATGGTATTGTCTAATCTAAAAGATCTGATAGTATAATGAAATGAGATAAAATAACTTGTAGTTCGTTTTTGCTTAACGATAAAGCTGAACACAAGCAATTTTGTGTTCGTGAGTTTATATAGTCGTTTTTAAATAATACACTATTTACTTTTTCTGTGGAATGTGTTCTTTGGTTCATTTGATGTTCCTGCTAGATTGTCTTGGTGGCTTGAGTGTGTTATGGAGTCGTATCGTACTTTACGAAGAAATTTGAAATCTGAAATTGGGACTTTGTCATGAAATGAAACCTGGAACGCGGATATACCCACATGGTACGGTAGGATTTTTGGGGGTGTTGTCAATTGGCAACTCATTGCAAGTGTGATTTGGCAGAATAAAGTTGCAAACTGGCAGCTCATGCTCCTCTTTTGTGGCATATTATTTGGGAGATTTAGATTGAAGATACTCAACATAGGGTCTAATTTTTTTTTTTGATATCACGAAGTTTTTTTTTTTGTTTTTTTAAACCTTTTTACGACTAATGGGAAGCAAAAATTGCTCCTTTTTAAAGCAAAAATTGCTTATTTTAAAAGCAAAAAATGTCCGTTTCTGTGCAGATGAATAGGGAGAAGCTTATGAAAATGGCAGATTCTGTTCGCACTGGTGGAAAGGGTAGCATGAGAAGGTGACCTGGATCGTAATTTTAATTTCTTCTCCTTATCTCAAATTTATCTAATTATTGATAGCATCCATCTAGTAGGTTGCATATAGTTAGATATCAATTTTATTTACGCTTACCTTGAATACAGTTCTGCTAGTTGCTCTGTCAATTTCTTTAAGATTCCTATTTGTGCAAAAAGCTACATTTCCAGTATTGTTTCCAGCTATTAGTCCTGGCTAAATTAAGTCTGTTCATTATTGTCAACAAGGGAAGCAGTTCGTGTTGTCACATTTTTCAGAAAACAAAGAATATTTCTAAAATTGAAAGTGAAAAATTAGTTGTTCTTGGACTAAAACCTTCTCCATAGTTTGTAAGTGATTGGATCATACACCCATTTCATGTCCAATCACACACTAAGTTGAAGGAGAAAAGTGAGTTGTTTGTTCATACTATTTGATCAACAATATGACTTGTTTGTTCATTCTCCATCCCTTTTTACTCATGTGCTTGCTTACATATTCCTTGGTACATCTGTAGGTTAAACTTGAACAATTCTAAAAGTGTGATTGTACATTTGTATGTGGTTGGTGTGTCTCCATGCTTATCAATTGTAGAAATGAAAAATTTACTATAGTTCCTACATGGGCAACATGCTTGTCAATTTCATCATAAAAAATACAAGCTAATAATTATGTATCTTGTGTAATTATTATTATATATGAGTTATTTTTATCATATTCAATGTGTGATTACATAAATAATAATATATTTGATTTCATAAGAATTTTAAAATTAAAATATGAGTGAAAATAATATTGAGATAAATGATTTATTAGAAAGTTTGTATGTTGCATACATATATTGGAGATCATATGTTAGTGTGATAGTTAATATTTTTATTTAAGGCCGATTAGTCTTGAATTTGAGACTCATCAGATATAACTTCTTTGATTTTAAGAATTAATGTTGTCAAGATATTAATCATTTCTAAATTTTGTGCTAAGTGTAAACCTAGTGCACTTGTATGATCGCTATTGGGAACATTAGTGTTCATGGTTAAGATGAATGCTTCAAATGTCATGTATGTATTTAAAATGAGTTATATCATGTTTTTTTTTGATTCTAATGTATTTAGCATTACATCCATAAATTAGGATACTTTAATGTAACAATGACTTGCAAGTGTCACTATGAATGTTCTAGATTGTAGTCTCCATTGCTATCAATGCTGGTAGCCCTAGAGATCTTTATATCATTAGGAATGCATTGATCATTCTCTTTGCATTTCTTCCTTAAAGAAACAACTCATTTTGAAAATGCATTGCATGTGTGTTGTCTTGTGTTTCAAGCTTTTTGAAATTATAATTGAGTTATTTATTATTTATATTAGTAAAAAGAGATTTCATTAAAAAATATTACTTAAAAGTTTTTTTTGAAGTATTTTTCTTTTAAAAAATACGTGTTCCAGATAGGTGGAACATGTTGGTTCATGGCGTGCCTTGCCTTCCCCTGTGAGGAATGTTATTTTAGATGGTGTCAAACCAGATGTATCGGGCTGGCCTGACTCATTTTTTGTGAGTACGATCGTGCTTTCGTGTCGGGCCAGGCACGACACGGTTATTGTACCGTGTTGTGTCATGGCCCAGCACGGTATATTTAAGCTAGGCCCGGCTTGGTGGTTAATGTACCATGCCTGGTCAGGTCCGTATAGGCCTGGTTAAAAAAAATAAAATTTTTTATTTTTAAAAATTTAGAGTTTTGTATTAAACTATATATAAAATATATATTATATTATATATAGATAATATTTAAAAATTTAAATTTGTAATTTGAAAATTATTGAATATAAAATATTAATAAAGTTTAAATTTTTTTTATTAATTTTTAATAAATTTATATTATAATTAATTAGAATACAATTATAGTTTTAAATGAAAAATGTAAACATAATTAAATTAAACAAAAAATTTCTTTAAAAAAAATTATAAAGTCATAAAAAAAAGTAAATCAAATATCCAATCGGCCAATAGATACCAAACTAAAATAAATACAATGTAATGTAGATAAAAAGCGTATAATCAATACAAAATAAAATATTGAAATCAAAAAGTAGAATCAAGAATAAATAACATAAATCATCAACTGTGTCCGTGATCGTGAGCCGTGAGGTATCAAAAATCAAAATTAAGTAGCAATAACAAATAGCATGTGGTGTGGTGTGGCATTGGCCACTTGGCATCTAGCAACAGGCAGTGTCAATCGGTAACCACATCAATTGACATATCATGAGTATTATCAACTGCAATATCAAAATCATTATCATATGAATCATCATAATTATCAATCAACTTCCTCTGCTTTCATAATGAATGCAGTTACTATCCCAGCTCTAGCATGATCCTAGGATATTAAATCTCGAATCCTTCCAATCTTTCAAATAGGCCAAGATCTCAACAATATCTAGACGTAAATTCGATCTCCTAATCGAAATTACGTTCACTGTAACAGAAAAAGTAGATTCCGATGATTTGCTCGATATTGGAGGAGTCAATAGATTCCGTGTCATCCTAGATAGCATGGAAAAGATATACTCATATGTTTTCTATCACTGTAATATATCAAGATTCTTAATATCAAAATATGATTTGATTGAGTAGTAATCAGTATCTAAGTACCGAGAAAGCTCGCTCTTATTTAACTGATTCACCCATTCGTTTCCTCCTCGTTAACTGAATGAAAAAATTATCATTTCTGAAAAAGGTATTTATGTCCATAATCATATTTTTATTATTTATACCATCATACCTAGTATCATAGTATGTGAACATGTCAGTCAACTTCTCGTTAATGAATCATTCAGGTGGGTCTTTCAGGTTCATGCATGAGAAAATATAAGTCACAAGAAAATACTAGGGTCCATGCATGTAGCGAGACAATAAAGAGATGAAATGATAGACTAGTACTTTAAGTATTTGGTTTTCATTTCTGCAACTATATGACTAAGTGTCGGGTTAGCTCGATACTTTCTAAATATGTTACTAATGTTGTATATGCACCTTAGTGTAATGTAAGTCGTGGGAGTATAAATCGACGAATACATATTCTTTGTGTCGTAAAAAAATTTCAGGAATTTCATAAATAAAATTACTGAAGTCCAGTTAGTATCGTCAATAATAAGTTCGTCATTCTTACCATTGATATAGTTGAATATTACATGTTTGTATTCAACACATGACTCCAATATCAGATACGTATAATTTTAATGGTGTATCACATTCGATTAGAATTTTTTCTTCTTAAGATTTACAGACAAACAGATACTACCAAATTTTTGTTGTCTGTGAGTGAATATATTTTAGTACTGTAAACGAAGGAGAGAGGGAGAGAGAGAGAGAGAACCTTTGTTTATTTTCTTTCGCGTTAAGTTTCCCGCTTGTAGCCTTTTTCCTTTTATATTCCACAATCCCCCTCAAGCTGGAGCATATACGTCATATGCACCAAGCTTGTAATAAATGTATTTAATCATAGGACGATTGAGAGATTTAGTGAAGATATCTGCTAGTTGATCATCTGAATTAACAAAACTTGTAGCAATACATCCTGATTTGATTCTCTCTAATGAAGTGACAATCAACTTCAATATATTTAGTCTTTTCATGAAAGACTGGATTGGATGTAATATGTAATGCGGCCTGGTTATTACAGATGAGTTTCATCTCTTCATTCTTTCCAAATTTCAATTCTCGAAGAAGATGTTTCAACCATATAAGTTCACATGTTGCCAAAGCCATAGCTCGATACTCGGCTTCAGCACTAGATCTTGCTACTACATCTTGTTTCTTACTCTTCCAAAATATTAGATTACCTCCAATAAAAACACAATACCCTGAAGTGCAACGTCTATCTGTGGGTGAGTCGGCCCAATCTGCATCTGTGTAACCAACAACCTGAGTATGACCTCTGTTCTCGTACAACACACCTTGGCCTGGTGTACTTTTAATATATCGAAGAATACAGATTATGGCATCCCAATGGCTATCACATGGTGATTGTAGGAATTGACTAATAGCACTCACAGGAAAAGAAATATCTGGACGAGTAATGGTGAGATAGTTCAATTTACCTATGAGTCGTCGATATCTCCCTGGGTCTGTTAAAGGCTCCCCTTGTCCTGGTACAAGTTTGACATTTGGATCCATAGGTGTGTCTATCAGTTTACAATCTAACATATCGGTGTCTTCCAGGATGTCTAAAGCATACTTCCTTTGGGAAAGGACCACACCGGAATTGGATCGAGCTATCTTAATTCCCAAGAAATATTTGAGTTTTCCCAAATCTTTGGTCTGAAAGTGGGTAAAAAGATGTTGTTTTAGTTTCTGAATACCATCCTGATCACTGCCGGTAATGACAATGTCATCCACATAAACAACTAGATAAATACACTGCCCCAAGGAGTTATGATGATAGAAAATTGAATGGTTTCCTGTACTGCGAAGCATGCCAAACTCTTGAACAACAGAACTAAAATGACTAAACCATGCTCGAGGAGATTGTTTCAAGCCATATAGAGAACGACGTAACTTGCACACTAAACCAGACTTCCCCTGAGCAACAAAACCAAGAGGTTGCTCCATATAAACTTCCTCGGCAAGATCACCATGAAGGAAGACATTTTTAATATCCAACTGATAAAGAGGCCAAGAATACATAGCAGTCATGGAGAGAAGCAGACGAACAGAAGCAATCTTGGCAACATGGGAGAATGTGTCAGCATAATCAGAACCATAAATCTGAGTATAGCCTTTAGCAATTAAGCGGGCCTTAAGGCGATCAACCTGACCATCAGGACCAACTTTAATTGCATAGACCCAACGACAACCAACTGCAGATTTACCAGAGGGTAAAACAAAAAGATCCCAAGTGCCATTAGAGTGTAGAGCAGTCATTTCCACCATTGCCTGTCGCCAGCCTGGATGGGAAAGAGCTTCATGGGTGCTCTTTGGAAGAAAAACAGAGGATATAGCAGAGACAAAAGCAGAATATGATGAAGATAATCGATGATAACTCAAAAAATTATAAATAGGATGAGGATTACGAGTAGAGTGATTACCTTTCCGAGTAGCAATGGGTAAGTCATCATGAGAGGGTGAAGCTGGGGTAGGAGAATCCGAAGGGATAGGAAGTGAGTTAGCATGTGCCTCAGCAAACGACAGAGGAGCATCAACACGAGGGCGATGATGATAAACCTGAAGTGGTCGAGGAGGCACAACATCATGTGAAGAGATAATGAGAATATGCAAGACTGCAGAAACAGGAAGAGACTTAGAAGTGGTGGAAAAGAATGGTGAGTCCTCAAAGAAAGTAACATTAGCGGAGATAAAGTAGCGATGAGTCTCAAGAGAATAACAACGATAACCCTTCTGAAGTCTGGAATATCCCAAGAAGAGACACCTCATGGCTTTGGCTGAAAGCTTGTTCTGTCCAGGAGTGAGAATATGAACAAAGCAAGTACAACCAAAGACACGAGGATAAAGGAAATAAAGTGGTTGGTCAGAGAAGAGAAGGGAATAAGGAATCTGATCATGTAAAACAGAGGAGGGCATACGATTAATCAAATAACAAGCGATAAGAATAGCATCCCACCAAAAACGAAGAGGAACATTACTATAGAGTAGGATAGTATGAGCTGTCTCAACAAGATGTCGATTCTTGCGCTCAGCTACCCCATTTTGATGAGGAGTATGAGCACAAGATGACTGATGAAGAATCCCATGATGAGACATAAATGAAGTAAAGGGGGATGAAAAATATTCCCTTGCATTGTCACTGCGTAACACACGAATAGAAATATTAAATTGGGTCTGGATTTCAGCATAAAATTTTTGAAAAATAAAAAATAACTCAGCTCAATTTTTCATTAAAAATAACCAAGTACATCGAGAATAGTCATCAATAAAAGTGACAAAATACTGAAATCCTAAAGTAGACGCAGTCCAACAGGGATCCCAAACATCAGTGTGGACAAGCTTAAAAGGAGACTTTGCCCGATTATCCAAACGCTTTGGGAACGAGACACGAGTATGTTTCCCAAGCTGACATGACTCACACGAAAACGACGACAAAGTGAAAAAATGAGGGACCATCTTCTGGAACTTGGAGAGACTAGGGTGGCCAAAACGACTGTGAATGAGGAGAGGAGCATCAGTGGAAATGCAAACTGCAGGAGATGAATCCGAGGTGAGGTGATAGAGGCCTTGAAGCTCACGTCCTATGCCAATTGTCTTCCCCGTACTCTGGTCCTGCAAGGTCACAAATTTATCAGAAAAGGTAATAGAACAATTAAGTGTACGAGTAATTTTGCTGATGGAAATAAGATTAAAAGGACATTTAGGAGTTTAAAGGATAGAAGTGAGAGGTAGAGAAGGTAGAGGAATGGCCAAACCAATACCTTTAGTCACAGTTTGAGAACCATTAGCTAAGGTAACAGTAGGTAAAGCAGAGGTAGTAGAAATAGAGGAGAAAAGATCTTTATTACCAGATATGTGATCAGAAGCTCCAGAATCTAGAATCCAGGGTCTAAGAGAAGATGTGTGGGTAAGGCAGGCAGAAGTATTACTAGGCTGGGCAACATAGGCAACAGAAGCATGATATGCCTGAGATGCGGAGGAGCTCGGAAGCTGAGGCAGCTGAGAATCAGAGGACTGGACCATATGAGCAGTGCGAGGAGGCCGTCCATGTAACTGATAGCAACGATCACGAGTGTGGCCAAGTTTATTGCAATAAGTGCAATGAGGACGTTAGCCCCTACCTCGGTTACCTCTGCGGCTTCCTTGAGTGGCAGTGTGAGAAACCAATACAGAAGAATCTGAAGTGCTATCAGATGGAAAAGTCTGAGTGGACGAGATACGAAGGAGACGAGCAAACACATCATCCAAGGACGGAACTAATGAACTGCCAAGAATCTGATCGCGGACATGCTCAAGATCCGGACGGAGGCCAATAAGAGTAAGGATCATGAAGAACTTATCAAGCTGTGTAGTTGAGCCCCAACATCAGAAGTAAGAGGCATCACAGTCAAGAACTCTTCCTTAAGAGAAGCAATCTGGCCAATATAAGTAGATAGATCCAAGTCCTGTTGGCTGAGATGGACAATAGCAGAAGTCACCTTATAAAGATCCTGGATATCATTCGTGTATAATTATTTAGCTTGAGTCCAAAATTTAAAACAAGTTTTGTAGGCTCGAAGATGAAGAAGAATCTTAGGATCAACTGATTGGCACAATATACTACACAACTGGGTATCTATCTTTCTCCACTGTACGCGGTTAATCTCAGGGATAGCTGTCTCCTGTGTAACCAGGTGATCCTCATATCATTGACCCATAAATCATAATTCAACAGAAGCTGACCAGGAAAGATAATTGTCACTGCCAATCAATTTCTCCGAAGTAATCATAGGAGATTCAGATATAATAGAGGAAAAAATAGAAGTTTTAGCAGCCATTGTTGATAATGTTGGGAATTCGCTGCACTCAAATTTTACAGAACATTCCGATGAGGAATGTATCCTTCTTTAATGGCCCAGAATTTGATCTCACAGAGTGGCTGACCACGTTTGTATTCTTTTTCTTGTAGGCATTTTTTGCAGCCTTTAGCCCGTGGGATAAAAGAGTTCGCATTCTCACATACCTCGTAGAGTTCTCCAGAATAAAACACAAAGTGCTCTAAAGGAACTGGCCTTTTGCAGTTTCGATGACATGGATTTTCTTTTGTTTTGTACGGCTTATCCAATTTGCAAATTCTGATGTGTTTGGAACTTGTTGGAAACTTTCAATTTCCTGTTCTAAGAGAGGAAATTGAAGCGGAAATGGAAACTGAATCAGTATCGATGAGGTTCGGGCGGTGAGGAGGAGCCTGAAGATTCAGAACTCTTCTGCGATGTGTTTCCGATGCGGGATCGATGAAGCCGTTCTCAGCAACGAATCAGTATCGAAATGGAAACTGAAGCGGAAACGAAACCTAAGGCATCTGGCTCGAAAATCCATAGGCAGAGGAGATGAATGGCTCTGATACCATGTAAACAAAGAAGGAGAGAGAGCGAGAATCTTCGTTTATTTTCTTTCGCGTTAAGCTTCCTGCATGTAGGCTTTTTCCTTTTATATTCTACAAGTACATTATGTATATTATCCAACGTGGGAGAACATACTTTCATACCTGTTTATACAATCAGGTTAATCACGTGACACATGCATCTGACATGAAAGATCTCTCCTAATGGTTCGTCTCCTAATATTCCTAATAAACATATAATCGTTATTTCATTATTAATGTGTTATCGAATGTGATATTAAAAATTTTATTTGAATTTTATATTTTCTAAAGATTTTTATCATACACTCAAAAATAGGCCGACCTATCATGAGAATGGAGAATTTCAGAAAATCGTAAAATTTTTTTATTCATTATCTAGTTAGAATCTACATAGTAGTCAGTGAGACATACATAAGATAATTCATTATGACTTGTCCAGATATTTGACGTCACGGATACTACTCTGTCATATGCCATAAATTTATTAATTATTATTTATTTTTCTAACTTATAAAATTTTAGTATATCATTCTAGATGTGGACCTAGGAATCATACAATAAACATGCTGAAAATATGTATATATCCTGCACACAATCCTTGGATTTTCTGAAAATTTGATCGGAAGATTCATCAATGTGATAAGGTTGGCTATACTTTTTCTATACAACTCGCTGCGATATATGAAATGTGTAAATTTTGAGATTGAACTCGATCCAGTCTCAAAAAATATAGTGTTAAGTTGAGTTTTTCTAGGATCTAATGCATTATATTTTTTGGTGCGTAATTTGATATATCTCTTAAGGATGTCTAGTCCCAAATGAACACAATCCTTCGGGTCGGAGTGGAATCGGACTCATATCCGCGTGTTTTCCCTATCCTTTATGGACTATGGTACTGATGATGGGGTGGGGGTGGGGTGCGGGACATGTCTCGTGCTGGTGGGCCGTGCCACTGGCCGCAGAACCATGCCGGGTCAGGCACGGTACGGGGCCTGGTTGGCCTGGGCACGACATGAGCACGATTGGTGCCGTGGTCAAGCACGACACGAGCCGGCCCGGCCCGGTTGACACCTCTATGTCATTCATAAAAATTTATTTTTGTAACTTTGCATTTTATTTACAATGACTATGTTTAAGTCTATCTCACAAATCCAAAAAGAAGTGTCATACAAAATAAATTTAGATTAGCTTGGTCATGCCACACAACTTGCATATAACATGTTGGGTAAAACCTAGCCCAACCCAATGCTTGGAAAATGGAAAGTAGGTTTTTGTTGCTTTGGTATGCTTGAATTGACCAGAGTTAGAATGAGGTTAGGTAACATTCGATCTGAATAATTACTTGGTGGAGTTTGCTTGATCACTAAAGAATTAATTTTTGTGTAGTTTGGCTTAATTTCTTTCTTGTTTCGGTCAACAAAATATTGTTTTTGTCTAATAATCTTTAGATTTTGAATAAAAAACATGTACATAATAATAATATTATGAGTGTTATGATAAAATTTTGAGACAACATCAAAAAATATAAAAATAAAATAATAGTAAACGTTAATTAAAAAAATGCATATGTAATCTTAAAACTAAGGTTATCATTGTACGTGTAATCTAAATTTCTCACTGCATATTGTACATGATATTTGTGTTGCCTTAACTTAAGTACATGTGTGTTATGTTATCTATTTTTTGAATTAATAAAATCATAAGTTATTTTTATATTTTTTCTTTTTCTTCTCTCTTTCTTTTGCCCTTTTTATCTTGGAGCTAATTTTAATGTGACATTAGAGGTGATGGGGTGTTGCGACACTTTGATAATAGAAGGTGCATGGTGATATACATACTAAGGCTATCTTCGTGGTGTTAAAGTGAGTTGGTGGTGGTTCTTGTGGTGGTGTAGTACTTTTAGTGTGCAAAGGTTGTGAGGTAGTGATTGCCATGGTGTAATTGTGCTTGGTTATTATGGTGTAATCTTGCAGTGACCACCATGGTTGTGGTGCAATGTATTGTGGAGGCATGCTCACACATTTTGTATTTTTATTGTTGTTTCTTGGTTGAAGAAGAATGATGGAAATTAATAATAGACCATTTGAGATTATTTAGTAGAAATTTAAGGTGAAAATGTTTTCCTTGTGGGTCACTTTGATGAAGAATTGCTTCTTGGGGTAAGGATATGTAAGATACTAGTTGAATGAGCCACTAAAGATCAAGTTAGATTAGGTTGATAATTGATATAGAGCTATTGATTTATTTATGATGATGGTTGGCTTGAGTATTAGTGACATATTTGATTTTTTTCACATGTGTAAAAATCTTAGTGCCTCAGTTATATATATGTATTCTTTGAGAATATTTTATTTATCTGATAGTTTTACATAATTGTTGACATATAGACTAATTGATTGAGATCGGGCAACTCATTATGCAGTATTGACATAATTGAATGAATGAAATAATGAGGCGATGCATATATTAACATATTTGATTGTGATGAGGAATTAAGTGTTCGAATTCATATTTTTATATGCTCGTAATTGTTGTGGAAGTAATTCATAATTTTGTGAACATAGATCATTGGTGAATGTGTACTATTAGTTTTTTTTAGAGATTTACCAAAGGATAATTAAAGTATTTATCACTATATACATATTCATAGAGTATGAATGATCATTCATACTATTATAGTGACTTTTCTACACAGTGACAATTAGAGATCCAAGAGGTGTGCTTCAAGAGTAATGAAACTAGTTGTAACTTACTCTTTTTGTATGAGGTTGAGACATACTTGGGAGAGGTATTAAATATTACTTCTTGACTTTTGAATGATGATTCGAGGAGAGTAGTATGACATCTCCTAGTGCCTCATCATATCATGACTTTGTTGGGGCCACTGATGGTGTGAGTTGGGATGATGAGTTTAGTGTCTCACCTAATATAAGGTATGATTATCTTAAAGAGGAAAAGTTAAATGTTAGTCGTGATTATCATAATATAAAAGTATATATTAGATGGATAATTTCATATTTTCTCCTAGGTGAGTCGTTGGCTACGACAATTGATCTTTTTTAAAATATTTGCTAGAGCATTTGATTGCTTAATAGATAGAACCAAGAATAAGTTTTGTCCAATTCTTATTTTGGATGAACCAAGTATAATTATTTTTGATCATACATAAGATCTTGTTTTGAAATCTCTAGGTAAGTTGATAATAGGATGTGAGTGGATTTACACGGCTAAGATTAGAATTATATGGATGGTTGATTAGCTTAAGGTAAAATTGATAGTCAAGAGATTTACATAAAATTAAGATATGAATTATTGAAATATTTTTTTTCATTTGACAAAAAATAGTCAGTATCATATTATTATTTTTTGTTATTACTTTTCATATAGTGATGATTGATATGGTTCTTGCATATGATATTACCATTATAATTAGTCTTTTGAAGAAAAAATGTGATATTACCAGTATAATCAGATTTTGATGGTGTTTTTAGTGGTGAGCTAGGGGGAGGATAGTATGTATGTTTCATAATACACAAGGTATGTGTCTCTCTAAGAGAGGAAGATAAAAGCTAAGAGATTTGATGATCATAACTTAAATGTTATGATAATTGAATTAGGGGTGTCAAAGATGAAAGCTCGGGTAGTCGGGTGCGGCTCTCCCTTTCTGAATCAATCTATTGCCTCAGAATTCTATGCCAGAATAGTAGTTGTCACCGGTACGGTCTTTTCTTATTCTTCTTTTTTCATTATAAAGATTTTGATATGAGAATCTTGGAAAGAGAAACTCTCTTAAGTGGCAAAGATAATTCTTTCCAAAGATGAGAGATAGGGTCTCTATCGCCTAGTCTCTTACTAACAGCTTCACTGTTCTGCCCGAGCGTTGAGAATAGAATGATCCCTGCATATTTGTATTGGTAAACTATTAGTGATTTTTCCTTACTGTCACAAGTGAGCCATTCTTCTACATTCTCAGTGATGGTCGATTTTTAACTTTCTTCTCTTGGCAAAAAAATGATATGATAGAGTCCCCTCCCCTACTTCCATGCTCTCTCTCTGAGTTTCAACTACTAAGTTTAGCACTTCTGCTATTCAATCATAGAATCGATTCCAATCAAGCTGAACTGAAAAAGGTGATAGACGTGCGTACTAGCGCGAGGCTGGGTAGCCTAGGCCCGGCTCGAAGCCGGACACGATTCAAGCGTGCTTGGCCCAACATGCTACAGTAACGTGCTTCAGAGCATGTTTTGGATGCACCCTTTGCATGAATCTTGCCATGCCGTGGCTAGGGTATTCAGTCCGCATGTTGTGCAAGGCATGACATGGATGCCTAGTACATGGGCACGACATGAGTGATCACGTACCGAGCGACACCTGATGAAGGAATGACCCGGTGACCCCCAATGGTCGATGGCTCGGCATGCCTGATGGGCGAAGGGTGGTGCCTGAAACCATAATTCCCTAAAAAAAGGCCCGACCCGACCCAAACTCAGGTGGATTTGGTCCATGCTGGACTTGCACACGGAATCGTGCCAGGCATGGCACGCCAACCCAGCCTGTTTAATACCTCTAAGTTGAATATGTTTGTAATTTAGTATTTGTGATTTTGATGTAGATAATGATAGTTAGATTGAATGTGTGAGACTGATTGTCTCTTAGTCATATATTAGACTAAACAATTAAAAAATTAGGATTCATAAATGAATATCTGAAACTTGGACTCATTTTAAAATAACTTTAAAAAATATAAAAATAATTTAAAGAAGATTTAATGCAATATATTTATTTTGTAACAAAAATTATAATTACAAAATTAATAGTGAGATTAGACATATTAGGAGGTATGCTAAATTATACATTAAAAATATGATATATTAGATATTAGGCAAACCCAATTTAGTAGTAAAGTTATTGAGTTTTAATCAATTTTTGATTTATTTATCATAAGTCTGTACTGGAAGATATTGCTAGGTTGGTTGTTAGCATAAATTTTCTATCTAAATTTACAAAAGATAATAGACAATTTATATGTATAAATATAATCACTCACTTATCATAGGATTTCTAGATAGGCTTATAGGATTGATATAATAAAAAATAATAAATTTGATAAATAATTAATAATTAATGAACTTGAAAAACATAGTAGGGTGATATCAATGATTTTAGATATATGAATTAATCATGATAATATTTTTTTTAAATGTATCATTATCTACTTTGATTTAATTGAAAACTAAGTAAAATAATATTGGATTTTGTGAGTTTTTATATCTTCATGATGAGTATGTTGTTATATATGAGAGTATTGTGATAGTTTTTTAAAAGTATGAGATACAAAATAAAATATATAATATAATACTTTGAATAGTAGTATCATAATAAGTATATTTATAAAAATTATCATAAAGCATTTTCTACTTGGAATTTTTTATGTTAGATATATGTCTCATATAATAAACTTAGTAGCATAGAGTTAAACTAATTTCTTTTATTTTTTTTTTGAATAAATTTGAAATTTATTAAAAATAATATAGGTAGGATTCCTAGATTAATATGTATGATTGATATAATAAAAAATTATAAATTTAATATATAATTAATAATTCATTATATTAGATCTTGTATTTTCATGATCACTTTGATATATGAGAGTTTTTCAAGTCTTATGAAATATAAAGTATAAAATAAAATATATAATATAATATTTGATAATATTTTAAATGATAGTGTCATAATAACTATATTTATTAAAATCATCAAAGAGGGTTACATAGATAAGATTTTTTATGTTAGATATATATATTACATAATAAACTTAATAGTATAATATGAACTAAAAATATTTTCACTATTTAGAATAAATTCAAAATTCATTAAAATATATGGGAATATCTAATAAATATTAAGAATTTTATAGTCTATGTAAGTTAATAGTCTTAAAATAATTTGCTATGTATCAGATATCTTTGGAATTTAACATACTTGATGCTGATTTCATATGTTGATCATTATTGTGTTTGTATATACTTACATATTATGTATTACACATAAGTGCATATTGTCATGGTTATAGTCTTCTCGCTAAACTCTTATTTGGCACTTAGTTGGCTCCTATATGGTTCTTAGACAACTTGCTAAGTTTCAAATTATTAAATTTATAGTATACTAAAATGCATTGATATGCCTTCGCCCCTAAAAGTTAAAAAAAATTAAATCTCAGTTTTCAAATTTGCAAATCATTATTTTTTAATTAGAAAATTGATGTTCCAAATTTGAAAATTGCTTTTCCGAAAGAAAATTGAATATTTTAAACAATGTAATCTTTAAGTGTAGTCGTGATAGTTTGAACCCAGAATCTTTATTGCAATGTTAACGCCCACATCCAACCAATCACAATCATCAAATATTTTAGCAATGGATAATATATATGTTATTATTATATATGTTTATATTAGATTATATATTTATTTATTTATAAATATATTTATAGATTTGTATATGTATAATGTTTTCTATGATATATTTATGTGTGAGTGTGTGTTTGTGTGTATGTGTATTTCATCCATTGTTAAATGATTTTTGTGTAAAAATGTTGTAGGTTTGAATTGCTGCAGCTACATTGAATAATTTTTTGTATTATGAAAAATAATTTATTATTGCAAAAATGGCTTCTCAATTAGGAATAATAATTTTGATTTTGAAATTTGAGATTTAAATTTTTTTTTAAATTTCAGGGTTAAAATCATTTTGCTGCATTTCAATGTATCAAAATTTAATTTTTTTGAGTCTGACATATTTTTTTAAAATTTTGAGAAATATGGCTTCTTTTTTAATTACTTTGTTTTTGGTCCCGAAGAGTCTTGAATCTGAGATTTACCACTCTTGCATTAAGATACTTGTGATTCATTGTATTAAATCAATACCTCTTGCTTCTCAAATGTGTATCAGTCATGCTACGGAAAATATCTTGAGTATATGTTTGAAGAGTCCCAAACTTAAGATTTATTACTTTTGGATAAAAAGACTTGTCATCGTACTAAATCATACTTCTTGCTTCTCGAATGTATTTCAGTCATGCTCTTGATAATCATGAGTTATGTGCTTAAAGAGTCTTCAACTTAAGATTTATCGCTCTTGGATGAAGATACTTGTCATCGTACTAAATCAATACCTCTTGCTTCTCAAATGTGTATTAGTCATGCTCTTGATAATCATGAGTTATGTGCTTAAAGAGTCTCCAACTTAAGATTTATCGCCCTTGGATGAAGATACTTGTCATCGTACTAAATCAATACCTCTTGCTTCTCAAATGTGTATTAGTCATGCTCTTGATAATCATGAGTTATGTGCTTAAAGAGTCTCCAACTTAAGATTTATCGCCCTTGGATGAAGATACTTGTCATCGTACTAAATCAATACCTCTTGCTTCTCAAATGTGTATCAGTCATGCTCTTGATAATCATGAGTTATGTGCTTAAAGAGTCTCCAACTTAAGATTTATCGCTCTTGGATGAAGATACTTGTCATCGTACTAAATCAATACCTCTTGCTTCTCAAATGTGTATCAGTCATGCTCTTGATAATCATGAGTTATGTGCTTAAAGAGTCTCCAACTTAAGATTTATCGCTCTTGGATGAAGATACTTGTCATCGTACTAAATCAATACCTCTTGCTTCTCAAATGTGTATCAGTCATGCTCTTGATAATCATGAGTCATGTGCTTAAAGAGTCTCCAACTTAAGATTTATTGCTATTTGGTGAAGATATTTGCCATCGTACTAAATCAATACCTCTTGTTTCTCAAATATATGTCAGTCATGCTCCTGAAAAATATGAGTATGTGTCTGAAAAGTCTCGATTTATCGTTCTTAGATGAAGACACTTGTGCTCTATACATGTTGGATATGAAAGTTTAGTGATAGAAGTGCCCTTTGTGGATCACATTGAATTGCAGCAATGATAGCCTCGTGGGTTTTGTGGTGCAGGAAGAAGAAGGCGGTGCACAGGTCGAACATGACAGATGAGAAAAAGCTTCAGACCACCCTGAAGAGAATAGGAGTAAACTCCATTCCTTCCATTGACGAAGTTAATATATTTCATGATGACTCAGTCACTCACTTCTTGAGCCCCAAGGGTAAGAAATGGCCTAGTTATTGAAACCTCTTCTTGAGCAATTCATCGACCCAATTCTCTCTCTTCAGTTCAGGCATCCATTGCAGCCAACACGTGGGTTATCAGTGGTTCTTACCAGGTCTCCAGTACGTGCCCATCATATCTTCTTCATTATTCTGATACACAGATGTGCATTTTCATGACTCGTTTTGCTGTTCATCACGTTTTCAGAGCTTCAGGATGTTTTCCCACAAGTTCTTGGCCAATTTGGTATGCATCTCATGAATGTGCAGCGAACCCATCTTTCTTTGCCACTGTCACTCATTGTTTTCTTCTCCAGTAGCACCTGACAAGCTAGACAATCTGAAGAAATTAGCAGAGCAGATTCAGAGCCAGGTACCTGCCGCAGATTTGAGGGTCAAAGATGATGATGACGAGGTCCCAGAGCTAGTGGCCGGTGAGACTTTTGAAGCTGTAGCCGAAGAGAACCACCCTGTTGCTGCTTAGAAAAGCTCAAACAGATGTTTTTTTTTTTCTTTTCTTTTTTTTTTAATCTTCATCTTGCATTACTGCTTACATTTCTCTGAAATTCATTTGTGGTATCTTGCCAGTTTGAAATACTGCTGCTATATGGATATACTACTATATATACGCACGCACACACACACGCACGCACACTTGCATGGCACAAAACAAAGCCTTTTAAACATAAATATGACTAGTTAGGCTAAAAGAATCATCATCACAGAGAATATACAATACAGGCTGATTCCCTCCCCTACTTTCATTTCTCTCCATCTCCAACGCCACTAATGATGAATTAGAATAAGGGGCAGCAGTAGAAGAAGAGGAAGATGGCAGAGCAGGTAACTAAGGTGAGATGGGGTCGTAAGGGAAAGAAAGCCAAGGGTGTGACAGAGCTCGAGAAGCAGAAGGGCGCTTCTTGGGGTTGATTTCAAGCAGATGAGAGACAAAATCAATGAAGCCTTGGTCGCCCATCGGCAATCTATGTCTCAGCGATGTTCTTTTTGGGATCAGGTACTCCAGTTTGTTGCTCTCCTGAAATCGAACGGACGGGAAGAAGGGAAAAAAAAAAAGGAAAGTCTCAGAACAGGCAACTTATTTATTTGCAGGAAAACTTACCAGTTTCAGTCGACTTTCCAAAACAAACTACCTGATTTCGCTCATAAAGCATGTGATTTTTCGTGAAATATTTCTGGGTATCTCTGCCACAAGCTAGCATGGCGCTATCTATCGGTCCTATAATGCCTATCACACGGCACAACAGTGTTGCCGGCGAATCATTTTGAAACAGCACCTGAACCACCACCAAAAATACAAGCTAGAGGCTAAGTTTATGTTTTAGATAGAGAGAGAGAGAGTTAAAGGTGGTGATAATGAGAGAGGTAGAGAGAGAATTTGAGAGGGCGAGTCATTTTGAAACATAACTTCAACCAACAACAAAAAACATGTGAGGCTAGGTTTATGTTTCAGATAGATTTAGAGAGAGAGAGAGAAGTTAGAGAGAGAGAGAGAGAGAGCATACATTTCCTGTGCAAAGCTCGGCCAAGATGCAGCCTAGCGACCAAATATCTATTTTTTGATCATAAGAAAGACCCAGGATGACTTCGGGTGCACGATAAGATCTGGACTGCACGTAGGAGCACAGGTGGTCTGTTTCGAAACAGCTACTCCCAAGATCAATCACTTTCACTTCACATCTGCTGTAGCTCTTGACCAATATATTCTCTGGCTTCAAGTCACAGTGAATGAGACCAAGGCCATGCAAAAAATGAAGCGCCTCGAGGCACTGAACAGTGATGGACTGCAAGAGGAGCGCACACAACACAAACAAGCCCAGGCGCACCATCAGATGGAAGCGTAAGCATCCACGCACACACAAAACCAAAATGTGGGTCACACAGACACGACAGAAACAACAACAGACCTGCAGCCTTGGCATGGTGAAATAAACTTCTCCCCCTGATTCCCTGTTGAACTTGTGGAACTCATACAGGTTCGCTTTCAGGAGCTCGCACACCATCAACAAATGCTCCTGCAAAAACGAACAGAACAGGTTGCTGCTCACACTGTCGCGACAGAGGCAGAACGACCAAAAAATGTCATCTTTTTCACTTACCCGATAATAGAAGTAATCATAGAGCCGGAGGATGTGGTATTTGTCATGGGGATCATGCTTGTTGACATGCTTGAGAAGCTTGATTTCATCGAGGCTCTGATCAAAGAAGTCCTTGTTGTTCTTTATGATCTTCACGCACACATCCATGCCTGTGTATAGGTCATGCGCTTGTATAGCCTTGCTGAACGCGGCTGATCCAAGGTACTCTGTCACATGGTACCGTCCAGCAATCACAGAGTTCAACACGACATTAAAATTTTTCTCCTCCTCAAAGCCCGTTCTGCGCAGCACAAACATGAAGCAGCCTCTGTCACGGAAGCAAAACAAGCAACAAACAACAGATCTGACCCTACCTACCTGTTTTTCCTGTGCACGATCTTCAGGTTGAACGTCTCAAATTCATCTTCTTCATATTTGATCTGCCTTGCTTGCTCCTGAATGGCAGCTGCCTCTTCATCTTCAACCTCCCCCTCCTCCTCCTCCTCCTCCTCCTCCTTGGGCGTGCTGTCGGCCAAGTGGGTCTCCCTCAGCAAAGGGAGAAATGAGTAATCTCTGCCAGTTGGGTCTTCTGCTCTGGCACACTGGACGCTGTCACCTGGAAGCTGCTGTTGATGATGCTTACTCTCACTCTTATTGCGCTTCGCATCTGGGTCGTGATGATAGAATCCAGATCCACCAATCACAGCGTCGTGGCCGCAGAAATAGTCCAGATCGCCCTCGCTGCTGCCTCCGGCAACACTGCTGGCCCATCTCTCGCTGCCAATATCGGCAGCATCGCTGTTCACGCCGACGCCGATTGACCTAACAGAGCCGTGATGATCATCTTCGAAGCAGACGTGGTTCAGGTGGTTCCTGTTTCCATCACCGCCCGGTGCAGTCGGCTGGCTGGTCTGAGCCACGAGCCCCTGCCAGAGTGGTTCCACGTTCACGTCCAGAAACGGAGCACCAGGAGCGAGAGCGTGTTCTTTGATGGTTCTGGTCTGTGGGTGCTTCTGCTCGCCGGAAAAGTACGATTCCTCCTCGCCATATGACCTCTCATCATCTTCGATCTTTGCGGGCGCTCTTCCGTGTCCGTGTGGCGGCGGGGGATCACTCTCGCACCCTGTTGTTCTTTCGTTGTCGCTCGGGCAATCAATTTCGTTAGCCACAAACGATGCCTCATCCTCCACAGGCCGTCTCGTGTAGCCGACGTCATCATTATCGTCATACTCATCTGAATCCCAGTATTCATTGGCATAGTAGTCATTGGATTCGCCTGCTCCATCACCAACCGTTGCAAAGCCAGAGACGAGATCAGAGGCGTCCTCTGCAATTCCCTGACTCACAGACAGCCAACTGCCGCCCGCAATTCTTCTTCCACCTGCAACACAACTCAAGCACCTCAGGCCCCACTTGTGCCCCCAGAAAATATGCAAAATACTTTTACTTAAATTATTACGTGTAAAATATTTCAGTGGTATCAATTACATGTCAAGCTAGCACATGATGATAAATTTGGATGAGAATAGTCAGAGAAAGCATGTATAAATTAAATTTATGTGAGAATAATATTATTTGTGTGCGATTATTATACAAATACTAACAACATATTATATTTAGAGGTGTCAACCGGGCCGGGCCGTGCCTGGCCCAGCACGGTTCGGCCCGTGGCACGGCACACCGGCACGGGATTGTCCCGTGTCGGGTGTCCCTTGAGCCCGACACCGCGATGGCTCTTCCCGCAAAAAAGACCGTGGGTCGGGTCGAATAAGACCCGACCCACGGTCCCCCGAATCCCGAACCGTACGGACAGGCCAGCCCAAGCGGGCAAGGCACGGCACGGCCCGCCATGCATGCGGGCCCGGCTATTTTAAACCGTGCCGTGCCTGTCCCGGCACGCTCGTGCTCAAAAAAGGGCCGGGCCGGGCCGGGCCGGCCCGTTTGACACCTCTAATTATATTTCATTAGAACTCCAAAATTAAAATATCTGAATGAAAATAATATTAAAATAATTAATCATTTTAGAAATCTTCATTCAAATATGAATGAGAATAATCATAAATAACATGTATAAGTTAAATTTATGTGAGAATAATATAATTTGCGCGTGCTTATTACACAAAACTAACATACTGTATCTCATTTGAACTCTAAAATTATAATATTTGGATGAAGATAATATTGAAATATGATCATCTTTAGAAATCTTGATTCAAATTTGGATGAAAATTTGAATTAGAATAATCATCAAAAATGTGTACAAGTTAAATTTGTGTGAGAATAATATTATTTGTGCGATTATCATATAACACTAATATATGGTATCTCATTAGAACACAAAGTATAATATTTGAATGAAAATAATATTGATAGGTGATATGGTATCTTTAAATTTTCATATTGCACGCATGCACGATATTAAGCGACTCAGTTATATCATTATTTTTAATTTTTTTAATATTTTTTACATGTGTTATAATTTGTGTTTGATTTATTTTTTTATTTTTATACTTTATGGATGAGAACACCAAATATGTAAGCTGCTCCAATCCAAACCCTTAGTAATATTCTCATTCCAAGTTCATGATGTGTATTAACTATTAACTTTTCTAATTGAAATTTTAATTATTCAAGTTTACACATGGTATCAGAGCCAAAACCTAGAGTTTGCTAGAGTGATGAGTGTACACTATAGCAATACAATATACACATGCTACACAAGTAACAATGCATGTGTGTGGGGGTGAGAAAGAGACTTAGGAACATGCAAAGATAGACACATTTAGCACATCCATCATGTGAACTAAAGGTGAATTGATTATTTAGTGTGTTTCATGATGTGCTACATATTTGAGGTAGAGATGTCAAACAGGCTAGGCCGACACGGCACGGGAATGATCCATGCCCATGCCAGTGCCGTGCGAAAGTCAACTGGGCCTCTTGCTGGGCTAGGCACGGCCTGGTACCAAGGCCCATGGGTATGGTTACTCGGCACGAGCCGAGAATGCCACCAAACACCCAACGGATCCAAAAATTCTGTCGGGGCGTTGGGCTCCAAATTGGACCCACAATTTTTTTAGACCCAAGTCCAATCGGCCACTCCAACTGTAAAATTAAAAAAAAATTGAATATAAGCTGTTAGATTTTGCCTCCAATGGCTATGCGAGGGAACTAAACGGCCTAGATGATTCTACCCCAAAATAATCATTAAAATTTGAAAAAAAATCAAAAAAAAAAAAATCCTTTTATTAATCTATAAAAGCTTCCTCTCTCTAAGAAATATGTTTTTCAAAAACATAAATATCTCAATTCTCATTCTTTCTCTCTCAGGAATCAAGATTTCGGCACAATTTTTTGGGACTCACAATTCGAGCTTGACTTTGGATTCGCGATATAAGTGATTTACACTACTTTATGAGTATTTCATATTTTTTTAATTAGTTAACTCTTAATTGTTAACTTAATTTTTAAATTTAGTTAGTCTTATACTTTTTCTCTTTACTCTACTCTCTTACCTAAAAAATAACAAATAATAATTTAAAAATAAAAATAAAATTAATTTAAATTTAGAAAATGAAAACCTTATACAATGATTTGAGACTGGCGAAACTTTGATTTATCCGATTGCCTCGATACAAATATCTAAAAAATAAAAAAAATAAAAGAACTTCATGTGTTTGGACTCATTTTAATATAATAAAACAAAAAAATTTTAGGGATGTCAATGAAGAATCGACACAGAACAAATATTGTAAAAAAATTTTAAGTTATAAAAATTCGTGTAGAACTGGGCACCTTAAGAGATATGCCAAATTATGTATCATAAAACATGGTGCATTAAATCATAGGCAAATCATACTTAGTAATGAGTTTTTTGAGGCTGAATCCAGTTCAGTCTCAAAATTTATTCCCTTCATATACCGCAGCGAGTTAGGAAGGGAGAAAATAACTAAATTGATCACCACGATGGGTCTTTCGATTAAAGTTTCGGAAGATCTAAAGATAATTAGTATCATGCATGTATTTTTTTAGCATGAATTTTATAAGATTCCTAGGTCCATGTTTAGGAATAACATACTAAAATATTATAAGTTCAAAAAATAAATAATAATTAATAAATTTATAAATTATAGTGGAGTGGTATCCGTGACGTCCGATATCTAGATAAATCACGATGATGTATCTTATGCGTGCCTCACCGTCCAATATGTAGATTTAAAATGATCTCTAAATAAAAAAATTTTAGGATTCTCTAAGATTCTTCATCCTCATAATGACCCGGCTATTTTTGAGTGCATGATGAAGATCTTTAGAAAATATAAATACAAAATATAAATTTTAATATCACATTCAATAATGCATCTAATAATAAAGTAATAATTAACATATTTATTAGAAATATTAGAGACGAACTATTAAGAAATATTTTTCATGTTAGATACATGTATCACGTGATTAATCTGATTATACAAGTGAGAATGAAAATATGTTCCCCTACTTCAGAAAACATATGTAACTCACTAAAATATATTTACACGCCTCCCAAAAAATAGGAGTTCGGTAGTTTGTCTACAAATCTTAAGAAATAGAAATTCCAATCAGATGTGAGACACCCTTAAAATTATACTTACATGATGTTAGAGTCATATGTTGAATACGAACACATAATATTCGACTATGTCAATAGTAAGAGTGACGAACTTATTATTGATGATACTGACTGAACAACATGAATTTCATTTATGAAATTCCTGAAAATTTTTTATAACATGACAAACATGTATTAGTTAGTTTTTACTTCTACAACTTCATTGCACTCAGGTACATATGCAATTTGAATAGTATATTTATGAAGAATCGAGCTGACCTGACACTTAGTCATATGATTATAGAGATGAAAACCAAGTACTTAAAGTACTGATCCACCATTTCATCTCTTTATTATTTGGCTGACTGCATGAACCCTAGAGTTAAGATAGAAAGAATATATAATATTTTGACTTATATTTTCTCGCGCATGAACCTAAATAACTCACCTAAAGGATTCATTCAAGAAAAGTTGATTGAGCTTTTTACATACTACGATACTAGGTATGATGGTAGTAATAGTGAGTGTCTGACTACGGACATAGATATCATATTCAGATATGATAATTTTTTGATTCCGCTAGCAAGAGAAAATGACGGAACAGACCGTCGAATAAGAGCGAGCTGTCTCGGTACTTAGATACCAATTACTACTCAATCTTATCACATTCAGATACTAAGAATCTTAATATATTACAGTGATAAAAATCATAGGAATCAACTTTTCTCATGCTATCTAAGATGACATAAAATCTACTAACTCATCTATTGTCGAGCATAGTATCGAAATCAATTTTTTTCTATTGTAGTGAAATTAATTTTGGATAGGAGATCAAAATTACTTCCAGATATTATTGAAGTTTTTATATGAATGAAAGATTAAAAGAATTCGAACTTGGACATCCAAGATCATGCTGAAATTACAACAAAAACAAGAATTGATTACTGATGATAATCCATATGATAGTGATTATAATATTAAAGATGATAATAGAGGTGTCAAACGTACTGGACCGGCTCGTGCCCAGCATGGCATGCCACAGTGCCGTGCCCGTGCCCTGGCTTGTCGTGCAGACACGTGGGCACAATACATGACCATGCACCGAACATGGTCAATATGAGGCGAGGCTCACCGAGCCCCAATAGGGCGAAGACATGTGGCGCCATGCTGCCGAAACCCTAATTATTTTTTAAAACTAGGAGTTTGTCCGACCTGAACCAGGCCAAACCCGATGGTTTTCAACTGTGGGTCCATGCTGGGCCGACATAGTAGCTCAATTTGACGGCCTAATACAGGGTCGGGCCAGCCCATTTGACGCCACTAGATGATAATGATATGATAATGGATGATTGATGTCATTGCCACTTGACACTTATGTTATGATTATGTATGATTCTGATTTTTGATTTTAATGCACTCAAAATTTTATTTACATTGTATTTGTTATTTGGTTTGGTTTGACTTTATCATTTGTATTTCAGGCTTGCTGTGATTGTTTAATTTTTGGTTGTGAATAATGCTTGAAAGTTAAAACTTAACTTGAATATTTATTTTTTGTTTTTTTTATTTTGTATTTGAAATAAAATTTTATTAATATTTAATTTTTAATATTTTATTAATTCATATCTAAATTCTAACTCTAATTACTAAAAATTAAAAACAATTACCATTAAAAAACTTTAAAAGTATTAAAAATTTACAATTTGTAATTAAAATTTTTTAAGCATAAACTAAAAAATTATTACATAAAAAAATAACATAATTTTAAAAAAAATTAACTTTTAAAAACCAGCCTGTACAGGCTAGAACTATTCCGTATGTGCCAAACCCAGTATGATATATTAATCAGCCGGGCCTACAGGCAGTGCCAAGCCAGGCACGACATGGTTACTGTATAGCTAGGTTGAGTGGCCTAAAACTAGGCCAGGCCAGCCCCTGCCGACCTATTTGACACCTCTAATTTGAGGAAATGCAAGATTCTGATAATTACTTTCTAAAGGCATGAGAACAAAAATTATCCACATTTCAAATATATATAAACTATCACTAATGCAATGAATCTCAGAAGAACTCCAAAGTTAAATGTGTTTGATCAATATCACTACTAATATGATTGACCAATATGAAAATTTATCATACGCATCTATCCTGAGATTGAGAAGATAGTGAAAAAAAAAATTAAAAAAAATAAAAATAATTATTCACAATAAGCTACAATAATGTGCACATGAAACTTTAATCAAGGAATGATGAATTATTTAACAAAGAAAAAGTAATTATAGATTGATTCATATCTTTTGATTGTTATGTGACAACCTACCAAATTATTCATAATATTAATTTTCTCATCTTGCACAACATGTAAGATCATATGAAGATTAACATCACCACCAATTTATTCTAGAATCGAGAAAACATAGATATATGATGTAATTTCATAATTCATCTTATTGAGACTAAAAGAGCTTAGAGAGTCTGAGCAGGTTAATAATCACTTTACCAATTACTCGCATCACTTAGCTTGCTAGACACCTCTTGGACGATATGCCAACATAGATCAAATGATCGATGTATCTAAAATATTAAGACACGGTGATTTCTTGGCAAGATGTTTTTGTGCTCACTACAAGACTATTTTTGAATATTTCACAACCATGTCATGATGATCAAGAGTTTCCTACAAGATTAGTATTACATAATCAATCAATTTAATATATACAAGACAAATTGAGAACTACTAAGCAGACATCTTATTCAACATATATTAAAATTCTGTCACTAAGATATGAGACTTAATTTGGAGCACACATTGCAAGAAGATAAGTAACACTAACAAGTTAAAATTATTTTCAGAGAGATAATCAAAGCTATTTAGGAATTTTCATAGAGTTCTCTCACTAAGACCTTATATATTCTTACTTTTGTGATAATATATCTCTCTATATATGAATATTGTTAATCTATTATTTATTCATTCTTAACTTGATTAATCAAAGAATATTAAATCTTAATATTAAAGATATCTTAGAGGTGTCGAATGAGCCTGGTGACACCGGCATGACACAAGACAAAACCCGATACAATCGTGTATTGCCCAACATGACATTGTCCAAAGTCATGTTTCCACCTTAGTCATCATGATATGTGGCATGAATCATGTTGTGCTAGGTCAAGGCTACACGTTCCTTGTGCCTTACCTACCACGATCCACATTCCTCTTATTGCTACACCGACACAAGCATTGGCACAAAAATTTTTTTTTTTAAAAGCATTCGTTAAGACACTTTTTTTTACCCATTCAGAATCAACCATTCGAGGGCTAGGACAACAACAACGACGGGTGCTAGCCCACCAATGTCATGTTAGGCATAATAAAAAAATAATTATAAAAAAAAATACTTAACTTTGAACTGTTGAATTTGATTCAACGGTTCAATCACTGACACTGGCAATGCACGACCACTAACATCCAAGGCTAGCATGACCTGGCATACCCGATGTGGCCTTACCGGCACGAATATCCAACTCGTACCATATCCAGTACATCACAATGGCCTGACTAAGCCATGAAAAAATGAGTCGTGCATGCCCAGCACAGCCCATTTGACACCTCTACGATATCTTTATATTAGAGTATGAGATATATAAAATAAGAAAGTATATTACACTTATATAAGTATAGATTAATTCAAAATGATACTCATAGATACCTGGAAACCTAATAAAAATGAGTTAATAGATAGAAATAAATACTTTATCATATTCATTAATAATTATAACAATTTACTTAGTTTTTTTAAAATTTTTTAATTATTTCATAAAAAAAATTGATTTATATTATATATAAAAATTATGAGTAAGAAGTGATGACTTGATGCAATGTGTTGTATATAATTTATTTTGATTATTTATTTTGTATAACTGAATATATTTCTATTTTAATATTTTCATGTAAGTGCAGAAAATAAAATATTAATAGGCTGAAAATACAATAATAACACAATAATGAAGATCTCACTTTCCGGTCAACGGACCGTAAAAAACTTTGGAACAGAGCCTGACCTATTCGAGTATTCCAACCCACTCCACTTAATTAAACCAAGAAACTGTTATTGATATAAATTATTTTAATTATTGATTTTCAGCTAGTATAATTTTGTGTATGGAACTATTCATTTCCTTTTTCTCCTCTTTATATAATTTTTCGTCACGATTATTTCTGCTTACAAATTATAAGAAATTTTTAATTTAATTATAATATGTAAACGCATAAATATTTTTCTAGTGGATATAAATAGTCGTGTTAAACAACTAGTGAACCACGTAATTTCATATTTTTTATTGTGGTTTTGATTATATCGTGCCTTTGTTGGATTGTAATTGTGGATATATATATATATATCGTTTGTTGTCTTTTTATTGTTCTCTTCTTCTGAATCTGTTAAATCATAAACGTGGAAGCGAAATTATCCAACACAATGACATATACTTTTGTCTAAGAATAATAAATCTTAGATTCAAAACTCATCAGACACCTTTAAATTTTAACAATAAATCTAACGAAATATAAAATTTTTTAAAAATGCTATTATATTTGCATATATATGGGATAACTTCAATACTTACTGCACAACTCACATAATCATATACAAAACTTCCACTATGTAGCTTCAGTACTTACTACATCTGAGTATTACCCACAGCTAGACAAATGCATGAGCAAAGCATGACACAAGCTCGTGGCTCATTTCGAGCAGACCCAGCAAAGGTTGGGTATGTACCTGGGCACTGAGGGACAAGGCATGTACAACCATGTTGCACAGGCACGACAATACATGTTGTACATGTACACTGTACTATCTTTATTAATTGTATAACAGCACAAGTTTTACTTGAACAATTAACAAAAATTAAATACCAATGAAAAAAATATTTTTTTTTTTGTAATTTAAAATTGTAAATATAACAACATTATTAAATACTCAATTGAAAATAAAAAAATTGAAAATTACAATAAATATGAAATAAAAAAATATAATAAAAAATAATCTTTGAATTAATATTACTAGTTTGTCTCGGATCACATCACCATTTATCTAGTATTAATCATGACCATCTAAAATTTTGGATTCAAAAAAAAATTTATCTATTAAAACTTGAAGAATCATTTGTGCATCTTCTTCTCAATCTTTCAAGTATGCAAATATTTTTAAAAATTATAATAATAAATTTATCCCCTTGCTTATAATAATATTAATAATAATAAAAAAATAGACTATACTACTATAGCAAATACCAAAGATGTCAATAGCTCACATATAATTTTAGATAACATAAAATAAGTGAATTCATAAAATTTTTATCAACTCAATAAATAAAATTTTTTTAAAACATCCAAAGACAAGTACAAACATCAATTGACATCTAAATATTTTGACATATCATATCTGTTAGATTGGACATGCTACTTCTTCATTTGTCCTTAACTAATTGAATAAAAATTTTATTATCTTTGAATATAATTTTAATTATATTGCTCAGAGACACACTACTACTATCATTTATTTTCAAAATATTTATATATATTTTATATTATTTAGAAAATTTACTTTTTAATTATTATGATCGATAAATATAATTGTATATAAATTTTATAATATTGTTTAACTTTTGTACTTTAACTCTATGATCAATATAAATGATTAAGCATTAAAATTATGAAATGATCATATAATATTTTAACTATTTTCTTTTCATCTTAATAGCTATGACTTTAAAATATAAATTTTCTTATAATTATTTAAACATATTACTAATATTACATATACACTCAAGTATTATACAAAATGTGAAAGTAAATAAAATAAATACAAATTCATCTTATCATGAATAATCTATAAATTTTTTTTTAAAAAAAAGCACACTTCTTAATAATATTCACTTAAAATGATATTATTGATTTTTCTATTCATAAAATCAAATACAATACATTATTAATTAAAACTTGAAATTAATATTAGATATGTTGAATCTTAATGATTTTAGACATTAAGTAGAATTATTTAGGGCTGTTGATTTATTAAATTATTAAACTTTTATAATTTATTAGATATATTAATAAATTTAATAGAATTGAAAATATTTCTAATTAGTAGAAAAATAATTCTAAGTCAACTCATTTTATTAATTTGATGTGACTTGAGGTGTCAAGTGGGTCGAGCAGCCCGAGTCCACCACGAGACACGGCCCGAGTTAGCCATGCTTGGCCCGGAACAACACGGTCCAGAACCGTGCCTGGGCCCATCCCATGATGGCTCAGGGCACGGCTTATGTTGTGTTGTGCCAGTGGGTGCTGGTCCCCATGCCAGGACAGGCATGACCCCGCTCCTTGGCACGAAGGCACAATCCAACGGCACGATCTGGCTTCGTGCCCCAGAACTCAGGCTGAGTTTCGAGCACAGTCTGATTGGACCAAGCCCGACTACTCGATTTCATGTGATGCGTGATCCATCGGGCTCATGCTTGTGCCTCGGCCCTAGCTTGATTCCAAATCCTTCTAGAACCATCACGCCAAACTGACCAACGGTCCAAAAAAAAAATTAAACTAAGATGCATCCAACCGTTAGATAGACCTCCAACGGCTAGGGCAGAAAATTAATTGGCTATTAGGTTTTTACCCTAAGAAATTAATACAAAATTAAAAAAATTCAAAAAAATTATTATTTTTAAATCTTTATAGTATCTATATATATTCTCTCCTTCACTTCTCAATCTCACACCTTACACACTCTCTCTTTCTCTCTAATCTCTAACTCAATCTAATCTCTATCTTCCGCCATCTCTCATTCAAGCTTTAGGACTCACGTGCAAACTATGAACATTGGATCTCAGACATCGAATTTAGGAATGAGACCGTCAAAACCTCATTTTTTCTTATGATTTCGACACATCTAAAAAAAACCCAAAAGAAAAATTATAAATTGGACTTACTTTAATATTATACAAAATAAAAATATTAAAAATATCAATGATGAATCGGCACAATAAAAATATTATAAGAAAATATTAACCTATAAGAGATTATGCAAGACTAGTTACTTTAAGAGGCGTATCAAACAATACACCAAAAAATATGATGTATTAAATCCTAGGCACACCCAACTAAATAGTGAGATCTTTAAGGTTGGATCTAGTTTATTTCCTACGTTGATCCCCTTTATATACTGCAATGAGTTAATGAAGAAAAGCATGGTGAAACTGATCATCACAATGAATCTTCCTATTAGATTTTTAAAAGATCCAAGGATAATTAATATCATACAAACCTATTTACAGCCTGTATATAGCTAGATTCCTAAAAATACATATAAGAATAACATATTAAAATATTATAAGTTAAAAAATAAATAATAACTAATCAATTTAGAAAATATAGTAACGTAGTATCAGTAACGTTTGATATCTGAACTAATCACGAAAATACATCTTATGTATACTTTACCACCCACTAAGTAGATTCTAAATAAACACTAAATAAAAAAATATTAAAATTTTTAGAAATTCTTGATCCTCATTATTTTCCGATCATATATAAATACTTGATGAGAATCTTTAGATATATTATATTCAAAATAAAATATATAATATCATATTCAACAATGTATCTAACAATAAAATAATTATTAACAAATTTGTGAGGACTATTATAAATATGCCATTAGAAAAGATTTTAAGTTAGATGCTTGTGACATGTTACTAATCTCATTGTATAATAACAAATAAAACTTATTTATCCTACTTAAAAAAATACATAATTCACTAAAATATCTTCAAATATCTAGCATACAACAAGAATTTGATAGTCTTTGTTTGTCTATTAGTCTAAAGAAAAAGAAATTCTAAATGAATATGAGACACCATTAAAATTATACATACCTGATAATTTTTTATAACACGACGAATATGTACTCGTCAGTTCATACTCACACAACTTGCATTACACTCAGGTATAAAATATAACATTAGTAGCATATTTAGGAATTTTAAATATGACCCAATATTTAATGATATGATTCTTGAAATAGAAACCAAATACTTAAAGTACTAGTTTATCATTTTATCTTTTTATTTTTTGGCTACTTGCATGGAGCCTAAGATTAAGATGGAAAGGATAGAGAACATTTTAATATACATATCTTCATGCATAACCAAAAACATCAATCTAAAAAATTAATCCATGAGATGTAAACTTAGTTATTTACATACTATGATATTAAGTATGATGATAATAATAGCCAGACTCCAAATAAAAACATGGATACCTTATTTGGAGATGATGACTGATCCATTCAGTTAGCAATAGGAAAACAATGAGGTGAACCGTCGAATATAAATAAGCTGTATCGATACTTAGATATTGATTATTGTTTAATCCTATCATATACAGATAACAATAACTTTTATATTTTATAATGATAAAAATTATTAGTCCACCTATCCTGTGCTATCTAATATGACACGGGATCTACTAACTCCTCCGGTATTATGTGTAGCATTGGAAACTATTTTTTTATGTTACAATCAATATAATTTCAGATAAAAAATCAAGATTACGACCAGATATCAATGAGACACTAGCATACATGAAGAATTGAGAGGATTCGAGGTTGCACATTCATGATCAAGATTATGCTGAAACAAGGGTAGATGAGTTACTGACAGATAATGACTCGTAATAATTTTAGGAAGTTGAGCCTACCACTAATGATATCATCAGATACTTATGCTATGATAATCAGTTGAATACTCATATGGGTTAGTATTGAGATTGAACGATTGAGACAATTGAGCTTACTGCATTATTATTATTATGATTGAAATTAATTGACGATGTTTATTTTATATTATTGTTATAATTTATGAGTTGACTTTGTATTATTTTATTTATTTTTGGATTGAATGATGAATTAATAATTGATTATTGATGGAATTTTTTGATATTTTTTTTGTGATTTATGAGAACCTAATAAATAATATAATGTAATGTCGCACTCATAATTCATAAATATTAACTTAGAATATGAAATTTATAAAAAAATTTAAATAATTAATCTACAATTCTGAGATCGAGATGGTTAGTCAAGTCACAAGTGCGACTGTGCGAGTCGGTCTTGGACTCAAACTCGAAGTCCTAGCCTCCTAGGACCTAGCTATGCTAGGGCAAGGCTAAGACACCAAGTTGAAAAGCCAAGCTCAAACCAGCATGCCCCAGCACAAACCCAACCAGACTTAGGCCGAAGGGCCATGTCGAACCAAACAAAAGTAAGTAGTGTCATATAAGATAGACACAACATGATTCACTTACCATGCCAAACATGACATAGTGGCTTAATTGAGCCACCAAAAACTAAGTCGTGCAAGCATGACACAACTCATTTGACACCTCTAAATATGACGCATACATATAAGATAGGTGTCAAATGGGCATTTTCATTCTGACACGCCACGGTGCGCAGTCCACCAACCCAGCACGGCATAGTGGGCACAATCATTCCATGCATTAAAAAAATGTCACGTGACAACCAATTAAAAATTTAAAATTAGCCATATAGCTGCATTTTTTAAAAAAAATGGATTGCCCCATCACAAATAGAGATGTCAAACGAGCGATGTCGGGCCAGCCCAGAATAATTATTGTGGGCCAAACCATGCTACCGTGTCGTGCCTAGCCCGGCATGACCAGGTTGGCACGGCCAATTTTTGGCCGTGCCTAGTCTAGCTCATATGGGCCAGAACAGGCCCGAGCGGAACAATTTTAAAAAATTTAATTTTTTTTTTATTTTTTCATTTTTTGTTTATAATATTAATCTAATCATAAAATATAAATTAGACAATATTTAAATAATTTTAAATTGTAAATATTTAAATAGTTATAAAGTTTATTTTTTTTATGTTATTTATTTTAATTATATATTAACTAGATTATAATTTATTAGAATTATATTTTAGAATTTTTAATAAAATTATTAGACAAAAAAATAAAATAAACACAAAATTAATTAAAAAATAAATAACAAAGTCATACTCACAAAGCTAAGTACTAAATGGCCAAACCAAAACAAATATAATATAAATAAAAATTAGTATAAGACATTAAAATCAAAAATCAGAATTAACATAACTCATAAGTAAAAATATAACTATAACATAAGTATCGCTATCGACGTATCGCAATTCCACAATTATCAACCGTTAAGTGTCAAGTAGCAACCTCATCAATCATTCATCAGCATATCATTATCATCCTCAACCTCAATATCAATATCACATGGATCAGCATCATCAATCAACTCCTCTACTTTACCTGCAGTCTCACTCTCAGTCCAAGCACGATTCTTGATGCTAAACTTCAAATCCTCCTAATCCTTCATGCATGCTAAAGTCTCAACAATATATGAAGATAATCTCGATCTTCTATCCGAAATTACATTCACTACAATAAAAAAAATAGACTTCAATGCTAAGCTCGATACCGAAAGAAATCGATAGATCTTGTGTCATCTTAGATATCACGATAAAGGTGGACTCATATGATTTTCACCACTGTAATATATCAAAATTCTTAGTATCGGAATATGATAGGATTGAGCAGTAATCAATATCTAAGTACCGAACAGCTGGCTCCTATTCGATGGTCAACCACGTCATTTTCTCCTAGCTAGCTAGATAAAAAAATTGATAACTCTGAATATCATATTAATATCCATAATCATAACCTCACTACTATAACCATCATACCTAGTATCGTAGTATGTGAAAAAATTAATCAACTTCTCGTGAATAAACCTTTCAGGTTGGTCTTTCAGGTTCATGCACGAGAAAATATAAGTCAAATATTATTTACCCCTTTCACCTTAACCTTAGAATTCATGCATACAGGGAGACAATAAAGAGATAAAATGATAGACTAGTACTTTAAGTATTTAGTTTTCATCTCTGCAATCATATGGCTAAGTGTCGGATCAGCTCAATACTTCCTAAATATGCTATTAATATTATATATACATCTGAGTGTAATACAAGTAGTGAGAGTATAAAACGACGAAAACATATTCGTTGGGTCATAAAAAATCTTCAGGAATTTCATAAATAAAAGTCATAAAATCCAGTCAGTATCGTCAATAAAAAACACGTCACTGTTACTATTGATATAGTCGGATATCACGTGTTCGTATTCAACATAAAACTCCAACATAATGTACGTGTAATTCCAATAATGTATCACATCTTATTGAAATTTCTTTTTTTAAGATTCACAAACAAATAGAGACTACCTAACTCTTATTGTCTGCGAGGTGTACAAATATATTTTAGTGAGTTATATATATTTTTCAAAACGGGAAAACACACATTCTTTCCTACTTGTACAATCAAGTTAATCACGTGACACATGCATTTAACGTAAAAAATTTCATCTAATGATGTGTCTCTAATATTCTTAACAAACATGTTAATCGCTATTCTATTATTAGATGTGTTATCGAATGTTAAACTAAAAATTTTATTTTAAATTTTATATTCTCTAAAAATTTTTATCATACACTCAAAAATGATATGGTCATCATGAGGATGAATAATCTCAGAGAATCCTAAAATTTTTTTTATCCATAGTCCATTTAGAATCTACATAGTAGGCGGTGAGACATGCATAAGATGCATCATCATGACTAGTCCAGATATTGGATATCACGAACATAACTCTACTATATGCCATAAATTCATTAATTATTAATTATTTTTCTAACTTATAATATTTTAATATATTGTTCCTAGATGTGGACATAGAAATCCTACGATAAGCAGACTAAAAATATGTATACATGATGCTCACTATCCTTGGATCTTCTGAAAATCTGATCAGAATATCTATTAATGTGATAAGTTTAGCTATGTCTTCCTTACCAAACTCCATGTAGTATATAAAGGAGGTAAACTTTGAGACTAAACTAGATATAATCTCAAAAAATACAGTACTAAGTTGGGTTTGCCTAAGATCTAATGCACCATATTTTTTGGTGCATAATTCGACATGACTCATAAATTTACCCAGTCTCAAATACACTCTTACAAGTTAATTTTATTACAATATTTGAACAATATCATTTCTTCTTCTTTATCCCTAATATTTTTTTTTGTTTTATTATATTAAAATAAGTTCAAACTACAAAAGTTTTTTATTTTTATTTTTTGATGTTTTAGTTAAGACGACTGGAAAAACTAAAGTTTCAGCAGCCTCGAACCTTTGTGTAAGATTTTCATTCTCTAAATTTAAATTAATTTTATCAGTATTTGTATTTGTCATTTTTTTGATTTTTTAGATAAGAGGATAACTTAAAGAATAGAGAAAAAAAACAAAAATACTCGTAAAACAGTATAAAGGAAAAGCATGTACACCAAAAATCCAACTTCCAAAGACCAATGCATACAGTAACTAAATATATGCATGAGTTGTGAGTCCTAAAAAATCGAGCCAAAATCCAGAACGAGAGAATATTAGGAGAAAGATTTGTGAGAGTGTGAGAATATGAGATTTTATATTTTTGAAAAATATAAAAATTAGAGAGGGGGAACTATTATAGAAAATAATTTAGAATTTTTTTAAAAAAAAAGTATTTTTTTTTATTTTTTTGAATCTTTTAATAATTTTTTTGGGGCAGAATCATGGGGGCCATCAAATTCTGCCCCATAGCCAATGGATGCAAAATCCGACGACTAAATTTCAAATAATTTTTTTTAAAATATTTGAATGGTTGATCGTAACAGGCCGTTGGGATTGGGGTTGGGGTTGATTCGGATCCAGGCTCGCCCAGTTTCCGGATCCATCGAGTTGAGGCTTAGCCAAATAGGGCGGTACGATAGCGGTACCTCGGCTCGTGCCAAGGTGCCGAGCCAAGCATGGCACGAGGCCCAATTGGCCTCAGCATGACATGACACAACACAGACACAGGAAACTCCCATGCCATGTTGGGCTAGGCACAACCAAATTGGGTCGTGCCTTGTGTCAGGCTGGGCTGGCCAAATCCATTTGACACCTCTAATCACAGGGCAGTCGAATTTAAAAAAAAAACTAAAACAACCCAAATGACCGCCCAATGGGGATCCTGTCGGATGGTCACCTGAGCCGATTTACCATGCCGACGAGCCAAGCACATGGGTTGTGTTTGGCCCGGCATGAGGCACGGTTCATGTCGGCCCAACACGGCACAAACAGTGCCAAGGGGTAGCCCGACTTGACCCGAGGCATAGTTTTAGATCGTGACATGTCAGACCAGGCACTGCTGAACTAGGCCAGGTCCCAAGCCGTATCCAAGCGGCCCAGCCCATTTGACACATTTAATATAAAACAATATCTTAGCTAAAAAATCATTTTTAATAATATTATCAAATATGAAATTAAATATTTTATTTTAAATTTTATATTTTATACAAAAAATTATTAGACACTTATATATAATAAAAGTATCATGATGATACAATATCTAACAAATCTCTTAATATATTTAAGTTATTTTCTAGTTAGAATTAATATAAAGAATGATTATATATGCAAAAAAATATTATTCTAGGTAATCCATATATCACATATCATTGATACCACTCAACTATATTTTCCAAGATCTTAAATTATTAAATCTTATAAATTTATGATAATAACTAAAGATAATCATTAAACTTATAGTAAATTCAAATTCAAAGACATTATGACTAGCTTGGGTCCATTCAATATTTAATACATTATATTTATTAATATATTGTTCAACATATCTACTTAAGTATTAATTCACACTATTAATTTTATAATAATATTTTTTTTATAATATATATATATTACCCATAATTTTCTGACTCATCTAATATTTTTTTAATTATATTAAAATGAGTTAATACAATAAACTTTATCTAATTAAGCATAAATTTTTTAGGTAGATAAGAAAATCAAAGAGTAGGAGTCAAACCAATTTTAAATTTTGAATTGAATTATTATTATCTAAATTAAAATCATATAATATATCAATTTTATTTTCATTAAGTTCACTATGATTCATTTTATTAGAATCATCAAAAGGAAAGAAACTAATCAATCATATAGTTGACAAATGGGTCAGGTGGCCCGGGCATGACATGATTCACGGCAAGATTCAGCCGTGTTGGCATGGCACAACCCAATTCAAAGTCATGTCTAAACATGCCGTGAGCTAGCTCGTGGCACAACTCAACCTGTGTCAGGCCAACGTTCCTGACACAGGAGGCACATCAAGGTCACGACAAATCCTAACAGGATGACCAATGTGGGCTAGCTTTGGCCCAACTAGCCAAACAGGCTAGCCTGGCCTGGCCTGACCTAGGCTAGCATAGAATAAATGGACAAGCCTAGTTCTAATCCAAGCTAGCCTAGAATGAAGTGGACTAGTTTGGCCAAGCTTGACGTGGCTTGGCACGATCCAGCATTAGTCAGCATGAGTTGAGAAAAAGACATACCAACGGGCCAGACTGCCCATTTTTAGAGTCGCGTCATACTTGGCTAGGATGAACCTAAAAAAATAAGTTGTTCCGATATGATCCATTTAACACCTCTAGTCTATCTCTATAACTTTATTATATTAAAAAAAACATTTGTACTTTACCTTCAAAATAAAACATTTTCGTTATTTCATTACTTGTCGTTAGTCCCACCTAAGGGAATGTGTTAAATGCTAATACATGCAATTTGATGAATAATCCAATAATTAATTCAATAAATACTAAAACTATTAGATATATATTCTAAAACAATTTCAATTCTCATAATTTAATATTTTTATTACATTAATTTTAATTTTTTTAATAAAATAGATAAAAATTAATAAAACAAATTATGTCAAAAGAGTGAAAACCAAGCATAACGAGCATAAGCACAGATAAACATAATAAAATATTTCAAGTTATCATATACAACTCTACAAAGTCCTCAAATATCTAAACAAATCAAATTCAAAACATTTTCTAATAATGTTGATGAGTAAGGTATGAAATTTGAATATTTTTTTAGGGGAATTTATACTTATGTATCAAACATAAAATAATAATTGAATAATTTTTTTTTCAAAATTTAAAAAAAAGTGATCAAAATAAAAAATTATTAACTTTTAAAACATTGATAAACTGCATTAGAAATTCATAAACTGCTCTTGGATTTTAAAAAAATCACAACTTTTAGTGGGATTCAAACACAAGCCATGAATTAAATCAATTTAATGTCTGATTATTTTATATATATATATATATATATATGAAAACATATTTAAAAATATCAATATATAAATATATATAAATATAATAAACATATAAATATAATAAACATGTATTTAATATATAAATATATATTAATTTACATATATTTACATATTTATATATGTTTATAAATTTATATATGTTTATCCATATATATATATATATATATATATATCATTTTGGTGTTAAAATTGATTTAATGTTAATAGTTTGATGATTGGCAGCCTAATGTAACATTGATGGTGTGGGTTCGAATCCCAATAGTAGCCAACTTTTTAAAACGAAAAAGCAATTTTTAAATTCCAAAAATAAATTCCAAAAATAATTTCCAAAATTCGAAATGCAATTTTTGAATTCAAGAGGCAGTTTAAGAATTCCAAATGTTTGAGATTTTAATTTTTTTTTTAAACTTATAGAATAAATTTGAGTTGATATATTTCAATACATTGAAATTTAAGAAATTTTAATTTTAGTACACTTGTTTTAATTTTTAAAAAAAGAAATTAAATGTTTCTTGGTTGATGTCACAAAACACAAATTTCTTTTTTTTTATATGAAAAACCTCACAATCTAATCTCGAGATAGTTTATAATAAGATACCAAATTTTCAATTTGATTAAAGATGAATAATCATATTAAAAATATCTCAACAAATTATCAAAGACATTCAAACACAAATCACCCTGCTCAAGACAAAAGAAAATCATCGCCAAATTCTTTTAATCTATAAAAAAATTAATATTAGAAAAAAAATAATAAATTGTGTTATTTAGTAAAAATAACTCAAAAAATAAACTATTCGAACATAGAATAATAAATAAAACTCAAGAAAAAAATACAATAACAATATTATTGTATTTGTGATATAATATTATTAATTATTAATTATTAATTATTCAAATATTAAAAGAGTAAACAAAAAATATAATAAATAATAAATAAATATTTGTGATATAATTATTTGCTCCTAAATCAAAAATAAGACGAGTGGTAAAAATCATAATACAATAAGAATGAAAATATCTATTATTAACTTATTAGCAAAAAAAATCATATTTTCAAAAAATAATTGCACGGCACATGTTTTGGATATTTATATGAAACTGTAATACGACCAAAGAATGTAGGAGAAAATTATGAAATTTAGCATGCAATCACCTAGATTCAATGATAATATCACAATATCTTTGTCACACAATGACAACAAGAGAGCTGTGAGATCAAGTAGAGGTACCCCAAAAAACAAAAAGGCAATACTAGTTACTCTTTTTGTGGGAGTATGAGACACCCCCAAAATAATTAGTGATCTTTGCATCCTAAATTATGACATATGCTTCAAGCCTCCAAGTTATAAATGCTACACAACATACTTCTAAAACTATTCATGTTGATTTTTCTATAAATATGTCAATTTATCAAGTTATACTGATATTTTCTCAAGAAGAGTAAGTACACTACATAGTATTATATGTATTACATATCATGTTATCGGTCTTGTTTCTAGCGTGGACATATCTATATTCACTATATTTTCTGCTCACCACTTCACTTCAGATTCTTGAAAAATGAATTAGAGAGCGAATATCCATGTGATAGATAATCACTCTCTTTTATTTTTTTTATTAAATCTAGAACTTCTAATATTTTTGTGATCAGTGATACCTTTAGATAGGCACAACAATATCGATGTTGGTCCCTTTTTTTTAACACATTTTATACATACTAGAATTTTAATATAATATATATTCTATCAGTTATTTTATGAAACAATAAGAGAGATAAATTGTATTTATTCTTCTCAACTCACATGAATCTTTCTATGTGTGAGTGTCTATTATTTATTAGATAAAGTAAAAATTTTGGAAGCAAATATCAGAGGAATGATTTCTATTACTTGTGAAACAAATTAACTAGGAGAGCATATTAGAGTTTTCTAACTGACCTTTTAAGAGAGTGTACTAGTAGTGACTTATTCCATATGACTCATTCAAACTTTTGAAGATATTGTAAGATGACCACATATAATCATTTTTGATATTTTATAATATTTATTGATTATTCTACTCGATTTACATTATTTTCAAATTTCAAGAAAATGTTGTAAAACTTTTCTAATTTTTAAAAAAATTTTATGAAAAAATAAAAATCTAATTTAGATATAGTATTAAGATATTGACAAGTAATAATATATTAGAATACATATCTTATCAATTTTTTTATTTCTTTGAGGAGCACAAGATAGTTTATCAAACTTCATATTCTGATACTTCAGCATTGAATAGGATAAATAGCAGAATGAACTAAAATTTCATTAAGATAATAAGGACACTCCAAGTAAAATTATACAGTTCATCTCAAAAGTATAGACATGCATAAAAATATGTACTCGAGAATTATTGATATCCCATCTATTTCAAGTGAGCCTTCTATTGTACCAACTTATCCAAATCAAAATAATGACTTAGATCTTTCGATTGCATTACGAAAAGAACCATGGTCATGGATATATCCTACTTAATATCCTCTGTCTCAAGTACTTTCTTATTCTCATTTTGATACTATATATTCTAATTTTTTATCATCACATGAATATTATATGATTCTAGACTCTCTTTCTAAAGTACTTAATCATTCAGCATTACAACATGATATATTAGAATAATTGAGCACAATCAAATCTAATTAAATTATATATTTTATTCTAAAATCAATAGGTAAGTATAATTTATAAATGAATGTATATGATAAAGATGAGACCCAAGGAAATAATTGGCTAATTTAAAGCTAGGTTGATAACGAGAAATTTTATAAAAAACTTATGATATTGACTAATGGGGTACTCTATTTCTTATAGCCAAGATCATTATTAAGTTATTACTTTCTATTATAACATCACACAAAAGAATTATGTATAAGTTAGATGTAAAGAATATATTATTTCAAAGATTTAGAATATATAGTATTCATGCAACTATCAAAATTCATTGTTCCTAAGAACATATATATGACATAGATTATTGGCCTCAAGCAATCTCCTAATTCATAATTTAGTAAAGTTACCTCAAAAATTATAATATTTAATTTTATGAGAAGTACGTAAGATTATTTCTATTTTTTTGATATTGATCATGATGTAAATATGTGATGCTAGTTACATATATCAATACTATTTTAATTTTTGAAGAATAATCAATTGAGTATATCTTAAATAAACACATTTCTACAAATAGAATTTCAAACAAATAATTTAGAATGTCTGAAATATTTTTTTGATATTAGGATCATTACTTAAAAAATATTATCTTTATTTTTCAGAGAATATATATATTTTGAATATTTTACCTGACATCGGTATATCAGAATGTGTGCTCGATAATTAACCAATAACCATTTGATTCAAATATAGATTATCTACACGTGTTGATTCAACATTTGACTCCATAAAATACAAGATGATCATAGAAAAACTAAATTATTTGATAGTAATTAGATCTAATATTTTCTATATTATTAGTATAATTAATCATTTTATAAATTCTCCTATATAAATACATATGAATATAATAATTAAGATTCTCAAATATATGAAAAAAACTTTAATATATTATATTACAATTAGAGATTGTAGGCATAGTCATATAGATGTATAAACATATTCTAATTAAGCTCATACAATTACATAGAAGAGATTCACCACATATTTGTGTTTTTATGCAGGTATTCTCAAATAATGAAAAAACAAAAGACATGATTATATCAAGAAACAATACAAGTGTAAAGTACACAATTATGACATCAGATACTTGTAAGCTTCAATGGATCAAATATTTTTTTGATGAGTTTTATCTATCAATTCAGAAATTGAGGTATCAAGTAAGTCGGACAAACCGAAAATAACACGAGACATGCTCAAAATGGTCATGCCAGGCTTGGCACAATCCAAAACTATACCTGGACCACAATCATGCCAACTAGTGACATGGCTTATGCTATGCTAGGGTGAGGCCAACCAAGCCTCGTGTCGGGCCAGGCACGACATGCATGACTAGCTCGTTTGCACAATCCACAAGCATGAGATGAGGCATGGGTCAAAACCCCATAGCGAGATTTTAATAAAATGGCAACTACCCATAAAATTTATGTAATAAGTCTCAACAATGAAAGTGATAGGTACAACCTCTTATCTTCATTGGTACACAAATTAGTATTTTTTTTGTAGTCATAAAATTTGATTCCAATAGCTACTGGACACAAATTCAACAACTATCAAATTTTTAATTATTTTAAATTTGAAAAATATTACAAAATTAAAAAATATATAATATATTTATATAAAAAAAATTCTATAAATATAGAAGAATTTTTTTTTATATTCATCAAATTCATTTACTCCTCTTATCTCTACTGTCTCATTTTTTGTTTCCTCTTTATCTTCTTATCTACTCTGCATTGTTATCTATTCTAGGCTTTAGACTCACTAGTTTAGAAAAAGATATGAATTACAACTACTACTCAAATAAAATAAATATCTTACAGTACACATAAGTTTTGCTTATTAATTTGTATTATAATTAATAATTTATACAAACTTAAAAGTATAAAATTTTTTAAATTTAGAATTATAAATAAAATAAAATAACAAATAATAATATTAATGATACTACTTTTAATAATAATAATTTTAATCTATAAATAGATAATAATGACAATCCAATCAAAAAGTCCAAAAATAAAATTAAATTCTCTTTAATGATCTCAATCCATTTGCCTAAAAAACCTAAAATTCAATTAATTTCAATAATATAGACTTATTCTAACATGATAAGAAATAAAATATCTAAGTAGAAATACTAGAGACATTGGCTATCTTATAAGATATGCTGATCAATACACTAAAAAATATAATATATTAAATCTCAACCAAACCAAACTAAATTGTGGGCCCTTTGAAGTTTGACAAATTTCAACTTCATTGATTCATTTCATTTACTATAATGACTTTGAGAAAGAATACATAACTAAATTAATTACCATAATGTATATTTCAATTAAATTATTAGATCCTAAAATAATTAATAATTTATATATTTACTTCTAACTTATTTATCATAAAATTCCTAATTTTTACTTGTATGAATAAAATAATAAAATATTTTAATAAAAAAAAACTTATTAATAATTAACAAATTTATGAATTATATTTGACTATTATATTTGATGTATGACATATAAATTGGTAATGATAATGTATCATTCGCATATATCACCGCCTAAATAAAAACTTAATAAAAAATTTTTAAATTTTTTAAGATCATTTATCTTTATGATGACCATCTAATGTATGAAAAAAAAACTTTAAAGAATATGATATTGAGAATAAAACTTTTAGATTATATTCAAAAATATTTTAAATAATGATGTATGATTAATATATTTATCAAAATCATTAGAGATGAACAATTAGGTAAAATTGTTAACATTAAATGTATATATCATATAATTAACCTAATAATATAAATAAAAATTAAAATTATTTCTCATACATTAAAAAAATAAAAAATTATTTACAATATCTTATGAAATATAACAAACAATAAGAGTTTAACAATATATATTTATTAGCTGACCTAAAAAAAATTCAAACAAATATGAGACACCATTAAAATTATACCTACCTGATATTAGAATCATGTGTTAGCTACTAACACATGATATCTAACTACAATAATAAAAGAATGACTAACTAATTATTGTCTATCAAATTAGGATACCAAAATTTCTTTTATGAAATTCTTAAAATTTTCTTATGAAACAAGGAACATGTATTTATATATATATATTCTCACTACTTATATTATACTCGGGTACATACATATTATTAGTAACATGTTTAGCAAATATACAAGATATTATATATTTAGTGTCATGACTATTAAGATAAAAATTAAATATTTAAAATATTAATCTTTTATTCAAATTCTATATTATTTGACTATCTGTATAAATATTAATTAAGATGAAAGAAATAAAAATATATTAAGATATATATTCACTTATATGAATCAATTAGACAAGCCTAAAAGTTTGATACACAAAATTAACTAACATATTTATATTTTACAAGTATGATAGTTATAGTGAGACTCCGAATACAAACAAATACTATTTTCAAAAATGATAACTTTTCATTCTATTAGCTTGGAACAAATGATAAAATAATCCATCAAATATAAATAAGTTATTTCAATACTTAAATATTAATTATTACTTTCATTCTATCATATAATAATTATAAAAATATAAATATTTTAAATTTATAAAAATTATACAAATCCACATATCTCATGCTATCTAAGATGACACATAATCTTTTAATATTTTTGATATCTAGCATTGTATCAGAGTCTATTTTTTTGTGGTTGTTAATATTATTTTAAATAGAATATAAAACACTTGCATATAAAAACATACTTGAAGGATACTATAATACTTGAAACACACATGCATATCAAAGTCTAAGATGACACATGACTGCAACTAGATATTATAAAAATATTGGCATACTTGAAGGAAAAAAAATGCAAGGTTGAATATTCAATATAAAATAAAAAAAATACTGATAACTCATGAGATATCAAAGATATTGAAATCACAACTAACACAACCTTCAAAATCATACATAATAATGATGATTTATATCTGTAATATCATACTACATACATAAACTGATAACTCATGCGGAAATATTTTTTTTATTTGTTTCAGCTTATGTTATGTATTATATTTATAATTGTATACCCATGAGTTATTTTGTTACTATTTTTTTTTTGAGTTTTTTTAAGTTTATCATTCAATATTTTAGATTATATTTTTTTTCATACGATATCTTAGGTTGAACCAAATGTAAAATACTTATTTTAATTATTAATTTAATTCATTAAAATTTATAATGTATTATGCTTTTAAATTTTATTATTTAATAATTAATATTTTCTAATAAATATAAAATTAAAATTTCAAAAAAATAGAATTAGGTCTTTAGACCACCCATAATCAATATGACCCAACAAGACCTAGAATAGATTTGACATGACCCAACACGAAAGAGCTTGGTTGGGGGCTAATTGGGCCATGTCAAGATGAGTTATAATGATTCAATGTTTGCGTGGAATGACATGAGAACTCATCTCGGGCATATCATGTCAAGCACGACACAATGGCCTCACCGATCCTAAAGGTATAAAACATGTCGGTGGCCAAATGAAGCCACCGTGTTATGTCCAGAATGGCCTGGTATAATAATCATGTTGTGTTAGACACGACACGGCTTGAGAACTACCAGCATGACACAGCCCATAGACCTATGTCATACCCAATTTGGACTGGGTCGTGCCTGGACATGCAGGGTCAGGCCAGGTTGTACCCATTTTTTCCAACTAGATTTTATAAAAAATAAAGATGGATCCCTGGGCAGGTTTACCATGCCATCGAGACAGGCACACGGTTGGTACCTGCACAAGGCATGGCTCGTGTCATGCCCAGGCCATCTTGCCCATTTGACACCTCTAACCGAGCCATAAAAATTCAAAGACAAACAAAACTTTATAGTGACAGACAAGCAACTCAAAACATTATTATCATCCCAATGTTACATAAGCAGATAAATCATATTAAAAGTGATAACTACTTCATGCGGAAGAAAATTTAGGATAGCTCAATTACTACAATACAAATATGTACCTACCAGTAAACAGGTTACAAGTATCTTCAAAAAAAAAAAACTCTCATAGGACCAGAATTTATTTTCTTTTTTTCAAGTTGAGGATCTATGATATACATGCTTCGACTTGAAAAAAAGTTGAGTTTTTTTATTTGTTTATCATTGTTTGACAATACCTAACTTGTGAGCTACCTCAAATAATTTATATAGGAATGTGTATTCAAAAAAATACTTTTTATTTTTTTAATGATATTTTTTCCTAACTGTCTTCTCCCTCTATCCTCTCTCACTCTATGTCTCCTTACAGAAGCAAATCATAGCTTCCCATTAGTGCACCCTCTTTCACATAGGAGCAACCATTCAAATTTTAAGTAGTACAATCAACCTCAATTTATAGGTTATAAAAAATATTGTTTTGCCAAAAATTATCGCAAAAAAATTAGTTTATATTATTTTTACTTGAAGTCACTTTGTTGGATAACACAAATGACGAGTTGATAACATTAATTATTTATATAGATGACATTATTATCATAAAAGATGGTGAACTAAGAATCATTTAATTTAAATAACACATTAAATAATAATTTCAAATAAAGAATCTTAAGACTCAAATATTTTTTGAGTTAAAAATAACAATTTAAAAAAAGTATTGTATTATTACTAAGGTGATATATAATTAATATTATAACAAAAGTTAAATTTCTAGGTTAGTGCCCTAGTGAATACTCATATTAAATCATATACTAATTTCTTAATTGATACAAGTCTGCTAGTTAACTCTGCTAGATCAAAAATAATTTATATAGTAAATATAATTAATCATATTTTAGAATCTCTATAATATTTTCAATTTAACACAATTCTTCATATTATAAGATATATGACAAAAAACTTTAGGCCTTCAGACTTGTTTCAATAATCACAAGCACCTACCGCTAGCAAATTCAAATTTGACACAAACTTGTATTTTTTTAGAGCAATCTTATTTCCTTGAAAATTAAAAGAGAAAATTATGGCAAGATATAGTACAATGTTAAAATTTAAGATGTTAATAACACTTACAAGATATTTTGAATGATGCACCTTCTTGAAGAGATTGAATAAACTTTTATTTTTCATACTATTCTCCAATATAACTGTTAGACAATAAGACATATAATATTTAATGCAATACTTCACAAGTAAAAAAATACTTAAATAAAAATTACTTCATTTAAAAAAAATTAGGATGAGACTGTGCGACAACCTATATTGCTACAATAAATTAGTCAACTGATATTTTTAAGAAAACCCTTAAAAAGCCTCAACTTATTTTTTTATCAAATCTTAGTGTTCTAAATATTTAAGGACCAATTTGAAAAAATATTTTAGTTCATATTTATTAGTTTACTTTTATTTTATTTTTTATTTTATGAATGAGAATACTAAGTACCTAACATTGCTTTGCTCCAATTCAAGTTAAATGCTATTTTTATGGAGTTCTCTTGTATATTTCATCATTGGTTTAAAAGAATGATATTGTATGCTCTATAATTATATAACTAATAGCAAGAATGAACATCTAAAAATATATTTCAAATAATATAGTTTAGATTATAAGAAAACCCATCTTACCCTTAGTATCATTAAAATTAAATCTACTTTAAGTTTAATGACTATTATTTATAACAATGAGTTTGTAACATTAATATATTATACCAGCATATTGTATGATTCCTAAGTTGACTTATCAAAATGATATTATAAAATATTTTAGATTTAATAGAGAATCAATAATTCAATATCTTAGAAATCATAATAGTGTGATATTGATAATGGCAAATAATTATACTACCCAAAATATCATGACTTTTAATGTATAATTATCCACTATGTTGATTTATAGTGAACACTAGAAGAGAAATTATTAATATTTTGTTAAATATGTTATCCTCATAATAATTATATCATATATAAGTCTTACAAATTATCTTTAAGAAATATAAAATTTAAAATAAAATAAATAATATCATATTTAATAATACAATAAATAATTAACACAATAAATCTATTCATAAAAATTATTAGACAATGACCTCTTGAAGAAAAAATATTAATAATTCATCAAATATGTTATTCACATAACAATTCTATCATATATAAGTATTTGATAACTTATTTTTAAAAAAATATAAACTTTAAAATAAAATAAATATCATATTTAATAATACAACAAATAATTAAGATAATAAATTTTTATAAAAATTATTAGATGAGAACCTTTTATTGAGTAATTTTATTTAAAATGTATATGTTATATCATACACTTAATACTCATGTTCAATCAAAATTAATCTCACTCAATAAAATCTTTTTAAAATTTTATAAAATTTCTTAATATGTCTAATAAACAATAAAAAGTATATAATTTATATAAATTATTATGGATAAAAAAGAAACAATTTTAACTAAACATCCATTATGATTAAAATTCAATATACCTAATATTAAAATCATGTGTTGATTATTAATATATACTATAGGATTTCATAAATAATAAAACTAACAATGTATTTATAATTGAATATGATTACAATATCTAATTTTTTTAATTTAAATAATTAAAATAATTATAAGATACAACTTGTTTGAGTCCACATATATACACTCACATCTTATATTATATTTAAATATATATATATATATATAGATATATATATATATATATATTATCAATTATGTATTTAAACAATATAAAAAACAATAATTTTTAGTGAAATAGTTGTGGAAATAAAAAAATATATTTAAAATATTAGGAAAGTATTCTAGCATTTTATTTAATTAGTCAACATGAATCCTAGTTTAAAGGTAAATGGGATAGAAAATATTTAAAAATTTATATGTAATTACTTGAACCAACCACATGAACAACAAGATAAAATATATAAATAAATACATAATTTATATAAATATTACAAAAATAAATATTATAATACTAGTGTGTCTCTAAGTACTATGACTGAAATCATATTCGAAGATAATACATATTTCACACTATAAACTAGAGAGAAATAATGACATGATACTTTCAATAAGTATGAGTTATTATAATATTTAAATATTAATTATTATTCATACATATTCTCAAATGACAAAAAAATTTGACATAACAAATTTGTGAAAATCTTATGAATCCATTTATCTTCTAATTACCTAATATCTAAAATAACACATGATCTAATAATCCCTTTGATATCTATTATAATATCAGAATCTATTTTTTTATTACTACAAATATAATTATAAGGAAAATGTCAAATCTAACATTAGATATACTCAAAACATAAATATATTTGAAGAATTAAAAAAACACATGAATAATTTTACAAGTTCTAATTGATGAATTCCACAAATAATTCAAAAAGTTAAAACATCTAGAATTAACACAAGACAAATGGTTATCATAATTTAGGACTAAGAGTATAATTTAGAAATTTATTTTTTTATTATATTTTTTTTATTTCATATTCATTGGACTTGCACTTGCACTATACATATTTTTTCTATATTAAAGAATTTTAGTGGATTAAATATTATTATATAAATTAGACTTATAATAAAATGTGTTTTGTTTTTTAGTAATTTAACATTTAATTTGAATTAAAAAAGATGATCTTGCTTAAGCTCAAGTTGCAGCTAGCCAAGCACAAACTAAGGCTAGTTGCTAGGCTAGCCCAAAGTAAACGTTTTCATCATTCCAAGCTAACACAAACCCAAGTCTTAGCCCCTAGGGCCCAAGTTGCCAGGATGAACATGAGTGACATGGGTCGTGACATAATCGACCCATTCAACCATAATAGTAGCAGGCAAGTGCCAGGCACATCCAATGCCTTGAGCCAGCTCAAGCTCATGCGGATACAATACAGACCCAACCCAACTTGACATGACTCATCAACCCATCACAACGAAGCCACCAGACCATACTTGGCAACCTCATTTTTTAGGCATGCCAAGATGACACAATCCAACACATTGGCCTGTTTGGGCTCACAAAATAACAAGTATTGTTAGCCCAACTCAGCTTGTTTGACACATCTACACATCACCATGTCTACTTGCACCACATCATTGCATACCACATCATGCCATAATTCTGATAATTCAAAGGCATGAGATCAAGTTAAACCAACAAAAGAAGAAAACAAAATGAATCAATGCAAAGATTATCAACTTTTACAAAAATTCTAGAACCTTCACGTCGAGTTCCTCATGTATGTCACATAGTAGCATGTCTATGACTACAGGGAAACCACACACATTGGTTCTCATTTCTCTCTCTATATGGTTCTACACATCCTAGAGAGTGGTTGAGACATAATGTAGAACCTAACTATGATACCATATAAGAATAAAATAAACAAAAACTCATATAATGAAACTCACACATAATAGAGATATTAAGACTATATATAGAGAAATAAATGATTAGTGTAGCCCACGAGTTTAGTGTTCTCAATCTCATTCATAGCATAAAAATAAAACATAAAATTCTACTAAATGAGACCATCATATACATTACCCAATTTTGTTACAAGAAACTATCTTCAGGAATTAGTTCTAAACAAGGATATGCACTAGGATATTTCCTAATTGTAATTCATTACTTTTAACTTTTTTTTTCTGCCAAAGAGAATTTTTAGACAAGATTGAACTAAGAGAACAAATAAAAAATCAATCACGCATAGTTCATTAATTGTATATCCATTACTTGATATACCTTTTTAGTTTATACTGTTCAATTGGGCTATGTATTCAAAAAAATATTACACAATATTGAGTTTAAAGAAAAACTAAAATGAATCTCCAGTGACAAAAGCTAGAATTAAACTGAGAAATGAAAAAAAAAAATTAAGCATGAGCATGATAAGGTATCATGCAATCATTTTTTCAAAAATAGCAAACCTGAAGTATCGATTTCTTGTCCGATAGGAATGTCAAGATATGACCCTATTAGGAAGTTATTATCAGGGCTGACGAGGTTCACGCCAGGCTCATAATGCTCAAACTTTTCTTGCCAACTGATATTGAATACCTTTTCTGCAGACTTTAGTTTAACTGGAGGAAGCCTAGGAAATTCTTCTTTTGCATTATCATGGGTAAGAGGAAACTGCAACTCAAAGTTCCTCTTCCCTGTACTCCCTTGAAACTTATGATTGTGCAAAGCGAATCCAACTTCATCCACCTGTTCTTTGATGGCTTCGCCATTATCATTTGGATATGCACTTCTATTTCGTTCTATATTTTCTAAACTAATTGTAGCATCAAACCCATATGATGAGTCCTCCATGGGGGAGAAGGTGGCTTTGATAGGATAATTCTTCCATAATCCTGAAGAAGAACATGAGGGCACCATATTTTGTGATATCTGGTCATGGAGCTCATTGGCTTCATATGTCTGACTTTTGATGTTCTTAGACATGTATTTGACATCTCTTACAGAATAGGAGTTGCTAGAACAATCACCACCATCATACTCATAGTCAGCAGCATTACAAGGATTGAAATTCCATGGATATAAATCAAGCAGGTTTTCATCAGAATCAAGCTCACCACTGCCTTCACCAGGTTCCTCCCTCTCTTTATAATGAAAATTGGAATTCCTCTGCCTGGTTTCAAATCCATTTCTCATCTTCCCACACTGTATTTCTTTGACAATGAGTTCTTTTGAAGTATCATCACTTCTTTGAGAACCCAGATCTTGTCTCGCACTTAGAACTTTGTGCATGATCTCGTTTCCCGACTCCTGGCGTTCTTGTTTGCTTCTTTGAAGGAATCCATTCAAATCAGGATGGTTTTTAAGTTCATTACGCAGTGCTGCCTCAGCTCCTGCAAAGCGGTGCATCCGAAGAAAGTCCAGTATTGCATCAACTGAATTAGTGTCTGTCATCACACTTTCGCTGCTAGCAGATACAGAAATAATAAACAACAAAGGAAACCCATAAAACCAGCAAGAGACTAGGTTGAAAAGAAACCAATTGAAAAATAAAACTATTAGGGCAATCTTTTCTGCATTGAACTGATGCTAAATACAGCGTAAAAATAAACGCACTTAAGATCTAAAGCAGAGACAGTGACAAGCAATCTCTTTCAGCATTCTCGAGAAAATCAATCGAAAACCCTAAAAAATGGTTTCTTTGCATCAATCAGTCATGCAAACAAAATTGAAAACCCCATATAGCTTTCACCTAAAACCTTGAAATTTCAACTCCGTCTATCACATCGGAGAAAGTTCACGCTTGCGTCCAAGGAGAGAGATAAAAAAACACATTCGCACTTACAGAGGAAAAGACAGATCCAAGGCAGCACGAAACAAAGTAATTCTCTAAGAACAAAGACACGAGGACGCCCAGTGCAAATTCCACGGCCATTACAGAATAAAACAAGTAGTTAGCATGAACTCCAATACAGCAAGGTCACACTTTCCTTTGCTTTGTTCGTTCAAATCACTGTGTTGTTGTCTTTGGGGATACTGGCATGTTATGGAAATTTTCTTGAAGAAGAAGGCAGTAAATATCCAGGTATCTACAAATCCTAATAAATATCACTCGCCCTAATCTGATAACATCATGGCCGAAGTCTGACACTTCTTATCTCGAGCCCCCACAATAATTCAAATGGAGGAATGTGGTGAGCTGCAAATTGGAGTTGGGTCGGGAGTCCGCTCTCTCCGTGGATGACTGTGGCAGAATGCTCATGATCCTCTTTTTTTTTTTTTTTTCTTTTTTTTTTTCGCTTTGTTTACGTTGACATGCAAAAGCAAAACACAATCGAAAAGTCCAAAATAATTATTTTATTTTCATTTTAACTTTGTTTCCCCCTGAAATTCTTTTCTAATACTTTATTTGCTGTGATATTAGATGGGGTAGTGATGTTATAAAATTATGTAAAATAAAAAAAACAAAGTTATTAAATGAAAAAAAAAAACTTAATTACAAATAAATTAATAAAATTGATATCATAATAAAAAATATTAATTTTTGGTTCTCTTAAATAGTAAAATCAAAAATCCAAAAATATCTCATATAATATTCATGCCATAAATTTTATTTTCAAAAATACATATATGAACATATATATAATATTTATATAAATATTTATATATAGTTATTCATTTAAACACACACACATATATATATATACACACACACACACACACATACATATATATATATTATATATGGTTTATATATACATGACATATAATGAGTTAAAAATATTACTATTGTTAATAGTAATGAATATCTATAATTTCAATAGCTAATTGATTAAATTTTCAATTTCAGGCTGTGAAAAGTGAGAAAAATTTCTTATTTGTATTAAATAAATAAAATGATATGAACAAAAAATAATATATTTGAAATACATTTTTTCGAGTTTGCTTTGGAGGGAATAATTCAAAATATTGAGTATCGTGAAACATATTTTCTTATTTTATTAAATTAGTTTACTCAAAACAATTATTGTAATATTTTTTTTAATTTAATATTTATTTACATCATCAAAAAAAATTCACTGTCAAAAAATCCAACAAAGATGTCAGCATCAATGAAACCATTTTAGCATACGTGGGACACATCTAGCAAATTAAAACTAGAACTATAAATAGGAGGAGGCTAATAGGGCAAGTGCATGTCTACTTCCTCAGCTCATATTTAATGATAGTCTCAGGGTGACATTATTAATTTGGTGCATTTTGATGAGAGTCTGATAATATTCCTTATGTGTTTTATGATAAATATTTAATATAATTCACAAAGTGTTGAAAATCATCATGAACTTCTTCAAAAGTCAATAGATATCATCAAAGCCTCACCAATCCATTCAATTTAAAAGGCCTTAAATGATAAAGTAGGTCATGCAAATGACTATAAATAGATATCTCCTCATTCTTGCATAATCATCCAGAAATAAGAACTGCATCTTCATTTGCTAGTGGAGTCTAGTTGAGAGTTTTTATTTAGCAAGCTATTTTGTTATTTCTTTTTTTTTTTGAAAGAGTGATTTTTTTTTTCTAATGATATATTATTATTTGTTGGAGACTAACCGAGATACCACCTGAAAATTAAGAATAATTATGGAAAAAATTATCAGTCTAATTGTTAGGTTGATATGATGTTTTTTGATCTTCTTAAAACTATTTAATTGTGTTAGAAAATGTTACCTAAAAATAGACAACAGAAAAATAGTTTTTTGGTTATTAAATTATTTTATCAAACTATGCAAATAAATATAGTTCAAACTATATGAAATATATATATTTATGTTTCTCTACTTATACTTGAAAGTATAAAAAACAAATACCACAAATAACACACAATTACCATATATATTATACCCCCAAAATTAGTAGAATATTTATACACACATAATATCAAAATGTATAAATTATTATAGATCATATGAAATATAAAAATATCTAAAAATACTCGTTGAATTATGTTTTCAATTATGGACCTGATAGTTTAGAAGAAATTTGAGCACCACTGTCATAGCATGAGCACAACACGAGCATAGTACGAACACAACATGATCACAATTTCTTATAAAATTTAATCTCTAAAGTTTCATATGAAAAAAAACTTACTCATCTACTAAAAGATTTGAGAAGTATGAATGAAGTGGAAGAAGAATAGTTGAAATGATTGGAGGAAAAAGTTGAAGACACTACTTGAGTATATTTGAAGGTGCTGCATCAAAAGCCTTAGTTGCTGATATAGAAAAAGTTGAGGAAGTCAAAATATATATCAAAACTATTATAGTAGAAGTCTTAGTAGCTAATATAAAAATAACTGTGGTTGATAACAAAGAAAAAGCAATTAAAGACTCATGTCTTGAATATGCAAGAAGAAGATATAAGTGATGAAATTTTAGTAGCTAATATGAAGGAAGTTGAGGAGAAACATGAAAAAAGAAGTTAAAAAGATCATGATATTTAATAAAGACACGACAAAGGAAAAAACAAAGAAAATGTGGTACATCCTAACTATCTTTGTATATGATGTTATCTAGATGATTATGCATCCAATATCAACATTAGTAAAATAAGCATTATATTATTAAATATAATACTACCTAGAAGACACTTCAAAAGTTTTTTTTTTGATTGATAAAGTTGTTTTGTAGTAAAATAAGCATTATATTTAAATAGTTATACTTAAACCCCTTTACACAAAAGAATCACATATTTAAACCAATTGTGATCCTAATTCTTCAAGCCTAAAGTCATGGACTTTTTAGTACTGTGACTTTGGTATTACAAAATGAAAATACTCATCAGAAGCTTAAAAATCAAAGTCAACTATTTTTCAATGTCATGACTTTGGTATCACAGAAAAAAAATATCCATCAGAAGCTTAGTGACAAAGGCCACAACCATGACAACCCAACACCGTGACTTAGACTGAAATAAAAATATTATTAGAAACCAAATGGCAAAGTCATGGTCATGAACTAGTGTCATGACTTTGATATAATAGACTGACATAACATCACAACTTTTCAATTAAAGAAAGTATTGTATATGTAATTTGTTTTTTAATAATCTGTTTGTATAATTAAATATTTGTTCTATTTTAATATTTTCATGTAAGTGCAGGAAATAAAATATTAAGAGGCCGAGGATGTAGCAGTAGCACAATAATGGAGGTTCCGCTGACTGGTCAGCGGGTCAAAATTTTTTGGAGCAGAGCCTAATCTGTTCCATGATTCGACCCGCTCCGGTTAAATGAACCGAGATGATTTTTAATATAAAATATTTTGTAATTTTATTTTTGGGTGGCTGTTTTTTGACCTGTGAAACATTTCTATTAATTTAACATTTCTATTAATTTAATCTCTGTTCATCGTCTTTCTCTTCTCTCTGTGTGATTTATCATGATTGCTCTGTGTGCTGCATACTGTAAAACATTTCTATTAATTTAATCTGTAATGCATAAGCATTTTCTGGTGGATGTAGCTAGTCGTACTGAGCGACTAGCGAACCACGTTATTTTTGGTGTTTGTTTCATATTTTTTGATTCTGTCGTGGATGGTTGCTGGATTGGGATATATATATAGTTTATTTTCTGTGTTTCTGTTGTTTTTGTATCTTAATCTCACTACCGTGGAAGTGCAATTACCTAACAGAAATAAAAGTGAGCACATAGAGCCATGACTTTCATTCATCAAGTTGTGACTATAAATACTCAATACTATAAATCATTCAACAATATCCTATTTATCTTCCAATGTCATGACAACCCAAATCTAAATCCACTAATCTCTTTGATTTAGTGATGAAAGGGAAAAGTTCCTCAACGAAAATGGTTGGAAAAATGAGTCACAAGAAGAAAGGGAAGTGACAGAAACCTAACACAATGAAAGTTTCACGCGGGGCCATGACACTAAGGACAATTTTTGTTACAGAACTATGGTAGTGATGGATAAACTCGATTCTTATAAAGAAAATTTTTATTGTAGAATGATGATCTAGCAAATTCATCCCTACTTTTGGGGACATTATAAAGAATAGAAATTGGTTATTGTTTTGCATGCATCAAGAATAAGGCAATGCTTCCATTATGAAAAAATTTTATGTTAATTTAGAGAATATATGAGGGAAAACATGATATGTTAGAAGTTTTTGGTGTTTTATAGTGTGATAATAAATGAGTTGCTTGGATTCCAAGAAGCCAAAGATAATATATCTTTTAAATCTCTCCACAAGCAACTTGATTTTTTAGCAATTACTAGTTTGTTGAAAGATAGAAATGTTCAACGGGGATGATTTCAAATAGTGTATATGGATACTCAAAGTATGGATAACTCATAGAGATAAGTAAAGTTTGATTGTATTTCATATTCTCATTTTTATTACCAGTACTCTATGTCTCAATGATCATTCAAAAAAGAGTGATTTTGTTATATTTCATCCTAGTTGATTGTAGTTTTGACAAATTAAATTTTGGTTTCCTCGAGAATGTTTTTTGGACTTTATGTTCAGTCAAAGGAATCCTCATGGATGAATATGTTAACACAATACATCTGATAGTGTTTTCTTGACATTGTTGAGCATTAAAATGGGAATTAATGAAGATATATAAGGAAAAAATCAATTCTTGAAGGTGAAGAATGGAAAAAAAATTAGGAAAACTGATTATCCTTTACCAAAGCTAACATACAAGATATGGAAAAGAGTAGAAAATAAGAAGATGATGAATCCCACATCGAGCATTCTCTAGCTGCAGAAGGAGGTATGTTTGTCAATATTTTTTAAATTTTTTGAAATGTGCAGCAGGATGCCAAAAACAATAAAGAAGACTTAAGGGCGAGATTCAAACCCTGCATATAGTAGCATCATAGAAAGCTATAAAATAAGATACAATATGAAAAATGTATCTCAAAATAAAAGAGTCTTTATTTCAAACCAAGAAAAGTTTGAAGATGAGATCTATAATCTCTTGGAAGATGGAATAAAATATATTGAAACTAAATTGGAGGATAGTGCTTAATCATTTGAGAGACTATATGAAGATGTCGCAACAAATTGGAAGAAAATAGTGATGAAAAGAGATGAAGCAAATAGAAATGACCTACAATATCAGAAGAACAAGTAGATAGAAAAATTTGGAAAATGTAATGAGAATCAACAAGACTTATATTTTGCAATAGAATCCTTTGAGAGTACACTGAACTCTATTGGGAAAAGACAAGATAAATTATATGACATTTTGGTGAAGATATGGTATTGGGAAGCTACACATAAAAGAGATCAGAGAGACCATCCACTTATATATCACTATTTGAGCACTCTAGATTAGATTTATCCTTTTAAGAGTTTGATCATAAAGGAAAATCATATCACTGACCACCCTAGCTCATTGATTTGCACTTTTTATTAAAATTTCCATATTGTGATACTATAATCAATTATGATGAATTTATTTGAGATGATTTTAGAGAATTTTTTTTTATTAAGGAAAAAGTCATTAAGCGAGTATGAGGAAAAGTTTTACTGTATGAATTTATTTGATATGTAAACTATTGAATATTCTAATATATTTTTAGTGCTATTATACAAGGTGTAAGCATGTAAATGTCTTATAATTTGATCGATTTAATGACTTTGGTATTTTAGTAAATTTTGATAAATAATCTTGAAATTGATATGTATTTGAAAGTATTTGGTGACTCGGTGGTGCATAGGGCTCATCAATTAGTCTTGGGGTATATTCTTGGCCAAACCAAAACTTTACTTATTTAGTTATAATAATCTTTATTCACTATGACTCTACCACATCATTAGCATAATTATTCAATCATATAATATATATTTTTTTATTACGATATTATCATTGAGTTGCAATCATATTTATCTCATAACAATTAAATAACTATGATATTAATTGCATATCATAATAACCGAGTATTTCATTGATACTAAAAGTCACAATCACTTCCTATTATAATTATTTAACCTTCCTAACACAACAACACTAATTTCATATATTTTATATTTTAAAATTAAAATATATTCTTTTATAGGTGATATTTCTCTTATATTTTGTCAGGGGCAACATTGAGTTTATAGAACTCCAAAATATAAATATTTTATATTTTAATACATATTTTTTTAAATTACAAAGCATTATGATATTTTAACCCAAATGTGTAAACCCAATTTTGCCCTTTCCACCACACATTTTCTCATTTAAAAAAACCATCAATTTTTCCTTTCAGAAACCACTAATTTCTAGGTATAATACCAATTATCAAATTTTACATATAGATATGCACACACACGCGCACGCACGCGCACGTGTACATACATATTCATGCCATACATATAATAATGTACATACACATGTCAATACACATACACACTTCAAGCAGTATCTATATGTACACATACACACAAAACTTCATATTAATTCTCTAATGCAGCTAAATTTGCTATAAGCACATCTTCAATCCAATCACATTTTTTTTTTGCTTTTTGCACATGTTTGATGAATGAAAGTCTATATATATGTATATGTATATATATATGACGTTATATATACTATGTCTATACATGTGTGTGTGTATATACACACACACACACACACACACATAATTAACCCAAGAGCAAGCTGAAGCTCATCCTGCACAAGAGCTTCATTCTATCATCGCAAGAAACAGTGAAGGCCAAACAGCCTGCAGTGGACAGAAGCCATCAATGGAGTGGAGGGGTAGGTGCTACTGAAGTTCATCCTGCAAAAGAATCTCGTAGATATCAGTCCTGAGGTTCAGTTCCTTATCCATCATCATCTCGTGGAGATCAGAAAGCTCCCTAGGAGTCATCATGACCTTCAGTTTCCGAAATCCATCAAGCCACAGCTTCTTGGACCTGAACAATCACACAAACAAACCAGAGCGTAACTCGTCAATTCCACCCACTATTCAGCCAGAAAGTCCCCCCCTCCCGCCCCCCAAAAAAAAGAAAAAAAAATCAAAGCTTTCCTTGGACAGGAATGAATGGCCCTGAAGAAAACCCGCTTGGCTGCAGCCATATTACACGTAATATCAGCCTCATAGCAGATGTATATGCGCCACAGCAAGACAGAATTGCATAACTTATCATCTGTTAGTGCTTTCTCAAACAAAGAATGGATCCTGTGCTCTGATCCTCCTTTCATCCACTCATACGACAAACCATAGAGCCACACTATAACAGAAGGTTTCCTGCAAGTATATTAAAGAAGCAAAGAATATTAGCAGGCAATAGAGAGAGAGAGTGAGAGATGAGAGAAAGAGAGTTAGAGAGAGAGAGAGTGTGTGCGAGTTAGAGAGAGAGAGAGAAAGTTAGTATAAGTGAGTTGGAGAGAGAGAAAAAGTTAGAGAGAGAGAGAGAGAATTAGAGTGTGTGAGTTAGAGTGAGATAGGGAGAGTGAGTTAGAGAGAGAGCATTAGATCGTTAGAGCATTAGAGAGAGAGAGAGGTAAGAGAGAGAGAGAGGTAAGAGAGAGAGAGAGAGACAGAGTTAGAGAGAGTGTGTGTTAGAAAGAGAGAATTAGAGAGAGAGAGAGAGTGTGTGTGTGTGTGTTAGAAAGAAAGAGTTTAAGAGAGAGACAGAAGGCAACATGATATACTTGGAAGAGAGATCATCAAATATCATGCGCAACTTATGTGGGGTGGTATAAAGATGGCCAATCTCCATGAAAAGATTAAAGAGCACAAAGCTGTAGGGGTACATGCTGAGCCCCTGCAAGCATAATTCCCAGGCTCTAGCTAAATTTGATTGCTTGTGTCTCAGCAGCATGTTCAAATAATAAGACTGCAGCAGCTCAAGATGGTAGTTCTGGCTTCTCGTGTCTGCAGGGCCAGAAAAATTGAGCAGCAGAAGAAAAAGAAAGAAAAAAAAAAAAGCACAAGTGTGTGGGCAGGAGGGAAAGCAACACCTGGAAGCATCATGGTCAAAGCATCGTCCAGCACTTGGGCACCCATCTGGCATCCGGCGGTTAGCTCCTCAAACAAAGCGGCTGAACAGACTAGAGCCAATGACTGATCGTTGATCGCACCGCCACGGGACCAAGCAGACCGCACAGTTCTCAAGCAGTCCTTGAACCCCTGGTGTGCCCTGAGCAATTGCACGCTTGACGGTTTATGCACGAACGGACAGTACTTCATACCACTTCCTAAGCAGCTGAGAATGTGCAATACGCGAGCAGATGGCTCGTCCGTATCAGCTGCAGCACTGCCACCAAGCTCAGTCTCGGCATACCAAATATACAGCAAGGGAGCATTAGACCGTAGATCCTGCACGCATCTCCAACCACATATATCACATCAGTAACAGTAACTCACTCAAGAAAGATACCTACAGCGTATAAAAAAATCTCATCTGAAATCTATAAATAAAAAAAAAAACAAATTTGGACAACCAAAAACTAAATAAATTATTTTTTATTTCTTATTATGTAAGAGGTTATAATTTTGATTATTATTCTATGGAAACTTAGAGAAGTAGAAATTTAGAGCTGTAACCGAGCCGAGCTACTTGCGAGATGCTTGGCGTTCGGCTCGTTAGAAGCTCGCTCGAACTCGTTTATTAAGTTAAGCGAGCCGAGCCCGAACATTATTTTGAGGCTCGTAAGTTAAATGAGCCGAGCCCGAGCACCCTCAAACTCGGCTCATCAACTCGTAAACAGGCTCGTGAACCAAGCTCGTGAACAGACTTGTGAACATGAAGAATGTTTGATACACAATAAATTTTTCCTACAAATGAACATGATGAATATTTTAACTTTTGAACTTCAATCAAGTTAATTGAACTTTTATTATCTTATCTTTTTAATTTAGTTGTATATTTGCTATTTTAGATGAATATTTTCTTTAATTCTCGAACATCATTTTGAGGCTTGTAAATTAAACGAGCCGAGCCCGAACACCCTTAAACTCAGCTCATTAGCTCATAAATAGGCTCGTGAACAGGCTTGTGAGCAAGCTCGTGAATAGGCTCGTGAACAAGCTCGTTAACCAAGCTCGTGAACAAGCTCGTAAACCAATTTCGTGAACAGGCTCGTAAGTTAAACGAGCCGAGGCCCGAGCACCCTCAAACTCGACTCGTCAGCTCGTAAACAGGCTCATGAACAAGCTTGAGCCTACTCCTTTAAAACCGAGCCGAGCCGAGCCTGCCTAATACTCGACTCGGCTCGGTTACACTCCTAAGTAGAATTACTCACAGTGGGCAATATAAGTCTTGACGTGATTCTTTAGTTAGATATAGAGGTGTCAAATGAGCCGTCCCATGCAGGCACGACCCATTTCAGTGTGGTATGACACGAGAACTAGCCGGCCCGCCCGGCATGACACAATTGGCCCGAATAGTACAAAGTCGTGCCTGATCATCACTATCGGAAGCCCATTGCATAAAAACACAATGATTGGCCAGCTTACGTGGCTGGCCAATTGCGATCAGCCACATAAGCAAGATCCGGCTTATGTAAAAAGATTTTATAAAAAAAATAACTCACCCCATTAGACGGTCACCCGACGGGACTTGACACATGACCCGTAACAGGTCATGGGTCCAAGGGCCGGAGGACCATGTCACAGAGTCAGATATTTTACTTATTTATAATTATCCTATTAGGTTTATTTATGCCAGTTACATTTTCAGAGTTCAGACAACTCAATTCTAGCTTTATTTTTTCTTCTACTAATATTTATTTGAGTTGAGATTTATTTTCTTTTATTATTTATTTTATTTACTTTCCATTGTTTAGGAACACACGCCATCTAACCTGCCGACAAATATGATATCATTGTTATTTCCAACAAAGTAAAGGTAACACTCAACGGGCAACACGACAAGCCGAGCGGGTCAGAGTGAGTGCCCACTCGGGTTTGGGGAGTGCCCATATCCCCAAATCTCGGCATGAACCAGCCCAAAACTGGACTAATTTCGGGCAGCAGGCCGTGCCAGGTCTACCCTCCAATGAACCGTGCCATGCCTGTAGTGTGCAGTCTGTCGTGTCAGGCAAGGCATGTGGGCCCGTTTGGGCTTGAAAAAACCAGGCCGTGCCGGCCCGGCACAACCCATTTGACACCTGTACTTGCAACACATGCAAGCGACTCTGGGTTTGGCTTTGATGGTATACTCGTCAAGGATGTCTCGGGGCATAGAAGCTCCACTACAAACTACTAAACCTTCCACATGTATACATAATGTTGACATGTTTGTCCACGAAGAGTATTATAATCCTTTTTCCTTTGGTATTGTTAGCTCTAGTTGGAATAGTACAATAATAATTTTTTCTTCTCATTATCTTACTCTAAACTCCTGGGCCAATTATGTAATACCGTTGCTACAAGTGATCACACTCTTTTTTTATCATTAGACCTCGATAAAGTCAAATTTTTTATATTATCATGACCAATAATATCATTATACGAGACATGAGACATAATAATGATGATGTTGAGTATATTTTTTAGACATATGTTATATATGTACCAGAATATCATCATAGTTTATTCTGTCAGATATTTTATAAAATAACAAATTTCTAATATATATATATATATATATATATATATATATATATATATTGGTATCTCAATACAAGATTGATATACTAAACAAATAAATTCCTTAAGGATTAAGCGAGGTTGACTATGTATATTTCTCTCTCCCCATAAGAGCTCTTCCAAGTGTTTGTATAAAATTGATCCATTGATGATATGCTCTTGGTTGAGACATACATCATTAGATAAGTTAAAAAGTTTGAAATCAAGTATCAAAATAGTGATATCTCTTAATTGTGAGATGTGTTCGTTATATAAACTGACTATAGTTTCTTTTGCAAGACATCAAAAAGATACTAAGAGATACTCATTTCATCTGATTCACTTATATATATAAAAATCATGTAGGACGATCACATATAATAATTTAAGATATTTTATTATATTTATTAATGATTCTATTTGATTTACATGATTGTCTAGTTCATTTTCAATTAATTATTTTATAAAACAACTTAACTATAACATTCTATTTTATTCTTTTGATATTTCTATGTAGGATCAGCAAACTATGCAAATGACTCCACTAGAGATTCATTTAAGCGAGATAGATTATAATTATTTTTTTTTTCACTCTCATAAGCTAATTTAGATGCTTGATTACCATTGATCCACTAATTATTTTACTAAACAACTAAACTATAATATTCTCTTTTATCCTTTTGATGTTTCTGTATAAGATTAGCAGATCATATAAATGATTTCTCTAGAGATTAAATGATATTTGATTAGCATTGATTGATTGTTTATACACTCTCAATTTTGACATTTAATATTAAATAAATTGAAAATTCCAAAACCAAACAATTAGAAAGAATTTCTATTTACTACGAAGCTATTAAATTAAGAAAATATATTAGAATTTTTTATTAAATACTTTATGAAGGTGTTGGTAGATATTGCTAAATCTAATTCATTCAGAAATTTGAAAACTTTGTAAGATTACCACATATGATATGATAATTTGATATATTTGATTATTTTTTGATTGTTATACTAGATATACATAATCATTTATTTTAAAAAAAGATATCAAATTGTATTTATTTTTATAAAATTTTATCGTATTAAAAATACAATTTAATTATAATATTAAAATATTGAGAAATAATAATAATTTTGAGTTCAATTCATATTAATTTTCTTATTTATTTGAAGAACAAAAGATACTTCACTATATATTTTATGCTGTCACTCTTATCAACACTAAGATAACTAAAAGGAATAATAAATATTTGATTAAAATTATTATAATACTTTTACTATATAGAAGTATTCTTAGATATTTTTTGATGGAAGCAATTTTAACTATAACATCCTAATTAACCAAATCCTATTTTTTCTCTTCAAGTCATATCACATATTAATTTGTGTATTTAAGAAAAACTTTTTTACCTCATATCTAAGATTTTTAGTGCTCTCCCTATTTGGGATCTCTTTTTCTTAAGCACTCAAGTACTCATAAAGGGTACAAGTCAGAGATATTACTTGCTAGAGATCAGAAGCATTATTATAAGTATTAATATAACATTCTTTGAGAATAAATTCTTTTTTAAGGATTTAATCCAATAAGATGTACTTTCGGACACCAAAGTAATAGGATCATTCTATTTTATGATTATTATCCCTCACACAATATAATTTAACCTCCTTCACCTAATACAACTAGCACAATTAAGATTGAGAAAAATAGTGAGTGAGACATCTAGTACTCATCAAACTACAATTTTGTTGATGTACATGGTGGTGTGAATAAAGTTGAATAGTTTGAGTGTCTCACATGACACAAGATATTAGTCTCCCTAGAATCAGTTGACCATAAAGATAACATTCATAAGGATTGATACAATTCTTTTGATATTTTTGTACATGATCAACAAACGATGAAAATGACTTCTCTAAAAATTAAGAAAGATCAATTATATTTATTTTTCTTCATCCTCATGAGCCCATTTAAATGATTACTTACCATCGATCCATTGGTTGTACAATCTCAACTTTGTATTCCTCGTTGAATAAACTAAAAATTGTAGAACCAAACATTGAACCCATTTAGATGTTTGTGTTTCCAATATAAAATTTTCTATCTTCCACCAAATATTTGTAAATAAACACTTTTTGTTGAAGATCTCTCTCTTCTACATATACTCTAATACTTAGAAGAGGTACATATATTATTCACCAGAGATTAGAAAGATTGTTATGAGTATAAATATAATATTCTTTGAAGATAAATCATATTTAAAGATTTCATCCAAGATGCACCTTCAGACACCGTGGTCATAAGATCATTGTATTTATAGTTGTTATCCCTCACAAGGTGCAATTTAAGATGCTCTTGCCCCTCATACCACCACCAAAATTAGTCTTAAGAAGAGTAGTAAGTGAGACATCTCCAAATGTCTCATCGGACCACAATTTTGTTAAGACTCATGGTAGTGTTTGGATGAGTATAGTGCAAGTATCCTACATGACATGAGGTGTGAGTCTCCATAAGAAGAAGCAATTAAGATTATCATTTTTTGAAGTGTCCCATATAATTTTTTAATATTAAGATTAACTATTCATGAAGTATGAATTTTTTTTCTCAAAAAATTAATGTTTTAGATATTTTATTTGATCTTAATATGATAATATGTATACTGATCGACTTACTACTTAATCCAAGTACAAACTTTTCCACAAATACTAATACTTCAATTTATTCTGTTAGATACAAAAGAATCATATCAAAACTTTACTATTTAATAATTATCAAATCAATATCAATTATATTGTTAGTATAGTTAATTATTTTTAAACTCTCCCAAATAAATTCACATATACACAATTCTTTTGATATTTTATCATTTTTGGTATTGTCATTGCTTATTCATGAAGTATAATTTTTTTTCCCAGAAGAAACATGTTTTAGATATTAGATCTAATCTTGATATGATAAAATATATACTAATTAGCTCACCACTTGATTCAAGTGTATGCTAATTTATAACTATCGATACTTCAATTAATTTTGCCATTTACAAATGAATCATATAAAAATTTAACTATTTAATATTTATAAGATCGGATATTATTTATGATGTTCTTATAATTAGCTATCTCTTAAATTTACCCAGACAAATTCATATGGACACATTTCTTATTCTTAGATATTCAAATAGAGCTTCAGGACATGAGACTTTTTTAGGCTATAATGTGCATGGCTAAGCAGAGACTTTCTTAGATTATAACTGGGCTATTATGATTATAGAAAGAAAACTCATACCAAGTTTTATACCTTTTTATTAGAAATAATCATATTTCATTAAAGAATAAGTAATAAACTATTATTCTTATATTGATTACAAGAACTAAGTATAAAGCTATCATCTCTGTTACTTGTGAATTTTAATAAATCAATCATATTTTAGAGGAACCAAGCCTAGTAGCTTAAAGATTTATAACATTATACTCTAATAATTAAATAACTCAATACATTACTATTAATTTAATATTCCACAAACTAACGAAACATATCTAAATTTGATCAATGATTATTCTATAACTATAATTAAAAGGTTTGCCAGTAAAAAGATTAAACAAAATTTCATGAAGATGCTTAGAATACTGTAAACATATTTCATTTCTTCAAATTTAATATTTATGATATGCACACATTAATTTAAGAGAAGTGATACAATTTAATTTTGATTTGATTGTGATTTTTCTCTTTTTCCTCTATGTATGGGAGCACTCGATATGCAGTTTTCTCTTTCATCGTGATGAAATCTACACTCATAGATAATCTAATTAAAACATACTTTCATTCCAAAAATACACCAAAGTCTATCAAGATCCTTCAATTAAACTAAGTTTCAAAAATTGTTTGTATTAAAAAAATTTCAAATCATATTCCATCATTAATAGTAATGATAATATCATTGACATGAATAATATGTAAAACATTCTTCTTGATTTAACCTACAGGTGTCAACCGGGCCGGGCCGGCACAAGGCACGGCACGGAAAAATTCCGTGCCCTGGGCCCGTGCCGTGCCCGGGTGAGGCGCGTGTCGTGCAGTGCCTGGCCTGAGCCATGCCGTGCCTGACCCGGCACAGTTCGGCATGCAGCACGGCACCCCGGCACGGGTCAGTCCCGTGCCGGGTGTCTTGTGAGCCCGACCTCCGGAAGCCCCTCCCGCATAAAAAGACCGCGAGTCGGGTTTGATTCGACCCGACCTGCGGTCTTCCCGTATCCGGAACCACTCGGACAGGCGTGCCCGAGCAGGCCAGGCAAGGCACGGCACGGCCCACCGTGCCGGGCTCGGCAATTTTTAAACCGTGTCGTGCCTGGTCCGGCTCGGCAGCACGAATGTGCCCAAAAAAAACGGGCCGGGCCGGCACGGCACGGCCCGTTTGACACCTCTATTTTAACCCTTGAAACTCAAAATCAGAATAGTTAGATAAACATGTGAAAACCAACAAATTGACTAAAAAAAATCTAACTTATTATGGTATTGATTTAATACACATAAAATGAAATAATACAATAACAAAAATAAGAATAATAATGATAAATTTAACACATTTACACTAAAATAATACAATAATGCTCATATCAAAAAATCATACTTCAAATGCTCTTGCATAATGAATAAAAATGATTGAAACATCGCACATATCAAGTGCTTCCATCAAAAATACAAAAATAACAAAAAACCATTAATATTTTCCGTCAAACTAAAACATACAATTCTACAAAATTATGCTTGAAAAAAAAAAGATAAATTAAAATATCTTCCAAATATTTGTGAAGATGTCTATTGATTGCTCTGCTATCTGAATGCATGTTATAATAATAATTTCATCTTGAATCATCATCTCTTTTGGAAAGAAGAAATGCATCTCTATATGTATCATCCACTTATGAAACACTGAATTAAAGACTATATTTTATTATCTGATTGTCACAATAAAAGATAGTGGAAGAAGAAAAAAAATAATTTATTTTCTCAAGTAGATGTTGCATCCAAATTATCTCATAATTTACAATTAACTACTATTTTCATTACACTAATTCTCAATATAGTTGTATGATTCTTACTTTTTTAAGATACAAATTTGCTTCAAAAAAAACAAAAACAAAAACCTATCATATACATCCTCTCGGATCATATTGATACTCAACTCAAATCTGAATATCCTACTAACTTCAAGGCAAATATCCATTATCTGTCACTAAAATACATTCCAAGTCATGAAAACTTATTTACATATCCTAGAATATGAAAAATTACATCAAGATGAATCTGTCAAGGAAATATATAGGAACCAACTAACCATACTGATTGAATATATTATATTTGATTTGATCATAATAAGATAATTAATCTCGCATATGATTCTCCTATCAATAAAAAAAATTAATTGGAGGGGTTAAATTAAAAGTGAATTCAATATTTAAATTAATAAGAATATTTATTAGAACATAACTTAAAAAAATCAATATCAAAAAAAAAATATTAAATATTTTCTCTATGACAAAAAACAACTCATCATAGAATAAATCATCTTTATGTCAAGAAAATTATTATGCTTTAATATACTTATTGAGTTGGATGATCCTCAATTTATTATCTCATATAATTAAAATATCATTCAAGTAAACAATCAGTAAAATTATCATGCTGATAAAACTTTCCCAAAAGAATAAAGAAAAATAAGTAACATATTGATTTAACCCACACAAGGTGACTTCTTGTTAAAATATCACAAACGAAGATTTTGATGACTATTCTAGGTCATATAACATGTTCAACAATCTACAAGCTATATCTGATTGTACTACTTAAAATTCGAATAACTGCTATATATATACCTCCTTAGTATCATAATGAAAAAATATATTTTTTATATCTATGATGTATCTTCCAACTATGAAATACTATAAGAAAAATAATAATTTACACTAAAATCATTTTAGCTATTGTAAAGTAAGTGTTCTAATAGTCAACATCAAATATATGAGTTAATTCATTCAATATAAATCTTACCTTAATATGATCTACATTCTTATTTGAATATATCTTCATAGTGAACATTCATATTCAACTAACAAAAGTCTTTTTTAAAACTCATGATACTAATTCCTATGTACTCTTAGAATGGAGATAACATGAATCTCTTTTATTATGGCCTAACATCATACAGGCTGAGATAATATTTTAAAAGTATACTTAAATATCCTAATACCAACAAAAAAAATACAAAAGTAATGTGATTACGAAAACATTTATGAAAGAGTGCTTACAATTCATCTATCCCTTCTAGAGAACGATCAAAAGATTAAAATTCTAGTAACTAATTGTAAGATAATGTGGTCATTTGATAGGCTTGTTACAAGCCTGAGAAGGCTATCTGTATATCTTTCTCTCTTGGCACATACTTCAAATCCTAGGTGGTCAAATCTCTTAGCTATCAACTTAATGCAAGTCTCTACTAGAGAAAACTATTTGACTATTATATAATCTAAGTATAACAAAAATCATTTTACTCAAGTTCTCTCACTTTTAAACTCAATATAATCTAAATTTATTGATAGATATGATATCTCAACTGAAGTAACATCATACCGAGTACCAACATGCTCAAATATAGTTGATGAATAATACTCTTTGCTAATAGGAGGTCCAGGCAAGGCTACAAATAAGGAATGAAGAATAATTAATCAATATATAATATATGAATTCACACTATTTGTAGGCTTGTTAAAAAGATGTAATGGTTAAACAAGTGATCCACACTCACTAAAATCTTATCTTTCTAGTAAAAAATACTTACTCTTTTAAATATTAAAATATTCAAGAAAAATATATTTCAAGATCATAAATGCTAATTTATCTCATCATCGAGAGTGATCAAAGACAAAACAAACACAAATACATATAAAAAATTCTGAGACAAACAAAATAATCATTCTCTAGAATATAAGATTTGAAAAGATATATATAAAAAAATAACAAAAGATAACATCTAATTCTAAGACATTTATAATTAGATTAAATGAATCTTTACTCAAATCAAACTAGTATGTAAGATAGAAAATTCGGATAAATTTTCCGAACTAACAAACATCACATATCATGATTATAATATTATTAAAACTAAAATTAAATATTCTCAACTTAGCTAATACCCAATTATGGACGACCAAGATAAAAATGCACAAGGAGTCCAAAATAAAATTAAAATTAAGTCATCTAGAAAGATAAATTATAAGAATAAACTAATAAAATAATCAAAAAAATATATAACATGATAAGTAACATAATAAATAAGATACGATATCCAATAACTTTTAAATATTTATCATTAACAACAATAATATTTTCAAAATTAAAAAGAATATAATAAATATGATATGATTATTAATAATATAAATATTCGCTTCTGAATTGATAATTCATATTTTTGAAACAAGAGTATGTGTGAAAAAACTAACGATACTAAACAGAAAGAAAAAATAGATTACTATTTTAGAGATATATTTTGTATAATTCTCTATTAATTATCATGGTGAATGAACTCTGTGAAGATCTTTAGATAACTCTAATAGTTAATTTGTCTCTCTCATTATTATGTAAAGCTCTCGATCTCTTTTTTTCAAAAATAGTCAACAATTATCTCTGATGTGATCTATTCTCCTATAATATATATATTGAATTGAGACTTCTCTCCATCTAACTACATTGCAATAATTTATATTTATTCTTCAAAAAAAAGTTATACTAAAACCTAATTTATGCTAAATCAAATTAAAATTTAATCTCCTCTTGTTTTAAAAAAAAAAACATGTCAGAAAACCTAGTTAAGGTTTCTGCCCACAAGGACAGTCATGCACCATCACATGTACCCCCATTCTATCCACTGCACGCACGTTCGCCACCATGATCACCACCACAATTCCCATGGCACACACGACCATGCTCACCACCCCACGTTCTATTCTGCTCAGCTCAGATGCATCACCGCAAGTCTGCACAGCTAAAACGCTACCATGTGCACGACTATTGTGCACCTACTAACACCACTATGTGCACCACTATGTGTCTGCATACCATTGTGCATGTGCCTTTTGAGTGCCTGCACATCATACTGCATGTGCGCCTGCTGCACAAACAAAAAAAAAAGTCTTCCACATCACAATTTGTAAGATTTTTTTAGCCTTATGTGATATGTAAAATTTAGTATGGTATCAGAGTGAATTTTGTATGCAATTAAGATTTCTTACGAACAAATTGTGATGTGGACGACTATTTTAAACCCTATATATAACATATTCGTGTATTACCTTAAAATAATATTAGTTGCTGATTATAATTCATATATTTTATCCATGTGCATTATACAAATCTCGACAAAGAAATGCACCTGGAAAAACTACTCCAATCATACACATCAATTTTATCTCTTGTATTTTATGACTTACATTAGTGAAATGTCACTCATCTTTGTTTTATAATAAAGACATTAAAGCTTGGACCACATTATTAACACACACATTAAATGCCAAATGGTGTAAAAATCATAGCTCTCAACATGCACGCTTTAAAACATACTCAGGCTCAAGGCACAACCCTTTTCTTGTTGAAATGTCTTACCCTTGCTAGACAAGGTATGCTTAAAATGGGTCATGCTGAAGTAAATGATCTTGTCATCTATGTGTTTCCTTTTTTAAAACTCTTATTTAAAAATTTATATAATTTCATTATTTTTTATTGAATATTTTTTTTAAAATAGTTGTATGCACTTACACAAATACTAACATACCAAATCTTAAAAGAGCTAAGAGGGACAATAGATATCAAGTTTGAGATCCATTAAACACAATATCTCTAAATATCAGAACGTAAGACTGTCATGATATTAACCTTCCACAAACTCTATACTTAAGCAAGAGCTTTGTATACTGAATATGATCTCGATTCGTTTAAACATTTGAAGCTATTAATTTCTTATTGATCAAATTATATTTTGAAACATTTATCAAATTGATATATATATTCTAGGATGCATCCCTTTTCACTAAAATTTGTCTCCATAGCCTTCTAAAACTATGGAAATAATACATTAGAGCATTTGAAATATGAGAATGCAATTCCTAGGGAAGGAAAATACATAATATGGATTAAGACGACATTTAAGTACTTAACACTTAAAAAATGAGTTTCATAACTTATCAAATAATGAATTAATAAAAAAAACTATGAGAGAATGAGTGGTCAATCAAGTGAAGAAATCTTACCGAAGGAAGCCCTTCAATAGATGATAGCGCCATGTCGAAGATCTTTCTTGCATGGTTAATATTACCAAAAATGGCCTCTCTTTGTGCATAAACTCCGCAAAGTAGCATATCCTGAAGCATTCATCCATATCATCATTCAACACCACATTATTCATAAAACAACACGTTCATTCCTCATGCATAAAGATGAGGTATCAAATCATCTTTTCCATTCAATAAACGCATTTGATTTCATTAAAGAGTTGCAATCAAAATTTTCAAACAAATCCAACGACTTATTCAAAATGAAAGAATCTAAGTTGGCTCATGAGAAAAGAGCATTAGAAATCACTTGCTACCATCATACAATATTTCACACAACTAAAAATTCAATTTATTAAGCTATCGACACTTTGGAGGATCTGTTAGAAAATAGGGTTTTATGTTTTTTTTCCAGAACAAAACCATTAAACATCCCATAAAAAAATTCTTGAATATTTTTGCTTAGTCCATGATTGTCTTCAAATTGGTGTAATCTACTTGGTGTATTCTTCTAGCACCTTGCCAACAGAGCTTATCAGAGTGCTACTTGTATCGCAAATTCACATATACTTGATTCTATCATTTCAAAATGAAAATAAAAAGATAAGAGAGAATCGTGGGTTTTCAGAGCCAAAAAAAAAAAATTATTTCATTTGTGATTATCCAATATAAGGCAATAATAATATAGACACTATTCTAAAAATTAATGCCAAAGAAAAGATACATATACTTGAGCAAATTTAAAATGTCAAGAAAAAGATAATAAGTTTGTCAGAATACAAAGAAAATATATATTCGACCAAAAGAATGAAAAAAATGGAAATAATTTAAAATTTGAAAAAAAATTACAATTTAAAATTAAAATAAATACTTGTTTTGAGAAAGAGTAATGCATGATACAAGTTAAAAAAAATTACAAACATATTTTACACGTAGATATAAAAATCAATAGGACTAATTAGGCACAGGAATAGGGGTTTGGTGGCCCAGTGTCATAGGTTTGGGCAATGCCTAGGTTGACACTTTTTATATTGCAGGTAAACCGAGGTCTCTAACAATGGGACCTAACATTTCCCAGTGGTCCTATCGGGTAATGTGTTGCTTGACATCGAATAATAATCGATTGGGGTTAGTTCATACCGATGATGCTCCCAAATTTCTTTCAGATTAAAAAAAATCATTTTATTAGATAAAAAACATGAATACAATATAAATGAAAAAAAAAATACTTGTACTCTTATACTAGATGCACATTACTAAATAATTGTTTGGTACTAGACAAATAATCCATAAAAATCATAAAATATTAATAAAAAATAAATAAAACTCACTGAAACTTAATAATAAAATGGGTAGCTAGGGTGGCCACAAATAATGAGCAAGTTGGATTGGCATAGACTACAATTTGGTGCTAAATTTTATAATACAATAAAACAAAATAATAATAAACTGTAATACCCTTTCAAGTTGGCATGTAAAGGTTTAGAAAACTAAGTTTTGATTTAAAAAAAAAGATAAACTAAAGTCTTTTCATATCCTTTATGAAAACATTCACTAGCTATTGTGTAGTGTTAATATAAGCTATAACAATGATTGCATTCTGAATTTTTCCTGAAGAAATAGTTCCCCTCTATGTATTTCAACTGCTAGTAAAATATTCGATTGGAGATTACATGTATTGTAGCCTGAAAATCATAGTAAAATACTTGATTTTCTCATGTAAGTACCAAATGCAAAATATCATGCAGGAGGCCATCCCTATCATCTCAAACTTAGTGTTAGCTCTGATACCAAAAGTTAGATCCCTCTTAGTACTAAATGTCCCTCCGATATCAAATAAAAAGAGCCTGATACTAAATGCAAGCTTTCTCAACAATTTGAGAGAGTGTTTTAGGATCTCATGGAGTAAGAGGACTTTCAAAGATAAAACACAATACATAAGAAGAAAATGGCTTCAAAATAAAACACAAAGCATTAAAAAAAATACACAGAACAAAATTTTTCACAAAGCTTTAATCATATTGAAATATATCCATCGACCATCTATTAAAATTTACCAATATTTAAACATAAAATTATAAACTTCTTTAAACTTAAGGCAAAAATCACAATATCATATTCTCATATTGCACATTCATTCATGTCACGACACCACATAACAAGAATGCAACTTATATCCTTGAGTCTTCCAATCACAACATCACAAGACAAGTTACGACATTATGTTTTGACTTTATTCATGTTGTGATAGTAAAGAGTATGATCATGATTTCAACCCTTAAGAATTTCAATTACAAAAACACAATAAATTATGACTAATTTCAGATTATGATATCAAACATAAATTATAATTTTAAATTTATAATCAATCATAATATTCTTCCACTTGACAAATATTTCATTTTTATCTTAGTCTCAGCTCTATACCACTAGAACTTTTTGTGCACCTAACACCTTTTGATTTCTTTTCAGTTCGAGGGCAACTTTACAATGCTCCCAAATATTGTTCTTCAGCGGCTACAATTCTTCCTTTATGATATGCTCAAACTACTTTGACTCCTCGAAAGCTCTTGCCTCTATCACAATGCTTGGCTGATCTCTTGTTACATAAAAAGCATAATATGCAATATCAACATATCTCACATGTAGATTTCTAACCCATATAGACCTAATCAACGCATGCATTGTTTTAAGTGAATCAACCTAAACAAAATCTTCTGCTATCAACTTTGAATTTTCATTAAGAAATTCAATACTACTAGTAGAATGAAGTAATGACTCTTTTTGTGATGTTGAGATCAAAAGATGTTACAATTCATTTTGTGATGTCACAAAAGAAAGATATCACGACTTGCTTTCTTTAGCATTGTCACCCATATTACGACTTGTCCACTCTTGCATTCCATGAACAAAACATATTAACAAAAGATGATTATTTTTGTTTATAATTTCTAAAGCATGTAACCTTAGACGAATTTCTGGTAACCATGTAACTTGTGTTTCACTGATTTGAAGTTCTACTTATTCTTCTTTTTCTTTAGTACAAGAGCATATGCATGACATCTATAGACCTAAAGGAGAGCAACACTTGGATTCCTTTCATACAATACTTTGAGATGTCAAGTAGATCATGTCATGTTGGCACATGCGAAACTAAAATTTAACTGTCAACAATATAGTTCAGATCATCACGTCTAATTTTAATGCTAGTGCTAACCTCAATATCATCGATATTGTCAAGTGAGTTATCATTCATCAAAAGTTATTTTATTATATCCTAAATACCATCTTTGAATCTCTTCAGTCCTTTAAACATAACTGTGCTTTTAGGATATCTAGTTATAGTCTGGATCTCATATATGAAATAATATTCACAATCATAAAAAAAATAAACTCCAATTCTAATTTAGACAAATAAAGAGTTAATAAATCATATTTCATCTTATATAGTATAAGATAGATAAATTCATATGAATTATATCAACTTAATATATCAAAATTCTTAATATCATTATGTGATAGGATTAAAAAAATAATTAATATCAAAGTAATGAGATAACTCACTCCTATTTAACGAATCACTCTGTCATATGTCGCTTACTAAATGAATAGAAAATTTTTTTTTTGAATATGATGTTCATATCCACTCTCTAAGTCTAAAATATAACTGTCATATATAGTATTGTAATATATAAATATGTTAGTAATGATTTTTTTGTAAATTCAACTATCAAGTTCTTGGTTCAAGTAAGTGAAATCATAAGTTAGAGCTAGTAGGTTACTACAATTTAGGGTACCCCCAAAAATTGTTCATTTGAGGGATAAATTTATATTTTCTATTATTTTACCCTAATTAAGATTTTGGAAAAATCCCCAAATTTAGATTATTGTTCATTTGAGTGATAAATTTATTTGATTTCAATATTTTCTCAAAAGCCATAAGTTACGTTGATAAATCAAGTATAAAGAGAGATTATCAATGTAAAAGAAGATAAATGAGAGTCTCATTTCAATGTTCACACTATAAGAGAAAAAGTCACACCAGATACAATTATTAAGAGTTATTTTTGGAGAGGAGATATAGAATACTACACAGACATTAATTAACAAAGTCATCCAAAGATCTTTAGAGAATTCATTCATTATAATATTTACTCAATAATAGTATATAAAACTTTTCTCTAAGTCAATAATAAATACTTCCTATTTTTTAGGTATTAATAATTATGTCATTTGTATTTGCTATTCAAATTCTTATATTATCAATCCAGGAGTTAGCACTCACATCACATGTAATCATAGTTTAGTCACTATCATGTTTTTGTGTTCTAAGGATATTAGTATAGTTAATGACACTATCTAAAATTATTGGATATAATAATATCTAAGTTAATTTTTTACTTCTTGATTATGTTATGCTTACTCTTAATTATCCTTTTTTTAATTGGTAGAAGTAAAAACTCATATAATCTAATATATTCAGACATATAAAAAAATAGCATTGATGCGACTAGAGAGCATCTTAGATACTTGATTAGCTTTATTTATAACTAACTAATGATATACTTGAGTATTTCGTTTTCATCAAAAATCACATATATTTTCAATTTTTTAAATATTTCATAAAATAATAGATGATAAAAATTGATACAAATATTAAAAAATAAGAAATAACAACAAATTAGAATACATAAAAAATATAAATTTAATATTTAATATATGAATCACAAAACTATAAATTAAATTTTTTGTACTAACAAACCCCTATAGAATGAGATGATTTAAAAAGAATAATAAACATTTAAATTGAGATAGCTCAGACACTTCTATTTGAAAAGAATATTTCAAAATATTTTTGGGGATATATAACTTTAATCATAAATCATCTCATTAATTTAATTATTCTTCCTTTAATTCCTAAGCACATATCCTTTATATCATATATCCTAGTAAAAAATGATTTAATCTTTAAATCAACATTTGTGGGACTACTTGGTTTGTCCAAAATATTTTCTCATAATGAGATAAATTGAAACCCAAAGCATTTAGATGTGTCTTCATTGGGTACTCCAAAACCCAAAGAAGGTTTAAGAATTTTTCACATTTGAGAGTGATATAATTATAGTTGATGTTATATTTTTTGAGTATGAGTTATTGTTTAGTAAGCCTAAAAATATTAAGAGTCCAAAAATTACTTTGGACCCGTTATTTTTCCTTACCCCTCAATAGTACAACTCCAACTTTCAACTGAGATAAAGTCACCTTTCTACTAATTTTGAATTTGTTGATCCACATTATGATGGAACTCCTATAAAATTATCATATGCACCAAAAATTACATATCTTGATAACACTAAAAATAACAAGATTCCTCAGGAGAGAAAATCTCCCTCGAGTCCAGATAATACAATATCTCACACATCTACTCTAATTTAGAACCACAATGAGTAATACTATGAGACTTGACAACCTAGGACTTAACTTATACTAGGAGGAAGAGACATAAACAACACGCTCATATTAAAGAAGAAATTATCAAGGAGTCAGATAATCCTATCGCCGAACTCTTTATCTTAACCATCTGATCGCACTTCAAAAGTAACATATGTACTTCATCCTCGATCTCACAGGTATTATCATATACATGATTTTATTTTCTTTTACTTCTTTTAGTAATTTTCTTGATATTATTAAGATACTCAAGTTCTTTTTGAGATATTATCTCACACAAAATACTATCATACCATGTTAAAAGAGATAAATATTATTTACTCTAATGAAACTTATAAACTAATACCATGTTACAAGAATATATGTTAATTATAATTTACAAGTGAATGTTAAAAATGAAGATAAATCCAAATAACAAGGTATATCAAATTTTTATTGGACTTAAAAACATAATCAATATATTTTGTCTCCAGCAGCCAAAATAATCTTCATAAGAATTTTTATTTCTCAGAAAACATTTTACAAATTGAGAATACAATAATTAGATGTAAAAAATTTTTTTATGCACAGTAACCTTAAAGAGGAGGTGCACATAGAGCAACTATCTGGATTTAAAATAATATAGTCATATAAATTTTGTAAATTGTGAAAAATAATATATAGCCTAAAGTAATCATCAAAAACTTGATATATGAGATTTATACAAACAATTACATTATTTGATTTAGATAAATGAAATAAATTTTAAAGGCAGAGTAATTTTTCTCAATGAGCAAATAGATAATATTTTAATTGTGAAAGATTATGAATTATAAATTACCAAAATCAATGAAAATCTATCATAATTCTAAACAAATAATTTTGAGAGACTCATATTTTTTTTGATATAGATATGACTTACTCTACGAAATATATTATCTTATCATAAAAAAAAAATACTCAATACTATTACAAGGGCTGAACTTTTAGGTAATACTTCGGCAAATACTAACAATGATTGGCTCTACAACTTATAAAACAATCAAATAATGATTTACTTTTGATGTGGCCATATGATTGACTTTACTAATATAATATTTCTCTAGAAACACAAATCATGAAAATGCGAAACACAAAAAACTACTTTCTCTGGAAGAACATCTAGGATGAAATTGCTATAATTTATATTCAGACAATATAATAATAAACAAGCAACTTCACAAAGGTCTTAAAAATGCCTTATCTCACATTTCTTTCTTCCAAGCTTATTGTTTTATATTTATACGAATTAATTTGACAAAAAGAGTTACAATTTCTTTATTTGTTTTTTATTTATTTTTATGTTATGTCGATGGAATCACCCTATGTATAGAGAGCCCCAATAGGAATTGCTTATTATATAAGAACATTATATGTATGAATTTTTTTTATTAAGTATTATTATTATTGTTTACCATTCCTGAATTCTACATATTCTAACATATATCATAGCAAGACTGGTAAAAAATATTTTTTTCTCACAAAAACACTAGCAACAAGCACATGCAAAGGTGCAGGTGGCACGTGCAGTTGAGTAGAAGCAATAAGTGCAAAGTGGTGGCACGCGATGGCACGAGGCAGCACACAATGAATTTTGCAAAATAATCCTAATGCTGCACGGTGTAGCATGGTGGAGCACAATGACGATTTGAGCAAAAATCCTAATTAAGATTTCGGAAGAATAGTAAAAAAACATAAATTAATAATTTTAAAAAGCCCTAATTTGGTAAAATTTTATTTTTGCTTGATCCATAATTTTGTGGCACATTATAAAATACATTAGGACAAGTCACAACATAGATAGATAAAAAAAAACTTCAATTCAATATGCTCATTGTATGAGTGTGGATCACACTAAATAATTATTCAATACTACATCAAGAGAGTAAGCTAAGAGCTTTTACATAATATTGAGAAAGAAATTAAATGCCTAAGTCATCCGAGGATCCTCATAGCATTTACCAACCATAATATTTATTCTTACTAGAGAGTAGTATAAATAACTACTCTTTAATATAATAACAAATCCTTTTACTCCTATAGGTATTACTAGATGTTTTGATCATATACTAACTATAGGCTCCGAGAATACCAACATAGAAGAGAATACTTATATTAATAATAATCATATTTTATTTATTATATTCTTTCCGCTTTCTAAAAATTTTATTGTAGTCAATAATAAATATTCACAAGTTATTAGATATAATAGTATTCAACTTTAATTTTTGTTACTTTCTTTTATTTTTATTATTTATGATTAACCTATTTTTTCTTCTACTGACATTTATTTAATAGATTAAAATACTTTGAAAAAGATTCTACTTTAGATAAAATAAGGTAAATTAAATATACTCTTTTTGATAATAAAATCTCTTTCTAGATATTTGAGCATAATTCATCACTTGTATATTTTCAGCTTAGTTACTTATTACTGACCAAGTTAAGAATATTTAACTTTAATCTCAGGGATATTTCAACTTTACGTATAAAACATGTTAGTTAGAAAAACTTACTAAAACTTCTTATCATTCATGTTAGTCAAACTTGAGTAAAGACCAATTTATTCTAATATACACAAACATATGATCACCAGATAGAGATGATACCAAAAATAAATTTAGGTATATAATTATTTTTTGTAATAACTACTTGAGATATACATGAATATATCTATTTCAGAATAGATCATAATTTTTTTTTATTTTTCAGAACTTTCATAAAATAATAAAAAAATTAATTTAATAAAAATATTAAAAAATTAAGAAACAAAATATATTATAATATATGTTATACTAATTTAGCATTAAATGTATGAATCATAAGATTATATATTAAACTTTATATACTAGCACATCCTAATAGAAAGTGATTGCAGAAATAAAAAAAAAACATCTAATTGAAATAATTCGGATACTTCTATTTCAAAAGAATATTTCAAAATATTTTTGAAAATATATGATTTTAATAATAATCTAAATCATCAATTAAAGATTCTATTACGTCCATTCTTAACGTATAGCCTTTCAAACCCTATATCATGGAGAATTATTTTTGGGTTTGCCTCCTAGAATTTTTGGATGCACTTGTTTTGTTCTCAATTAATCTCCAAATAAGATATGTTAGCATCTAAGATATTGAGATATATCTTTCTTGGATACTTAAATACCAAAAAAAAAAGTATAAATATTTTTTACTAGAAACTAATAATTTTAGTATGTGTGGATATTATTTTTTTTTTATCACAAATCATTATTAAATGAGTCTAAGAAAATTATAAATCTAAATATTACATCTAGATCCATTACTATTCTTACCTTAAATGTATTCATGCTTAGATCACCAATAAGTTGAAAGAGTTAACTCGTCGGATATATCTGAGTATCTAGATAAAATCATTATTACAATATATATTTATATAGTAAAATAGGTAATGAACTTCTCCACAAAGACCTTGAAGAGAGTTATCTTTAAAATCTTTTGGTCCTGTAAAATAATATTAATATATAAAAGTTTATGGTCTAGGTTTTTGGAATAGAATAGAGAGGAGAGAGAGAGAGAGAAGAAAAGAAAAGTATGAAAAATAAAAAAATTTGTTAAAAATAAAAAAAGATAACAATATATGATTTGTGAAAGTACACAAATTGAGTGCTCCAAAATAATAAATAATAAATATAAAAAATAAAAAATAGAATAAAACTCAACACCCCTTCAACCTAGGGTATATATGTCACAAATTCCTATTTTGAGGAGATAAAAATAATATGTGATTCTTTTAGAGCCTTCATGAAAATGTTTGTAATCTAATCTATGATAAGTACATAGACTATAGCAATCAAACAATCCTAGATCTTCTCTCAAATGAAATTGCAATTAATTTCAATATACTTTGTTTGCTCATAGAAAATAAGGTTAGCCATAATATGTCGAACTATCAGCCTATCATAAAAAAATATCATCAATCTCTGAATTAGTATTCGGATCTTCTCCAAGAAATTACTAATCTACTAAAACTTACAAGTTATTGATATCATATCCCTTCATCTTGTTTATGCATTATATCTCAAAATAATTATCTACTTTTTAATATTCAAATTTGCAAGGTTACATAAAAAAAAACATAAAAACTTATGACTGATCTCATCTCTATAATCACAAGAGCCCAACTTTAATCAAAAAATACCTCTATCTCACATCCTATAACTTTTTTTTACAGATATAATAATACTAAATATTACATCTATATGAATTTGTACAAAAGAACCTAAAAAATAACTAATTATATAAACAACATAGGTAGTATCTCACTTAGCTAATGTCAAATAATTTAATTTTCCAATAATATTCCTATATCTAGTTGAGTCAATTAACAAACCAAAATCTATAGATAATTTTACAACTGGATCAAATGGTCAATCAATGGGTACACATCCCAACATACCGAGATCGAATATTCAAAGTATATCTCCTTTTAATAAAAAAATCATACCACATGAGTATAAGACATCTATACCAATAAAATATTTCAAGCATCCCAAATCCTTCAATTGAAACTTAGCCTATAAAAAAAATTTGAAGGAGATAAAAGTAATATATGGTTCTTTTAGAGTCTTCGTTAAAATGTTTGTAATCTAATCGATGATAAGTACGTAGGCTGTAGCAATCAAATAATCTTAGATCTTCTCTCGAATAAAATTACAATCAATTTCAATATACTTTGCTTGCTCATAAAAAATAAGGTTAGCCATAATATGTCAAACTATCATCCTATCACAAAAAAACATCATCAATCTCCGAATTTATATGCAAATCTTATCCAAAAAATTACTAGTCTACTAAAAATTACAAGTTGCTGATATCATATTCTTTTATTTTGTCTATGCATTATATCCCAAAATATTTATTTATATTTTGATCTTCCATATAACAAGGTTACATAAAAAAAACATAAAAACTTATGATTGATATCATCTCTATAATCACAAGAGCCCAATAATAATCAAAAAATACCTCTATCTCACATTCTAGAACTTTTTTTTTACAGATATAATAATACTAAACATTACATCTATATGAATTTGTATGAGAACCTAGAAAATAACTAACTATATAGACGACATAGGTAATATCTCACTTAGCTAATGTCAGATAATTTAATTTTCCAATAATATTCCTATATCTAGTTGAGTCAATTAACAAACTAATATATATATAGATAGGTTTACATCTGGGTCAAATGATCAATTAGTAGGTACACATCCCAACATACCGAGATCAAATATTTAAAGTATATCTCTTTTAATAAAAAAATCATACCGCATGAGTATTAGACATCTATACCAATAAAATATTTCAAGCATTCCAAATCCTTCAATTAAAACTTAGCCTATAAAAATATTTTTAGTTAAGATATACTCAATTGATCATCTCTTATAATTAAAATATCATTAACATATACAACTAATATTATATACTAGTACCTTCTAATCCACATTAAAAGAAACAAGAATAGTGTCACACATATCCTAAGACCAAATGCAGTAAATGTCAAAAAAATAACATATACAACTAACAACATATATCCTTATGAGATTGCTTTTGCTCATAAAATACTTTCAACAAACTATATTATATTTATGCTCCAAGGAACAATGAATCTTGATGATTATTGCATGAATACTTCTTTCTCTAGATCACCATAAAAGAATGAATTTCTTACATTTAACTGATACATAATTCATTTATGTGATACTACAATAAAAAATAACTCAATAATAACTATTTTAATCACAAAGAACAATGTATCTTAGTAATCAATATCATAAGACAAAATAAAACTCCCTACTACCAATCTAGCCTTGAGTCAATCAACTTTTTCCTTGGATTTTGTCTTCATTGTATACACACATCTTATTGATAAGTACCTTGAAAATGATATCCAAAATTCTACATCTATCAAGTGAGGATAATAAACTAAAATATATAATATCAAAATAAAAATAAGATAATACTTGAGATAAAAGATATTGAGTAGAACATATACTTAATTCCTTTCATTATACAATCAAAAAACCTAAGTCATTACTATGAGCTAAACAACTGATATGATAGAAGACTCATCTAGAATTGATAGTAGATATATTCATCAAGTATATAACTCTAGATTAAGGTCATCAAGTCTCAAACCACATCTGAAATGAATTGACATATTAGTCTAATATACAATGAGTCAATGAGACTTATACCTCGTATCCAATAAGACACTCACACTAGTATGGTCTTGGGAGCATTGCCCTAAAAGAGACGTCACTTAGAGATCATACTCAGTGTACTAGACTTCAACTTTCGTACGTAATCAAAGAAAGATCAATATCTCGACAGTCTTGTTCTTAAAAATTAAATAGGTATCACTACTTTTCTCAAATCCAATCACACTAGTTATATTTGGAAAGAATAACAACTAAACAGAAACATAAATTATATGCAACAATGTCTAAAAATATATTTTCTTGAATCAAGTTTTCAAAAAAAAAATATTTATCCTCAATGAACATGACATCAAGACTCATAATAATTATCTTACTCTTTAATAAATAATATTGATATGCCTTTTGAGAACTAGAATACCAAATAAATATACATTTGCTTGTACGTGCAATTATCTTCTCCCTAGTTGAAGAGATATCATGAATAAAAAAAATGAATTCAAAAAACTTAGGGGAAATGTGAAAGAGTGTCTCCCCAAAAAAGTATTTACATACACTCTTATGAAGTATCTTAATCATTTCAACTACATATTAATTCTTCCTTTTTGTCATTCTATTATATGCAGGGGTACTAATACAATATGCTTTATAAACTATACTTTGCTCTTCAAAGAAATAAGAAAACTAATTAGAATTATATTTTAATTAATTATTACTTCTCAATATCTTAATATCATATAAAAAATGAAATTTTTATATTTTCATAAAATTTTATCAAAAAATTTGTGATTATTCAATAAATATTGATAATCATATAAATCATAAAAAAATAATATAATATCTCACACAATCATAGTGCTTGTCTTGACCCCCTACAAAAAGAAAAAGTCAATACTGCCCTCATTCCTATCAGCATACCCTGTCATGATCCCAACATGCCCATCATTGCTGTGTGACAAAGATATCATAGTATTGTGACGAATCATACCATTTTTACTCGATCTAAGCATGATTGTAGCCACCTGAGTCACTCTTTGATAAATTTTCGAGAGCAACAAACATGTATTCTCCCCAAGAATCATGTTCACAAATCAATATATCACTCCTAATGAATATAAGTAAAGAATACTACACACCTACTCATTAGGTCTCCTTAATATGGTCTGATCTATCAACACTTGTCCAATTTATAAAATAAGTCATCTCATCCTGATTAGTTAGTTTGCACATCCACAACAATGTACTAACATTTTATTAAAAAAATATCTTTGAAAAATATGTCAAGATGTTATATCTCAAGTCCTCTTACAAGTATCACAAGAGCTAAACATATTCGATACACTAAGATCAATTGATTTCCACAAATACACTAGTAATTGTGCATCAATCTATATCTACTTATCAAACATAATCTCAGTCCGAGGTAAGCTTTCAAATAAATAATCTATGTATCCTTGGGACATGAATCAGATTCTCATCAATGTATTCTAAAATAAAATGTCTACTTTTAATTTTTACTAAATTATTCCCAATGATCCGACATTAATTCCAATCATCTTTGATCTCACTACAATCTACATTTCTACACAAGAAAAATATCACCAAATTAACACAACCAAAAAAATATGATCGAAGTACTAATTATTCTTTTTTCACAATATTTTATTCACTACGCATTTTAATGGTAAGCCATCTAAATTTATTATTTATGATAATATTCAGTTTGATTCTTTATTTTTAATATACATTTTATTTATTCTAGATTATCCTGTTAGTGTTTTTTTTTGTTTGTGAGTTATCTTTTCAGATAATTTAATTTTATTTTTATTTTTTTATATTAATTTTTATTTGCATATTGGAATATTCTGAAGAAAACTTTATTTAGGATTGAGCAATATGAAATATATCTTCTTTTTGGTAGAAGGATCCCCCACATGGTATTTGTGTGTGTGCATGCACACGCACGCGTGTGTGCATAATACTTTACTTATATATTCTCAACCTGATCATCTATTACTGACCAAGTTTATAATATTTTACTTAAATCTTAAAGATATTTTTATCTTGAAATAAAAATATATATTAATTAGAAAAATATACAAGTACTTCTTATCTTGCCTGCTAGACTCGTGTGAGTAAGAACTCAATTAATTTTATACATATTGACATATGTGAATCTAGTAAAGATTATACTCAAGAAGAATTAAGATATTTTGTTATATTTATTGACAACTGTATAAGATTTACTTTTTTACTTTTTTTACTTTTTTTTATTTTCAAATAATTTTTTTTTAATTTTTCAATTATTTCATAAATAATTACAAAATCACTCTAATAAATACATAAAAAAATTAAGAATGCCAAAGCATTAGAAAACATGTACAATTTCCGTGCTCAATGCATTGATGACAAAAGATGATATAAACCAAACATCTCGTGCTATTATACCCCACATAATGAGGTTGCAAAAATAATGAATAAATTTTTAATTAAAATAGCTTATATACTCTTATTTAATATTAGTGTTCTAAAATAATTATGAGAAGATGCAATATTAATAGTAAACTACCTTATCAATAGAATAGCTACTTCTATCATTTCTAACAATGTGTCCTTTTAGATTGTACATTACATTAGATATTATTTAGTCTACTTCTTAGAATATTTGGAAATATTTACTTTGTTCATAATATTTCCTCAAGTCGGCATAAGATGATACCTAATACATTAAAATATGTTTATCTTGGTTATTCTAGTACTCAAAAAATACAAATATCTTTTATCAAAATTTGACAGAGTATTAGTCAATAAAAGCATTACTTTTTTTAGCAAAATTCCATTTTTAGTGAGCCAAGTAAGTCCTTACTCATCATTAATCTCACTTGAACAGTTGAACCTGAAGTTAGAAGGGAATCCTTTGACTACATCTAAAAGCATTTTGGTTCACATTATGATGATACTCCTACAAAGTCATCATATATCCCAACAAGTACATATCATGCTGATCACAAAGAAAAAATTTCTTAGAAGACAAAATATCCTTCAAATTCAAATGATTTAATAGTCCACCTGCTCTAGTCTCATTCCATGATGAATTAAAGATTGAGACATTGAATTATTTAAGAGTTAGAGTTAATACCAGGAAAAAGAAATATATAGTATGTTAAGAACAGATGAGAGTCTACTGAGAAGATAGATAATCCTGCAACCAACATTTCATATATTCATCTTCCAATTATCCTTTAAAAAAACATAAGAGTTATACTAAGTATCATATTACACATGTATTGTTGTACTCATATAATTTTTATTTTTTTACTATTTTCCTTAATGATATTAAAATATTCAAGTCTCAGTGAAGACAAATATCCAAGATGACACCAAACTATTTTAAAGAATATAGATACCCTTCATTCCAATGAGGCTTCAGAAGAATACCTCAATATTCATGAAAGTTTGTTGTTAATCATACATATGTATTCAATATAAAAATAAGTTCAAATGAGAATGTAGTCAACTAAATTTTAAACAGTACAGTTAAATTTAGTTTATAGATTATGAAAGATAATATATAATCTTAAACAATTATCAAGAATTTGATTCATAAGATTTTAATAGATAATTACCTCGTTTGATTTACATAAGTATGTCATATAATTTCTTTTATTTTTTTAGAGAAGCTCTGCGGAAAGAATGATCTTACTTATTTTATATATAGATAATATTTTTGTTATGGTGAATAAGTTAGTAATCACTCAACTCAATAAATACTTTTAGTTATAATTTCAAATAAAAAATCTTAAAAGTTTCGAATACTTTATTGAGATAAAAATAATTTACTCTAAGTGAAGAATTATATTGTCACAATGGAGGTATACAATTGATACTCTTATAAAGATTATAATTTTTTATTTTGTGCTTTGTCAAATATACTGATTGACTTAGATACTAATTTTTTATATAATATAATTCAACTAATTAACTCTACTATGTACAAGAAAATCATTAAAAAGATTAATTATTAAATAATTATAATATGTATAGTTTATGTAATCAATATAATTAATAATTTTTTATATTCTCTTTAGTATGTTCGCCTATATAAAAATATTTGCATACTAAGATATGGATAGAAATCTCTATGGTTTGTTAATTCTTTCAGTAATCACGAGTACTTATAATTAGCTATGTATTCAATTCTAGTTTGACACTAATTTAAGCTGATAAAAAGTCTTCTATAAGTTTTTATACTTTTCTTAAAAAAATATTATTTTCTAAAAAATTAAGAGATAAACAATTATTTTGAGAATCAATACAAAACCAGAGTTCATAATGATAAAAATATTCACCTGTGAAATACTTTGAATTCAACTCTCACCTAAGAAGATCAAGTATCTACTTGATAGGCAAATAACTTCATAGCCTCCAATCTGATATTTCACGAGTAGATGAAACATATAAAGGTGGACTACTACATAAAGAAAAAAAAAATCAAGATGAGACTATTACTATAATCTATATTTCGACAACTATTCAACCAATAAATATTTTCACAAATCTTTAAAAATGAATCATCATATCATTCTTTTCTCAAGATTTATGTTCTAAATCTTTACATACCATCTTAAAATGAAGTGTTAAAGTTTTCAATTTTCAATTTGATTTATTTTATTTTTTGAATATTTTATTTTTTTTTATTTCATTATTAATGAGAGCATCGAGTGTCTGATTGTTTCATTCCATTATATAAGGACATCACTTGTATATTAGTTTTATTGAGTTTTTTATTTGTGTTTTGGATGTTTTATGACTTGTTTTTCAATAATCATAATGAGAAACAATCCTAATGCACCCTCAAATATATGAGTGAATAAAATGAAAAGATACTTGACTATTGAAAAATTAACATATCATATAAAAAGTTTTAGTATATTTTTTTAACCGACACATCTCATAATCAAAGAATATAATTTTTTTTCAAGCTAGGCTTAGCAAGTCTCTACTTAGTCAAAAAAATCCTAATTGAGTGAACAAAAATGAGTTAAGAATAATTAAATACCTAGAATATGCTAATAATTGTCGTAAAAACATATTTGTTATCTCTTTCAATCTCAAAAGAAGTCTACCAGGAAGTCCTTGAAATCTTCAAAGTAATATCAAAAGGAGAGAAAAAAATTTGCACACCCTTTATAGATCAAGGAACTTCAAGTGTACAATCTCAATCATTTTGATAATCAATTTCACAATTTTTTCTAAAAACCATACCATATGAGACCATTGAATCAATTATTAAATCCCATGAGTAGGCCTTTTACAGAATTAATTCAATAGCTTGAGAAGTTGTAGGTGGCTTAGTACCATTACCAATGGGAACTCTAATTCCAATTGAAAATTGTATTGATCTTATTGTCAGGAGTTCGTTAAAGGCCTTATTTTGGTATAACTTCAGAAAGACTTGTTCACTGCCAAAAAATATGACATCAACAGAAATAAAAATTATTTTTTTATGAGGATAATAGCTAAACCCTTTTGGGATGCTTCTGTGGCCAAGGAAAACACCCTAATAACTAATAACACACAACCATCTTATCCATTCCAGCAAAGATGTGGCGAACAAAATGCACATATCCAAAAGTACAAGGAGAAACACATGTATCAAGCCTTATCAGAAGTAAAACAAAATGAAAAATTACTTGTCTGTCACTTTTTAAAAGAAATTTAGCCAGCGCACGACAAGGCGTAGAAGAATCAATTGTTGTTACAGATAACTCTTCCGTGACAAGAGCAGCTTTTTCTAATTTGTGATTGCGTGGAAAAACAACAAAACAAAGCACAATGGCATTTCGGAGAAATTTCATCATATGAATATTTTTTGAGTGATCACTGGTGCAGCTCAGTATGTGGTCCAATGTGGGCGGCTGATTTTGTGTCCTGTTCAAAGTATTGCTAATACTTCTCAAGTCCATAATCATTGAATCTGGCAACACCTCCAGACTAAGGAAATTATCAGCCCAACTCGACATGTTTGTGCAAATCCTAAAGAACAAAAAAAAAATCATTGAACTTCACAGGCAATAATGCAAATGATATATTTTCTTAATTATGATTATTAGCAAATAGCTGCAAGCCTATTATTTTTTCTGATTTAAATAATTTTATTTAGATAACGTGCAACCACGAAAGAAAAATTAATTCTATTTATTTAATTTATTAAAATGACATTTTTATTAATTAATTTTGTAGAATCACTCCAAAATTATAATGAAGATTCTATATACTTTCGCATCACACACACACACATAAACTCGAAGGAAAAATATTAAGTTTATGTTGTATTAGAGGTGACAACCAGCCTGGAGTCATGCCGTCCTATGGCATGGTTTGTGCCGTGCTGGGCCAGCATGAGCTGTGCTTCATGTAGGCCTAGGCATGACCAGTGTACCTAGTCTGGTGAAACAGTCCAGCCGTCCAAGGACTTGAGCCTAGCTAAGGGTCACAGATCAAGCTCATCAGGTGACGGCCCAACGTGACGGGTTATTATTTTTTAAAAAATCTAGCCACATAAGCCGAATCTTGCTTATGTGGCAGATTGCAAATGGCTGGCCATGCAAGCCGGACACCGGACACCTGTTACATTTTCAAGCAATAAGTTCTATAGGGATAGTCCGGCACGGTTTGGAAAGGCACTACACAGTCATTCCACCATGTCGTGCTTGGCATGCCAAATATTTCTCGTGTCGTGCCTGGCACGACATGGGAATCATAACGTGTCTTGCCTAGCACAACATGAGAATCATAATGTGTCATGTTCAATGATTAAAATATTGATTTTTACGGATATATCGGTACTTGAATTTTACGGATATATCGGATATATCAAAAATATATCGGTGTATATTTGTATATGAGCACCAATTAAGGATATATATCGGTATTAATGAATATATCGATACTTAGAATTTATGAATATATTAGAGATATATCGGTAAATATATCGAAAATTTTTATCATTGGTCATGTTAGGCAATATATGGTGATATGGTCATGCCTAGAAAAAATGAGTCATGTTGGGACAACACGGCCCATTCGACACCTCTATGTTGTATTTGTCTAGCTTCATCAACTACTAATGACATCATTCCCTTATCCATTGTTTATATGCATTTTTCGAAAGTCAGAACACAATAATTTTGTCATAACCATCAAAAAAATCAGTAGAACAAAGAAAAGAAAAAAATAGATGAGATATATGAATAATAATTTATATATATTAGAATGCTAAGACTTTTATATTCTTTCTATAAATTAAGGAATAAAGATGGAAAAGCAAAAGTTGCACAACCACAGAATTTCAGTGGCAGCAAGCATTGGTCCACTTTGTCGCTGGAGACTACAATTTTATAGTATTTCTATAAATAATGTGTGAATTTTGATTGATCAGTTACAAAAATTAATTATTTTATTTTATGATAACTAGTCAGCAAATCATATTAATTCACATTTAGTTTTTTTATGAGTAGATAAAACATATTAAGACATATTATTATATGAAAGTATTAGTGTTACATTTTTCATTTTTCAAATGGAAATTCCAATATAAATTGATATGCTTATTATTTTATTAAAACCAAGTTTAGAGGTGTCAAATGAGTCATGATGTGCCAGTACGGCAATGCCACCGTAGCGTGTCAAATACAGCATGACATAATTCACATAATGTATCGGCATGACATGAAAACTAGCTGGTCAGCCCAACACCAAATAGTTCATGTCAAAACCCATTGTGCGAAAACACAACAGGTAACTAGCTTACGAGGCTGACCACTTGCAATCAGCCATATAAGCAAGATTCGCCTTATATGACCAAATTTTTTTAAAAAAAATTAATTTGTCTCATCTAGCGGTCATTCGACGAGGCTTGACTATGATCCATAGTCAGTCATGGGTCCCCAAGCTAGTGGACTAAGCCACCGGGCTAGGCACATGGATCATACCTAGGCCGGCATGAGGCACGGCTCGTTCCGACCAAGCACGGCATGAACCGTGCCATGGGGCAACACGATCCAATATCAAGCAAGTTCCGAACCATGTTGTGCCACCATGGCATGCTTGGGTCGTCCAGCCCAGTTAACACCTCTTTGTGATGCAAGCCGTGTCCGAGCCACCCTGCCCGGTTGACACCTCTACCCTAGTGTCTACAAAGATGTAGCATCCCAACACACTTATGGTAAAGCATAAAATTTTCATTTTTTCTTATGTGGATATTAAATTATGATCATTTTACAGAAATTAAAGGCATTCATGAGCTAATCACACACACAAAAATCTCTAGCCTTCCAATATTTCTAGAAATAAATTTATTCGAGCGAGCGGATGATGATGTAATTCATAATTAATTGGTGGTCGGAAGAAATGGTACAGAAAAATTACAAAAAATAATACAGATGTAAACGTAACCTTTACCATAGTTCTAGATGATAAAAAAGATTGGAACCACTAGTTTCAATTCCAAGAAATTAAAAACAAGGACTGAACCAATATCTATGATTCTAACCAAGTTTTGAAGCATGAACCCATTGATGTGGTCCAGTTTTAAAATATGACTGACCTAGTGGTGGTCCATCCATGGAACAAACCAGAACATAATCAGGTCCTGTACAAAAATAGAATTATAAAGAATAAAACAATATTTACAATAAACTATTTGTTATGCTGTGTTTATTCCATCCAGTAGGTCATACAATAGGGCTACCACTTTGCATAAGGTTTAAGAATAATAAAATATATTAACAGTCTCACCTCTGAAAAATTAGAAATCTTAGTTATTTTAGACGTAAGATACACTAAGATACAAAAATTTTTTGAGACATTGGGATACAAAACACAATTAAGATAGAACATTTTTTTGAGACATACTTTACTTTATATATATATATATATATACATACATACTAAATATTATCTATAATTTTTATCTATTAATAAAATATAATTAAATAAAAAATACTAGACATAAAAATTAAACACCATTAGTACTTCTCATCATCAGTTATCATAAATATTTAAAATTCTAAAACAAAAAATAAAATTTTAACAATCAAGCATACAAAATTCTAAGACATTAAACATATTATCTATAATTTTTGAGAGATTAGAATTTTGGGAATGATATGATTTATGAAGAGAAAGATTTGGGAATAGTATATTTTATGGAAGGGAGGCACCTGAGATGAGACGAGACACTTTTGGATGAACCTGAGCTTTAGGGGCGAGTGAAACATGTCTTTAAATAATTAAGAAAAAAGCTATATTTGATGAGTCTCACATACGAGACCTACTACTCTTCAAAGAAGTCACTTGTCATTGCACTAAAATATTACATCTACAACAATAATGCAACATGAAGGCTTTTCATATGATCAACAAATGCTAGTACTAATCTTGACTAAATACATTTAATTTTAAAATTCTTATAAGATCTAATATATTATTATTTATATAATCACACTGAATATTAGATTATTATTATTTTATTTGTGATAATACTGACAAGGTACAATCCCAAGTGGAAAGGAACTACATTGGGTAGCAACCACCAAAAATAAATTTCATTGAACCTTATCATATAATATATATATATATATATATAAAGATACTCACCATCAACAACAAAGAGAAAAATACTTCCCAATAATCTATAAAATTATATAAAAATATAAGTTCGCCAAAACTATAATATAACTAAGCACACTTGTAAAATTCAGCTTATAAATTTATGTTGATGCACACCATAAACAGAAAAAAATTATTTCCACTAATTTATAAATTCATATGAAAATGTAAGGTTTTCAAAATCTATAATCAAACTAAAAACAAATTTAAACTTATATGAAAATACGGGTTAACTGTAATGTATAAATTTCACTATTTACAGGCACCATACTGGAAAAAAAGGACAGGAGTTGGGGAGCAAAAACAAAAGATTAAGTTTATTGAGCTGTATAACATGATTTACAGGTTCTATAGACAACATATTGACAAGCAACTCCATGACCAATAAATTCATGTAAGAAAACAAAGGTTCTTAACACCAAGGATTAAAATATCGGTTTTTACAGATATATCGGTACTTGAATTTTACGGATATATCGGATATATCGAATATATATAGGTGTGTATTTGTATATGAGCACCAATCAAGGATAGATATATCGGTCTTAATGAATATATCGAAGATATATCGGTGGATATATTGGAAATTTTTATCATTGCTTAACACTAATTAAATAAAGCACACTTACAAAATTATGTTTCATAAACAAACCATAAGACAACAAAAACACTTACCAATTGAGCATCTTTCCACCAAAGAACTCAATGAATTGAGATATTAGAGAAAAACGAGCTTCCTCTGAACTCAATGAGAACAGAAATTCACGTAAATCTTCAAATAATACGACACCAAAAAAGCATTCATCAGCATTGGTATCCAACATTCCACCAGTCTGAGAAACCACATCTGTAACAAAATTAATGTTATTACTTTTAATTAACAAGAACAAACGAGTTATTTAACAAACCAAAACAAATGTAAGCTATATGCATACAACAAAATGTAAATCTACATCAAACAAACCAATGAGACTATAACATCCAGAAGACCAAGAACAAATAACATTACAATCATTTATAATAACTTTTATAAAACACATAAAACTAATCATACATCAATTCTCATCATATATGTGATCAAATAGTTATGAGCACTCCAACCACACTATATAAACACAAAATTAATTAATATACAAATATAATATTAAACACCCTCTATCAAGATGGTGCATATAACATTAAGACCAAATTTATTATAAATAAAAAAAAAATATAACTCCATGAACACTTTTATGAAAATGTATGTTAGTTGATCAAAAATAAGAATATTAGAAATATAAATCAATTCATCATGTATAATCTTTCTAACGAAATACAGTTTTTTTAGTACCTTAGTAAAGATATATGAAATCTGTTCGCTGATATGCACATAGATAATATCTATATTATCATTTTTGATCTTTTCGCATATAAAAAATAATTAATTACAATATATTTTATCCATTGATATAACATTTGATTGATAATAATGTGTGAATTTACATGTCAGTCACATATAATTATGATCTACCAAGAAATAATTGATTTACTAAATCATACAAGTAATCAATATCAAAACTATATATTCTACATATTAATAATATAGTACAAAGATATAATAAATTACACCAATAATATAAGTGATATATAGTTTGATTATTATTAGATATTTAAATTTTTATATGATTCTCATATATCTAGAAAAATTAACTTAAATATTGATATTTATGAAAAATTATACACTGAGATCAAGGGGTGAATCGATCAACGTAGATTTCATTATCAAAAAATCAAACGGAATATCTAAAATATATATCATTGGAAAAAAAATTATATCTAAATAAAAAATATCAATACTTAAAAAATATCTATGACGCCTTAAATCATTTATCTAAAACTTGGGCAACAAAAATTGCATCGGGTTCAGTTGAGATGTACTTAGGTATCAAATAAGTTGGGCGGCCCGGGCATAGCCCAGAGCTTTGTGCGATTCAGCTGTGTCTAGCCCAACACGGCAAGATTTAGAAACTGTGTTGTGGGCTGAGCCTGGCCAACAATTGGCACAGCCTGTGTGCTTGGCCCGACGGTACGGTAAACCAGCCCGGGGACCCAGCTAGATTTTTTTTAAAAAAATAAAGGTGGGAAAACCAGCAACGGCCTGACCCAACAAATCTAGGCATGACCCATCCCGAACTGAGTATGAGTCAGGCTGACATTTCTTAAGTCATGTTATACATGACACAACACGATAACTCGATTGAGGCACCAAAAAAAGGGCCGAGATGTGCCAACCCAACCATTTGATACCTCTAATATCACATATTGTACCCCTAACCTAGTTGATACAAACAAAAATAATCTACCACACATTACTCGAGACTAGAAATAATTAGTGAAAAAAAATTACTAAATCATACATTTGAAGATTATTTCATGTCATCATGAGTCTTCCATATAGGCCAACTAGGTTGGGCGGACCAAGCACAATCTGTGGCACAACATGGTTTAACCATACCAAGCTCAACATAGCACAGTCCAGCACTGTACCTAGTCCTGGACCATGTCAGCCCGAGGCATGGCTTGTGACGTGCTGGGATGGTGCAAGGCATGTCTCGTGCGGCATGTCAGACTAGGCACGACCCTTATACCTGATCTAGTGGCACAATCCACCAACCTGGTGACTCAAAACCAAGCACAGGCGAATCTCATGTCATTGGTCATACTAGTAGTTTTTTTTTAAACATGCCACATAAGCTGGAATCCGCTTATGTGGCCTATCATCATTGTGCGGCGTGCCATGCCTTGCCTGTTGTGTTTTCAAGCAATGGGCTCCAACTAAGACGGCGACAAGCACGATATGTTGCTTTCAATGAAGGATTAAAAAAAATCAATTAAATAATAGCAATCCAATTAAATTCAAATAGTAACTATTAGTATATTTATTAAAAATTATTAAAGACATATCATTAGGAGAGATAATTCATGTTTAGTATATGTGTCACGTAATTAACCTTATTATATATGTGAAAATAAAAGTTATTTAACCTGCATTAAAATAAATAAAAAATTCACTAAAATATCTTAGAAAGCCTAGCACACAACAAGAATTACGTAATTTATGTTTGTCTGTGAACATAAAAAGAAAAAAATTTCAAAAAAATATAAGATACAATTAGAATTATATCTATCTTATATTTGAGTAATGACAAAAAAAAAATTTCAACACATAATATCTAACTACGTCAATAGTAATAGTGACGAACTTATTAATGATAATTCATATTGAGATACAGAAAATTTATTTATAAAATTCTTAAAAAAAGTTTATGATACGACGAACATATATTCAATTGTGTACACTTAGATGAAAATGCAATATTAGTAGTATGTTTAGTGAATATAGAGATCACATAGTATTTAGTGTCATGATTATTGAGATAAAAATTAAGTATTTCAAATACTAGTCTTTCATTCAAGCTGCGTATTATTTGATTATTTATATGAATCCTAGAATTAAGAGGAAAAAAAAATAAAACATCATCTCTTTGATTGTTGAGATATCTTATACTTGATATAAGATCCATATCATCTGGTACCAGATGGACATTCAATATCAAAGGGACCAGATATTTGGCATCAAATTCAACAATTGGTATGAGAAGAACATTCCACAACATTAGGTACCAGAGCAATTGCTTGTTCAATACCAAGAATCCCAACATTTTTTAACGAAAGTTATATCTGGTATCAAAATCATTTATATTCAATATCATCGCTCAAGGGTATAGAGCAAGATTTTAGTATAAATATAAGAATGATTAATACACCGATATCTAAAATTGAAATCAAAAAAAAGTTTCAAAATATAAAAATTAAAAATAAAAGATTTACTTATTGATAAAAATTATTAGTTCATCATAAACAATCCGAAATCAACAATAAGTGATTAAAAATTAGAAGTGACATCTAACGAGGTTGTTAAATATGACAAGTTAGATCAAAAAACATAATGATTAATCCAATTAAGTTTGACAAATGAAATCATAATAAATATTTCTAATGAGAGAATATGAAGAATTATAGAAAAAACTTAAAATATTTTATCAAAGCAATTAGTTTGTCAACAAACTTTTTCTCAGAAAAAAACTATATAAGCTGCTTATGAAGGAGACCAATACATTTTCTTTACACTTACATGAATATCATATACTAAATAGATAGTTGACATTTATTATTTGTTAGATCAGTCATAAAGTCATAACTTTCTTTTGTTTACTGCCAAATTCATGTGATAACTCGATTATCATCATTATTAGTTATATAACATGGTTATCCTATGAGACAATAAATTCAACCTTACTATTAGAAAATATGAGAAAGCAAAATATGAAAAATTACTAAAAAAATATTTTATTTATGAATGAGAAGACTTAAGAAAGAAATGATCTATTTAAAAACTTAAAAGCAAGAGGAAAGAAGATGGTGTATAAGCTAAAAATGAAATATTAGACTTGAGCTGTGCACATTATATTATTAAAAACCTTTCGAAAGCTGTGCACATTATAGACTTGAGCCAAAATCTGGATCTCTATGAGAACAATGGCTAATAATGATGTTCTATTTTGTTGTAATAACAAAGCTTGCAAGATGACTCGAGAAATAATATTAATTGATAGAGGAACAATGTGAGGAACCTTGTAAAAATACTGACAAGAATCATCATGATTTCAAGTAAAGTTCTTGATTTATGAGAAGAATATATATATATATATATATATATATATAAAATGATCGACAAATATATAGATAGATAGAAAGATTGATAGATTGATAGATAAATAGACATATAAATAAATAGAGTGATAGTCTGAGAGAAAGAAAGTCAGATAGACAAATAGATTGATTAAAAGATATGAAGAAGAATGAAGATATGTTGGCAAGCATTATCATCACTACAATGTTGTTATTAAGTTTGGAGTCATGACATGGGAACAAAGTGTCATGACTGAGTTCAAAATTATGACTAAGTTTAAAATCATGACATAAAAACTTAGAGTCACGGTATGAGAACAAAATGTTAAATTGGAAATACAATGTTTCAATAAGAAATTATGTTACGACATCAAAGACTAGGGCACATCAATGAGAAGAGTCTTGTAATTGTCCTTGAATAGAATTATGGAAAGAGTATCAGATAATTCAAAAAAGTTTAATTTTTGAAATGATTAATTGTATGGAAAACAAAAATAAGTAAAATTCAAACCTAAAGTCATTACATCAATAATAGCACTTGATTTAATTTATAATGATTTGTTTGAAAAAACATTGAAAACATTAATTGAGAGATTAAGATATTACGTATTTTTCTAAGCCTACAAGTCAAGTGAAGTCAACTCAAGTAACTCAAACCCTATCCAATTAAAGCTCGGAGTCAATTGAGATATTTTTGAATTTAGGTTAGCCTTGCCTTGAAAATTTTCAACCTGAACAAAATTAAGTTGAATTCAGATTGACCCCCAACCCTACCCAACATGCATGCATTGTACTTACATCCTTATTTATAGGCATAACAACTTAAGCATATAAGCATTTGGGTATGTAAGCAAATGTAATATATCATTTAATGATGATTGCACATTTTTTTCAAAGTGCACCCATCAAAATAATATTTTTTCCAAAATTACAACCCATATCATTCAAGTAAAAAGTTAATTCTTCTACCTATAAAGATAAGATTTGAAACTTATGAGATCAAATAAAAATATGTATCACCAAAATTATTATAACTTTTTAAAATTTAAATGTATATTTTATATTATAGGAAATTGAGATTTCATGGAAATATATAAAACTAATATATATTTAATTTTATATTACTTGATTTTAAATTTTGTAATTATTTAATTTTTATTAATTTCATTTCATAATTTTTATTAATAAAAATGATACAACCCGACCCAACACAACCTACCCAACCCAAGCCCAACCCAAGCTCAACCTAAGATTCATAATGTCAAATCAGGTTGGATTCAGGATGGGCACAAGTTCAAAATTTTCAACATGATCAAAATTTGAGTTGGGTTTGGATTAGCCCTCAACCCGTCTTAACCTGCCCTGGTAGCAGTCTTAGCTATTCCCATAACTCTTCAGATGCTCTATTACGTGCTTTGAAGTTTGATATGGGATACCCTTTGAATAGTATTATCATCAATATACATGATGATAATGGATGTCCTCATCATTCTCCCCTAATAATAGAATTCTTACATGTGGTACTAAAGTAAATCAACTACTTTCTTAGTCCTTTGGAAAGCCAAGATTGATCCATTGTAACTCATCATTCAAAATACAATGATTGTCTATCTAGGCATCCTTTTCATAGAACAAGATACTTGTATATAAAATCATCATTAACAAGAAGCATTTTTATGTTACTAATATTATCAATATTATTAATCAAAATGAGATTACCAGAATTTAGTAAAAGAGGTATCTACATACACCCTTTATCTTCACCTCACACTGATTAATCATCCCAATCATAAGTTGCAAATTAGAAAAAATGACTAAATTAAACAAAAAGAAAGCATCACATTTGTTTTATCTTTAGTTTAGACCAATATTTTTGAATATGCACAAAAATATAATCAATCAAAAATTTTTATTTTTTGAAAATGACATTATGTTATTATTGGAGATCATGCATTGATATAATGACAAGTATCTTTGCCCAAGGATGATAAACATCAGGTTTAAAACTAATAACACACAAAAACTCTGATTTTCAAATATAAGATCATCAAAATAGCAACTCTTATAATACCTATACCTATTGCTAAATAAAATTTGTATGCACTGTGTATAACCTTTTTTTATTATGTAATTATTAATGTTCAATTACTATCTTACTCGATATTTCAGATGTACTCATTTTATTATTGATTTTATAGAGAGAAAGCATATTCGATCGACAGCTAGGCGAGCGAGAGTTCGATCTCCCAATAGGCAACTATCTTTTTATTCTTTCCATCTTTCCGTTCTCTTAGGCCCCCAAGGAAGCGTCTAGCCTCGCTATAGTACACTCCAATAAAATCCCCGGTTGGAAAGATGAGAGTGTGATTCTTGTCTCGATAGGGGAGAAATGGCCTAAGCTCTTTCTTTGCAAGACAAAAATAGGGTGCAGCTTTTGTTGTGCTAGAATCAGCAATGGGACTCGAGGAAGGGGGAATCCTCGGCATCCATGCTCCTGGCAATGGCAAGATCCGAGATGTCAGTTACCACCACAAAAAATTGTATCTTCATATCTAAATATATATTTTTTTTTCATTTATATTTTGATTCTCCATAAGCATTTTTACTTTTTTTTTGAATGCACATGTACATTCATTTCAATATTAATATGTTCAAAATAATTGAATTATTTGTATCTATTTATGTATTCTCTAGTAATTTTATTATATATATATATATATATATATATATATAAATTAAATTATCATCATTTTCATTAAGTTAAAAATTCCATCATGAATTCCTCAATTCACTCGACTCGTATCTTATTTGATCTACACATCTAATTTGCAAAAAAAAAAAAAAATAAATAAACATATATATCCCTTCTTGTATTAAATTTGATTCTCTCAAAAAAAATTTTTTTGATATAGTGTAGCTAGCAATTAGACTAACATACGAATAATGAGAAAATTGTTATCTCCTTTTTTATAGATTAAAAAAAGGAATAGAAGTCACTTTAAAAAATACTCTAGAATATTCAAAACTATTTAAAAACCTTTAAAAAAAATAATCCAAAAATTCCTGTTCATTCTAAAATATTTAAATAAATAAACGCCCTCTACCTCACTAAAGGTGCAAGAAAGGGTCAAATAAGGCACCATGGCTAAGGGTCAAATAAGGCACCAAGGCACGTCATCACCTATGCATGTGTCTAGGCATATTTTTCATAATTATGATCATTACAAGATACTTCCATGTGTGGACAACAATTATGATCATTACAAAATATAAGCATGCATGACAAAGTGATAAAGCACCTGATTTTGAATGAACAGGCATCCATTGATTATGATCTCTAGACGACTCTTCTTCCACCCATCTAGCCCAAGTTGAAATGTCTTCCACAACACTTTTAGCATCAACATTTGTATCAATGCCTAATTGTTTCAACAATTCAACAGTGCCTTCATTTTTCATACCTCCACTCTCAAATTCCATCTGAGACTCCTCTGGAGCCACATAATCTTCAGCCACACATTCTGGCTTCGTAGCATTTCCTTTAAGCTGGGAAGGTGGCTCTGACCAACCAGTCCAACCACCTTTATCATCATCACAGGAATTCTCTTCTTCCTCTTGGTGCGACCTGCTTTCTTCCTCATTTACTAGCCAGATTGACCAGCCCATTGCACCATCTTCTCCAACTTTCGGACAATCACTATTCCAGAAATGCTCAAACAGTCTCAGCTTGCTTTGTTCACTTAGGCGTAATGAAGGACAAAACAAACTAAATTCAATTTCCGCCTGAAGTAAAGCAGTGGCCAACTCCTGGTAACCAGCTTGCCACTCAAATCTACAGAGAGTGACAAATATATCAACCAATCCATTTTCCAACTGAACTATAGCAGAATCCATATGATGAGGATTTCCATTTTGAGAAGTCTGCATCAAATGAAGAAATTAAAACACAACAAACTTTAAATCTAAGTTAACTGTGTGTGTGCGTGCGCGCGCGCGCGCATGTGTGAGAAAATGAGATACATCAACATCAAGCGTGGGAACAAAGAAAAACATTTTTTCCTATAGGCAGGAACTGATACAGTGACAAAGGAAGAAACCATGAATTTTTTTGACTGCTGTCAAAAAACCCATGCTCAAAACCATGTTTTTTCTATATGAAATTGGAATACTAAAAAAGTCACAAGCTTTTACTGACAAGCATCAGTTTTTTATTAGAAATAAAGAGAAAATTAGCAGACTACACTTACCCTTTCACCTCATCCCCAAGTTATCAGCATGACGCTCAATATGACACTTAAAGAAAGAATTCATGACATTAAAATTAATTCCATCTGAGGCACATGAATATCACTCATGTCCGTCTTAATAAAAACAGATTTGGTGAACTTTTTTCAAGGACAGTGTCCACTATACTATCAAAATAGATGTATGACAAGATTTGTTGTTAAACTCAAAATACAATTCTATGATCAATGGTGTTGGCTAGGTGTTGAGAAAATAAAAAGAAAAAGTTTTGTAAATGAACAAAATGAATAGTTAAGAATATATATAAAACAACAAAAACTATAGGAGCTGCAACATCCCATTGTGCTAAGAATAGTCATTTACCTAACATAATTATATACAAAACATGAATCACATATACTCTTCATAAACACACAATATATTGCAGCATCTTTTAGATATGTAAATGAATAATTTATATAGTAAACATCTTAAAAAAATAAAATAAACTAATAAATATCATACCCAATACACAATATTCATGTTTAGCATGAGGCCCATGGGAGGATGACATATCCACCACATTAACACCAAAAACAAAAAAGGCCACGCACAATAAATCTCAAACATAAGATAAGACCAACCACCCTAAGACAAAACAAACTAATAAAAAAAAAAGAACTAATACTTTATGAAAATTTCTATGGAAATATTTTAATCTTGAAACTAAATATATTAAAGTAAAAAATAAATGTTTTGTCGAAATCTTAAGCCAAAAATGTAAAGAAATATCAAATACCCAATGCTCAAAATCATACAAGTAGTGTTATTGTACAATAGATCAATAGATTGAGGTGGCTCATATATTAGAGAGACAAAAACTTTAGCAAGCAAATATAAAATCATAAATAATTAAAAAACTCTCCTTATATAAAAAACTTTAAATAAGATCACACTAAGTTTCACGATCTCACATCACAAGAAATGAAAAAAAAAAATCATAGAATATTCTAGAACATTCTATTGGACTTGGGCCTCGCAACATTTTTTAGTTCGTCTTGGACACTGAACATTTTAGAATCTTACAAGATCTTCATAAAAGATGAGCCCATCATATCATTATTCAAAATTTTTTGTCTGCGATAATGGTTGGGGTCATGACAGTAACACCTTGTTAATCACATAAGTCTAAGTGAACTATCTCACTATTCGTATTATTTTCATCCTATCTACTTTTTTATCAATCTTAGCTTTTAAGGAAGACACTCAATTATATGGTACCGTTGGGTAATTGCGCTTCCACGGGTAGTGAGATTAAGAAACAGAAAACAACAGAAACACAAATAATAAGCAATATATATCCCAATCCAAACAAGCATCCACGACAGAATCAAAAACGAAAAATCAACACAGGAAATAACGTGGTTCGCTAGTCGCTCAGTACGACTAGCTACCTCCACCAGAAAATGCTTATGTATTACAGATTAAAACCAAGAAATATAAAGTCTTATAATATGCAGCATGCAGCAGTCGCGAAATCACGCAGAGAAAAGAGAGGGATGATGAACAGTTCAAAACGGGTCAAAAAGCAGCCACCCAAAAAATAAATACAAATCGTTTTATATGAAAAATAAATATCTAATTCATTTAACCGAAGCGAGTCAAATCATGGAACGGGCCAGGCTCTGCTCCAAAAATTTCGGCCCGCTGACCGGTCAGCGGGACCTCCGTTATTGTGTTAGTGCTGCATCCCCGGGCTTTTAATATTTCCTTTCTTGCACTTACATGAAAATATTAAAACAGATTATTAAGTAAAAAATAAATTACATATACAACAGGTACTACAAGTTTCCTAGAGTTTTCAAAATAAATTTCATATTTTCATATGGTATTACATTAAGTTCATCCAACATGAGATATAGCTCATCATGAATAAATTAAGTACCATATTCAATTAACTACGAAATTTCATGTTTTGTTATGATATTACATTAAGTTCATCCAACATGTGATATAATTAATCATTTAAGATTAACTACCAAGAAATGACAAAAAAACTTAAATTGAATAAATCTATTTTAGATATCTATAAGAATGTATATGTGAAAATGAGTATTGAATAGAAGATTTCCTTAAGTTTCTTTATAGAGTAATTGGAATATCCAAATCAATATTATGCATCGGACTACTTAGGATGTATCCTCGCAGTATAAACTTTCATTGAGAGAAGACGTATGATTGACACTTTATCGAACATTATCAAATATATTCCATTTCACTTCCATAATCATTTGCCTTTACAAAGTAAGATCATGGAGATACATCTTCACATGCCTCCAAGCTCTCTTTGTGTTCAATATTTTTAGCAACAAAAAGAATACATTCAAATGAAATCATATAAGGAATCATAATTGGACATGATAAAGATCCTACTATTAATGACTATGTAAAATAGATATTTGAGAATCAATTTTTATGAATAATTCATTTTCAAAGAATATCATATCAATACGCATTAGCATTCCTCTCATCTCAAGAGAATAACATTTGAATTACTTTTTAGTATAAGAAATCAAAAAAATATATTCAATAGCATGAGCTATAAATTTATCTCATCGACTCATCCATTATGGAGATGCTAAATAATCAAAGTATACTCAACTACTTTGGATGCAAACATAACATACTAATCAAATAACATAATCTAGCATACTAATTAAATAGTTAGCACTAATCTAATAAGATCTAATGGCACTAATCAAATAGCATAATAATCTAGCATAATATAGCACACTAATCAAATAGTTGGCACTAATCAAATATAGCATATGAATTTATCTTATCTCCTCTTTATAGATAATCTAGCATGAAATACAATCTATAATAACAAAATTATATAACATACTAATCAAATAGTTGGCTCTCCTTATCATTTAATCTCAAGGATATTTTCATAGAAATGTCTTAGTTATCCAAACTAGATACATTTTTTAACTACATTTGAAGCTATAATCCTAACACAGAATGTATGATAAATCATTTAATATTAATCAAAGAAAGTAAATAATTTATAAATTATAGTCTGAAATATTAGCACTTCTTCAAATTATAATATTTTTTTTTCAAATTATATCTTTATTATTTCATAAAATTAAATAAAAGTATAAAAAACTTAAATTCAATCTTTAAAAATAAAAGTCCAAAAACAATAAAATCAATTATTCGCAAAAATAATAAAATATCTAAAACAATTTATAATACAATTCTTTGATGGATAAGATAAATAAATTCATATTAATATCTTCTTGATATACATGATAAAAAACTCAAATATATTCTTCTATATGACACATCTCACAATCAATGAAGTTATTTTCTTTAAATTTTTCTTGATACATTAGTATTTGATAAAATAAAAATAATAGTTACCAATAAATGATTAAAAGATCAATAATAAGTAGACATCTAATAATATTTTTGAAGGTAAATAAATAAATAAAATACATTATGCTTAGAGCTTAGTCCATTGAAAAATCATCCTCCAATGTTATTGATTCTGCATAAAAAAATCATAAAAAATTAATGATATAATTTAATTAATTTATAAAATAATTAACTAATAAAATATTATGATAAAACTCCAAAGATAAATAAAATAGATATAGGTAAGTAGACCCAATATTAATACTAAATATTGAATTTCATAAATTTAATTTTGAATATATATATTCTCAATAATTATGATAAAACTCCAATGTTGTATTTAATTTTGAATTTCATAAATTTTATCATACGCTCATATTCTCAATAATTTGAATATATATATTGTATTCTCAATATTAATACCAATATTATGATAAAACTCCAATGTTGTATTTAATTTTGAATTTCATAAATTTTATCATACGCTCATATTCTCAATAATTTGAATATATATATTGTATCAATAGTCTCATTCTGAATATTCTTATTGAGAAAAAAATAATCTACCCTTATGAAATTCAATGGGTGCTCTAATTATTGAGAAAAAAATAGTAACACATTTAAACATCTTGTGCCGACAATTACTATAGTGGTGGTGGGTGATAGTGACAATAATAAATGGGCAACTACCAAGAAAAAAAAAATACTCACCAATACCATATTGAAGTTAAAGAAGAAAAACTCATCTTTTTTATATTTCAAATGAGATGGAAACATCATGTTTAAAAATAAAAGTTGATAAGATAAATATTACCCAATGCTAAGATGTATAGTCATAAACTAATGAAATAAAATAACAATTCTTGATCAATAACAAAGCCTAATAATGACTTCCATGCATAGAAAATAGTTATCACCCCTAAAGTTTTTAATATTTTTGAAAGCAAATTCACACCCACATCGTAGTGACCAACCACATGATTGTCCAACCGACAAAAAATGATGGATGCTCTAATCATAGGGATGTGAGTTCAATCCCCAAAGATGCCAGATATGCTTATCCAAGAAGCTTACTAGATCAACTATCACATGGTTAAGACAGAGGTCTTACCTACTCTAATCTCAAGGCCTCAAAACCTATATATGAGCCAAGGAATAGTTAGGTTGGATTTGGGAGAGGAAAGACGAGTTTAAAATTTAGAGTTTAGGATTTTGAGTTTTGGGTTTTAAGTTTATGATTTATGATTTTGAAATTAACAATTTAATATTTAAGATTTAGGGTTGACATTAAACATTTAAACTAATTCTTTTAGCTCAAAGTAAAAATAATTATCAATATGTATTGAGTCAATGAGAGATGGAAAGCATCATCACACATAAGACAACCCCTCAAAAAAAAGATGTTTGTGTTATTCATTTAAGTAAACAACTTATTGAACAACATTATTTGCATTCAGTGAACAATTGAACTTGCATATTTTTTTATTTGGACAACATTTTTTTGAAACAACTGCAATAAATATTTGTTTCATAGACCATAAAGCTGCCCAATACAAGCACAAGTACATAGCATTTTGTTTCACCCTTTTATCATTCATTTTTTTGTTTGAACATAAGCTTTTTTCTCTTTTTAAATAATATAAAAACTTCCCATTGTAAAAAAAAAGTGTTTCACTACAAAAAAATTAACAAATAAAACACCCAAACAATAACATTGAAATTTAATATTTTTTGTCTCAAAACAATCAAAACTATTAAAATTTAAGTTTTCATAATATAGCATAACAACACAGCCAAAACATGTCAGAACAAAGTGTCGATGTAACAAATAAACTAGATAAGAACCTGCCTAAACTGCTTGTTGAGCGAGGTGGATATGGCTTGGATTGCATTTGCATACAATTTTCTCATGTCTGAAACCCTGAACCTGGAGAACTGCGCTTGAACAACAAGTAAATACTCCTTCCACAACTTGCAGCTCCCTGGATGATCCATAAGTGCCTTTTTCCACCTACTTATTAACACATCAGTGCTGTCTCTTCCCTGATAAGCCTTCAAAAGATGAAGTAACAGTTCTTCACTATCAGGGTTTAGCCCAACAGCTTTTTCCAGTATGCTAATCTTCTTCTCAAGCATCTGCAAACGAACACCCTTGTGTGGCTGCCTACTAGTAATTTTATCTTGGAACTCTGCAAATTCAAACCAAATGTTTTCATCGTAAGGATGCTCTGTTGTTAGCCTGTTAAAAACTTTTGTTTTATGCATCACTTCATCTTCCCAAGACTCTTCAATAACTGATCGTCTGAAGGATGAATCATGATCAGAAGCCTCCTGAGATGTCTGAGTATCAACCAGAGGAACAAAATCATCCGAAACAGCATTAACTAGAAGTTTAGGGGCAAGAAAGCGAAGGCGCTGGAAGTTTCTAGAGCGTTCTGAAGCCAAGAACTTTCCATGCCAATAACGACCAATATTTTTTGATTTCAAGTCCAACCCATCATTGTCCCCATCATTATCTAATAAAGAACCCCTCTGGCTTGGGTGATACTGCATTTGAAAAACAAATCCATGTGGCCCGGCATCTTTGCGAAGTTTGTATCTGGGCACATCCATCCTGCAATGTATTAAACGAAGACATTGATCCACAAAGTAAAGACAGAGTATGACACTAAATCATTCCAATGTGCAAAAAGATGACAAAAAATTATTTTCCAACAGAACTTAAGTTTCATTTATTATAAAAATAATCAATACAACATTAATATTAATAAATGCAACAAAATTGGAACACCTCAAACTCTCCTCAGCACTTTGTTAGAAATACATGTACAACAATAATACAGAGGTACACGCATACACTCATAATTATTATACATATAAAATGAAAATTATACGCATCAAAATTTCAATATTAAAAAAAGTTTCATTGATCGAGAATGAATGCCAATTCATTAATTTCATATTTTATCTTTGTATTAAATCTTGCAACAATCGCATAATGTTTGATCATCTAGAAATTAACTTTTAGAAAAATATCACATGTAGCTCATCTATATTTGGAACATGTTGATGTGCAACTCAAATCAAAAACTAATAATCTAGGAATTTCCCTAATGCCTGAAGCAGTCCATATCTTGAAGATTTTTCCACATAACTAAGAATCATGTATAAACATTCATTTCAATGTATCTGAGAAACCCTAAAAACCATGAACTATACTAAAAATGTAAAAATATCAAATTAAGTAATTGCATAACAAATTACCTAATGTTTACCATTTCATAAAACCAAATTTCTAGAAAATTATGATAGCATGGAATCTATCTCTTATCTAAACAAGGCAATCTCAGACTTGATTTAGAAAACTCTTTCAATGTCCCTAATCATGATAATTGTAATTGAGATATATTGTGCTCATGCTTTCATCCAAAAATAATAAATATCAGATTCGAGATTCAACAAATATAATCTCTTCGTTTTTCATAGGTAAGGCTGTCAAGATATTAATCTCTCTCAAACCATATATTGGGCAAGATTCTCATGCACTGTGTACGACCTTTATACATTGTTCAGATAAGTAAAAATGATAAATAAGACATCCACATAAATATCGCTAAAATTCAAAAAAAATAATGAATCATGCTCAAAGCTATAAAAAATATCAAAATAAGTAATTTCTTGTATTTCTTTTGTATCAGATACTTTAAAATGATCAGTGCCATTGGCCCAAGGAGAGACGTCATTAAAATACTATTAATAATTTTAAATTTTATAAAAATATTTATAATATGCTTTTATTGAAATAAAAATCATTCTACTGCCAAAATATATTAATTTTAGCCTAATAAGTAAATCATTTTTAATATTAACTTCATCCCAAAAGAATTATTAGGATATTTTAATAAATATTCACTCATTATCTTTATTGAAATTTGTTGAGATTGTTATTTTTAATTTTTCACATATAATTATATAATGATAGCATCATCATCTATAAAAGTTGATTTGATCTATTTTTTGTATTTATATGTCATTGTGTACTCCAATACAATTAATAAAAATTACATACATTTCTCCATTATAATTTTACAATTATATTAATGCCTTAGAAAAATTATTTATGAAGATCATTTTTATCTTCTTGATAATTTCAATTAAAAGGCATTTTAGAAACTTAGACTTATTTTTTACAGTGATTCATATTTTCCATTATTCATGATCCAAACACTATCATTATTCATATCGAATTGGTGTACAAAAAATTATAGTTATCCATGAAGTAAACCTACTAATTTTTTTTCTGAAGCAACCCAAGTAGCTAAGTTTCATCTTTTGACCAAAATCAAATTACATCAAATGATATGAATCAAGTTGATCCAATAAAATCTACCACTTTCAATATTCTTTTTTTCTTTTAGTAATATATGTGGATGATTATAGACATACATGCTACTCAATTTTTTAGCATTAATCATACTATTTAAAAATTGAACAATATGAATGTTACTCAAAAAACAAAATTTGATTTTTTAAATAAGAAATTATTAATTATTTACTCTTTGATCCTTCACATCATACTAGTGAAACTTTTAAATAAATTAACACCGAATTATGCTTGTCATTGAGTTTTATCAAAACACGAGGTTCAACATTATTTATCATGTGTTGTAGATATAAATCAATTTAAGAGTTAATAACATTACATTATGGATCAAGAATGCCTCAGAGTTATGATTTTATTTCTCAATTGATATACTTGAGACTAATAGACTACATTAAGCCTACAAGATAAAAAGATCAATACTCATTGTTTACTCAATTATCTACTCAATTTTTGAAGTTTTTTTTTGTGAAAACATATTAGTTACCTGACAATAAACGGAGTAAACTTCTTAGAATTTTTTATTTGTATTTGTAAAACTTGATAAAAATAAAATAAAATAAATAACATTCAACGATAGATAATGTATAACTTATATCCTTATATAATTGTTAAATATAATTTGGATAGCCTACAAGTCATGTGCTCCCATCAAAAAAAAAAGAGAAAAAAATAATAACTATAACACCTTAACAAATTGATACATACAAGTTTACAATACTCATCTTGAAAGATTGAAAATAAAATAAGACTTCTTCAAAGTATTTATTTAGATTTTTATTGATTGTTCTATTATTTAAATTTATATTGTTGTAATGTTCACATAATGAATCTTCTCTCTAGAAAAAAAAATAATCAACCTCTATGTAATTTGTCTGCTTATGAAATACTAGATTTGATGTTATATGTCTTGTTGTCTGATTATCATGATAAAGAACTATGAGAGAAAAGATTGCATATTCAACCTCTTCGAGTAGATACCGTATCCAAAAAATCTCACAAATAAATATTAACATTGCTCTAAAATCTACTTTTATAATGAACTTTGAAATAATTACGTGCCTTACTTTTCAATAATATAAGTTAGTTTTAAGAAAACTATAAAATTATATCATAGATCTCATTTTACTATATCCTGATGTCAACTCAAATCTAAATATCTAGTTGACTACAAATGTCTATAATCCCTAAGCGAGATCCCAAATCATAAAATTTTTATCTCATATCTTAATATGCAAAGAATTAAATCAAAGACAACCTAACGAGAATAATCTAAGAAATTATTAACTATATTAACTCTGTATGTTACACCTATTCAGATCATAACAGATAGTTAATCTTTCTATTAGTTCTCTTATAAATAATAAAATTTACTATATATCTCATTGTTATGAATTTGTTATTATGCCAAAACTTATCAGTTATGACACAATCCCAAAAACTCATTGAGAGATTACTTTTATTAAACGAAAATCAACAAGCATACAAATAATATAAGTAATAAAAATAAATATAAGTCAAGATATGTATTCCACATGAATTGTGTATGCAGTTAAAATATAGAGTTCGTTTAGTTCCTTATATGTAAAAAAACTTCTTTAATATTCAGACATTATGCACAATTGTCAAATAAATGATAAATTGATATAGAATTGTCCTATTATCCTCTTGACATACAAGGTAGTTATCATCCTTAAATTATCACTACAAAATATGATCCCTTGACAACTGTTTCAAATATTTATTTTTATTCTCCGACATCTAATCAGTTATACATCTTATGATTAATTTATATCTTCATTCCAAATATGATGCACATACATGTGCGATATCATTTTATCTAATCATTTCTAGAAAATACGATTTTAAAGTTGGAGAAGACAAGTAGAGCTCAAAATTCTAGACATATTAAAAAGACTATAATAATTAATTAATTAAAATTATGTCCAACTTTAAGTAGTCTACTCAAGAAACAAGACCAAGAAAAAAAAAGTTATGTAAATCAATTGAAATGAAAGATTCAAATAAATTTTGAAATTATAAATTAATGAACATCATGGACCACTCACATAGTCCAAGTGGAGCCTAGGGACGACCCAGGGACCCTAGGAACCACATAGGGACCCTAGGAATATCCAATGAGACCTCACTAAGGGCCCGTCTCAACCATTCGTGTAGGGCCACCACCCACGTGAAGATGCTCCCTCTTTTCCAACACGCAAGGGATCCCTATAAAAAAGCTCCCCTCTCATGATATGAATTCAAGAACTTGATCAACTAGTAATCAATGTGAAATATATGTGTGTGAGCATATTGTGAGTAGTGTGAGAGCAGGAGAAAAAAATTATTTAGGTTTGGGTTTATCGATTGATGTAGTGTGCATACTTAGGATTTCCTCTCTTGTAAAAGATATAATTTTGTTATTTTTTCATATTACTCTTTTGTCAATAGTTGGCATTGCAGCCTGTTGCTTTTATTCTTGCTCTTAACCCTAAGACAGGCTCTGCCGCCAAATTGGTTGCATTCATTTGATGATTGACTTGCTTGTATTATTTCTGAAATAAGTTGAATGTAAAGAGTTGAGCTTGGCCAACCTGACACAACATTTATCTAACAACAAGTGCAGAGCTAACGAGAATGAAAGTAAAGATGTAAATTTCACAATGAGACATTGGTATCGGGACGAAACATTCCTAACAGTGAGTGCGATGCGAAAATCAATGAGTGCATATTAATGAAGAAAATACCTGTAGGGGCAGCCATAGGCCACATTTTCTTGGTCACCGAGGGTGTCAAAGTAATAATCCTTAACAGGTCGAACGTCAGAATCCACCCAAGTCCTAACCGTCGACTTCCTGGAAAAAAAGTCATCTCCGCTGGTCTCTCGCGGCTTTTTCTTCTTGCGGCGGTTTCTTTTGTTCTTACCGTGATTCTCTGACGGTAAATATTTATCCTCCTTTTGTGATTCTTTTGAATCCACCAAATTTTGACGATGTTCATGAAAATCCTCTTTCTGATCTGAACATGGCGTGGTGGAAGCTCTGGTCTCGTCCTCCTGGAGCGAATAAACTGTCTCGTTTATCACGGAGAGGTTCGTGGTGAAGCTCTTGCTGGAGAGCCAATCAGGGGGGATGTCGACGGCTGCGACTGCTTCTTCCCTGGTGACGGGGACTAGTAACAGAGGGAAAAGAGGACATCTAGCTTCCCTATCATCATCCATTGGATCCTGCCTACCCCCGTGATCCTTAACTCCTGAATATTCATTCACCCACACACTCAATTCTTACAAACGTGAAACATGGGCCATATTTGGAATTAAAATGAGTAACTTTAAAAATGAAAAAAATACCTGAAATTTAAATGTTTTTTTTTTGTTTATTCTTATTCATCAATGTATTTTGGTACATTTTTGGTAATAGTTTAGAATTTAGATGTTTTTTTTTAATGAATATATTTTGCAAAAAACATACAACATATTTTGCATCAATATTTATCAAACCTAAAATTTGTTGGTTATAGTTTAAATGTTTTTTTTTTTTTTATAAATGTTCCATTCAATTTCAAATTTTCATTATATTCTTATGATATTTTGATGTCATTAAATATGTCCATTATCAATAATTGCTATATGGTATCCAATGATATTCACTAAATTTTGATAATAAAGTGTAGATTAGATTTTTTTTATGAATATTTAATGATTGATCAATAAGTTTGATGTAGGCAGATATTATTTTTGATATATTTTGATATATTTTAATATTATTTGATAATACTCAATTATAATTAATTTGTTTTGAATTATCTTCATGATGATGATTTTGATGATATAGTTGATAATTTTTGAAAATCATCAAAAATTTTGAGTGAATATAATGATTTCATTATTAATATATATTGATAATATTTGAGAGATTTTCATGCTCTTGCCAAAAAGATTCTACATTTTTTCTATATGTATTCTTTTTCCCCTCGATACCCTCTTTCCCTCAAACTCATCTCATACTATCCTTGGACTCGTATATGAGCCTAGGGGCCCGAGGTTAGAATAGGCAAGGCCCTTCATCTCGATAGTATGAATAGAGTGATTAGCAAAGATATCTCTTGATGCGTATCTGGCATCCCTAGGGATTGAACTTGTGTTCTCAGAATTAGGCAGATTGTGATTGCTCATTTGTCGATCGAATTATTATATAATTGGTAGTTCTTGAGCTGCATTGAATTTTTTGATAAATTTTATGATTTTTTAGATGTTAAATTTATCAAATCTTGATGACGCTCGCAAATGTTTGGTGCAGTTCATAAAAATGGTGAATTATCAATTTATTTCAATGATTTTTAGAATTTCTAATAATTATGGATGTGTTTCGATAGGTTTGGATTAAAGTCTGATATAGTTTGGTACTATTTCTATATGCTTCCATGTGTTTGATGATGTTTGCTACTATTTGATATATTTTTGACATGATATAGTCAGAGAAACTTATGGGTAGTTGTCTTGATAAGAAATAAATTTATTTAACACTATTCGATGTTAATTTGATAGTCATTTCCTTGTAGATCATTGATGAGCGATGACATTCTACAATAATTTGATTATGTTTGATGAATCATAATATTACTCAGTAATCATTTCGTGCTTCATTATTATTTATTAATTTTCAATGTATTTTAATGCAGATTTGATGACAAATAATGACTATTTTCAAATATATTTTATATTTGAATGTCAATTTATTTTTGTATAAATAACAATATAAAGATTTCCAAGCTTATTGTTCATATTTAAGAATATTATCTAGGACACACACACACACACACACGCACACATGCATACTATAATATGATCAAGGTAATAGACCTTAATCAAAGTAGACCTCATCCTTAATCAAAGTAGACCTCATCCTTAATCAAAGTTACAGACCTTTTGATGCTTAATAGATTAATTGAACATACAGCATGAATTAAGTCATCCACTCACATATAATTCAATCATGTTTCTCAGATTAAAAATAGACTAATAAAATAAATTATATTAATAATTCTTATTCGTTCATTTGATCAAGGTCATGTATTTTCAGTATCATCTGACCCATAGATATCTCTCGCTCATGCTTTTTCATGATTTATTATATATCCAACTACATTTTGTGTTATCACCATGTTATAGATGATATTTGTATGTGTTAAAACATAAAGTTTCTCATGTTAGATTTTATGACTTTAGGTATGAGGACTAAAAGTATCAACATAATATGAATCACTTTTGATATTTAATTCATGTAATATTATCTTAGTAGGTCAATTTAGTATACTATTATCAAATACATATCTATGAATTGACTTAATATCACATATTCATGATTAGTAAATATATAATCATTAGTTAGACTCATTACTATCATAATTTATTATTATTCTATCAATTATAAGTGACTAAAGATAATTGAGAATAACAACTAATTTGAGTTGTAGGATTATAATATCAAATCACACACTAAATGGTTACACGAAGAGTCGAATATTCATGGAATTAATAATCAAATTAATCAATAAAATGATAATAAAAATACCTTTTTTTAATCAAGTATCAAATAACAATAGATAGTCACAATATTAGTCTAAGACACACTACTAGTAGATACCTATCAAATGACTAGGATATGTTAGTTATGTTAACAATGTGTGCATCACTAGTTGTGTTTACATATTGAGCATGGTCGTTTGGTTAACAATTGGTGCTTTGTTTGGTATTCATATTGCTATTATCTTGGATAAAATAGTTGAATTTCAAGAATATCTAGTATCCAAAGTAGATATTCCAAAGTATATTGTATACAAAGTAGTTATTCCATTATTGAGTAATTTTGTTAGTAATTTGGCTGATGCATGATTTTCAAACAATTTTCTCAAGTTGTCTTGTCTTGAGTAGTTATCCCTCACAACATAATTTAATTAGTAATTATGGTAATGTTTAATGTCCAAAGTAGTTGCCTTTTATTATTTATTGTATGAATTAATTATAGCAAACAAAATAGTTTAATTATTAACCATATTGATATATGGTATACATATTAATTATTCTAGTTGGAATTATTTGAATGAATGGATGTATAGTATCCAAAGCAATCATCCAAGATGGAATTATTTGAATTTGGAATGTTTGGTATCCAGAGTAGTATCACAAACTAAATGGAGTTTATCATAGTCATGCAAAATAGAATTAATGAATGAATATATATTTGATGTATGAAATAGTATCTCAAACTAGTATATGACATAGTTATCCTGGATGAAATTATTTGAATTTGAAGAATGTGTTTGAATTGGTAATCATGAATGAATGTATGTGTTAGAGTATGCCCTAAAAGTCAATCATTATGTGATTATTTTGAGACTATTGTATCATATCTTATATGTAAAAATACATCATTTTATGATTATTATATTTATTTAGATCTGTACAAATATTAGATGAATATAATAATGCCCTAAAGTGATATATTCTATGGAATACTACTCTAAATTGTCCCTAGTCAAGTATTAATATTCAAGGGTAATATTAATACATTAAAACTAGCTTGTAGGTTAACTAATATAAGATATTAAGTTAACACGTGAGTATATGTTCGAGAACATGTATTGAACTGACCCGCTATGAGAATGTTGCATGGATTATTATATAAATATCATATATATTCTCATAGTGACTATTAGTATGAATTGTTCTTTGACCTAAAGTCACTACAATTCCCTACACAAGAAGTTATATACTTTAGATTCTGCAAATGCTACCCATAACAAGGATAATTATAAAGTTATTTACTATGTATACAATAAAGTGTGTAGAGGGATGTGATTGATGTAGATGGAATTTATCCCTTCTATATAACGCAAGTGATATCAGTTGGCCCCTTGATTGGGTAGACTACTAAAAATGCATAACCATGCCCAAATAAGTCAATATGAGATACCGAGCTTATTTGTTTAAGTCAATCAAGAAATATATAGATTGATGTGAGGATGACATGATCCGTACCTCATAAATCAATATAGATATCATGAACAAAATGACTAATTTGTACAATAAAATAAGCCACAAAAATAGGTTAAGTAGAATCTTATATATTCTCGTCACTTGGGTAGCAATGATGTATTACTTGACGCTGCTCATTGCTTGTTTCTTTAAAATGAGATTTTAATGTCACTGCGAACATTATTAGAACCTATTGGGTCACACACATAAAAATATATATATATATATTTAGAGTTCATTTTATTTTAGTTAGACTAAAATAAATTAGGCATAATCTTAAGTTTGAAATTCATTTCAGTTATTAAGCTAATTGGATTAAAGAGTTTGGTCTAATTAGTAAATGTTTTGACATTTTAAATGGGCCCAAACTTAAAGCCCACAATTCTCTCTTAGAAATGTGTGTTATTAATGACACATTCTTTTCATTAATGACACATAATTTTTATTAATGATACATCCTTTTAGTTAATAACACATCTATTTAGAAAGGCATGTGAAAACCCAAGAGGTTTTATAACACGGAAGAGATAAAAAAATGGATCTACAACGAAGATATATTTGTATGGATAGTACTAGAGGCCGCGACACTTTACTATGCTAGGATTCGACTGAATAGTTCAGAATCAAGCATTTTGTTTTGCACTACAAGGGGTAACATCCTTGTCCAACTTTTAATTGTAATCACTTGGATCGCTAGTGGGTTACTAGTTCGCTGCTAAATTATGCTCTTAAAATTTATCGGAACCCAACAATGATGTCATAGGGACTTGCAAATAGATTAAATCATTTTATATATTTGTTTATATTTGATATGAATAAACATATTATCATAATTATATGAATGATTTATGGGCATTTTGATTAATCTTGCATGAAACTAATCTATAATATAAATATGATTAATATAATAAACAATTTAATATGATTAAATAATATTGTTTGTAACTTGTTTATGTTAATTCGATTAATACAAACACTAAATTATGTTTCAAATAAAATAATCAAACCTATGGCAAATATTGGTTTGATCGATAATAATCTTATATTTTATTTATGTGATAATCAAGATTGTAATATGATTACATTCATGAATTAATATATGGTGGTTGTTTAAAGCGATTAGATATTCATATAATTGTTATACGAAGATGTTTAAATGTTAAACATTTTTTATAAATGAAACTGTGATTTGATTTGAAACTGTGATTTGATTTGAAACTGTAATTTGATTAATGTTATAAATCATTTTTTAGGTTGGGTTAAGGATCATCCACTATGATGATTAAGAACTAATTACGACATACTATCATAGTACATTAGTTTCTAGATCATCCACTATGATGACCATTCTTAGTGTAGTAAAAAAGAAAGGCAAGGTTGAGTAAATTTTGAAGGTTAACAAACTACATGGTCATCTTGTAAAGTCATTGTGAAATCTACTTGATATATAATTTAAAGAATATCAAGTTCGAGAGAAAGAAAGAGAAACAATCATTGAAGTAAGAAAATGTTAGATAATATTTTACATGGTTAATTAGGGTTTTGGATCTATATCTATCACATCAATGATATAAATGTTTTATTCTTCCTAAATTGATATTTATTTTAGATTTAAAAGTAGATCCATAGAATTTTTAGTAGCATAATTAATTTCCAAATATTAATTTAGAAATTCATCAACCTCACCTTGAATTGTCTTTTAACAATCATACATAGTAGTTTCAAAAAGATAGGGATCTAATAGTAAGCATTAATTGAATCCTATTTGATTATCAAATACTAGCTATTAGAGTTCATTCAAACAAAAGAAAATTCTTAAAGTATGCTTTTTAAATTATGTTAATACATCATATATGATCACTTTAAACTCTACATAAACAAACAATGCACATATTAGAATAATTACATGAAAATAAGAAAAATCAATTCGCAAACCTCTTGCATTCACAAAAATATAAGAATTCACAGAGTGGATGCAAACATAGCTAGAACATCTAGATTAGTAGAGAATAATCCCAAAGTCTTTGTTCAGTATTCAAATTATATGATATTCTTGAGCATTTTTAGTACTATTAGTTGATCTATAAGTATGTGAATGAGACATAATTGGATTAATTTTATGACTTTAGAGTATTGGTGGATTTTGATGGATAGGCATGAAATCGATATGTTTTTAAATATATTTAGTGACTTGGTGATTTATGGGTCACTTATTGGTTTCAATGTTCAATTTTAGCTGAGAATCTACTTAAATAATTATGGAAATCATTCTAGATCATGACTTTACCACTTCGTTAGCATAATTATGCAACTATATAATACATTCTTTTAGTTGTGATATTATTATGTAGTTATATTCATACTTATCTAGTAACAATTACATAGTTATGATATTGATTTTATGTCATAGTAATTAAGTACACTATTAATGCTACAAGTCATAGCTATTTAATGGTATCTCGACTTTATCTTTACCAAAACTTTATATTCTTAAGTTAAAGATATAGTCTTTTCCCAAAGCCACAATTTTGAGCTACAAGATATTACAAAGCCAAATCTATGCAAGCCAAATTCATGGTAAATTTCAAGCATTATGACTTTAGACATTGAATATTATAAAGGACATTACTTAAGTGTGACCACTTCTCAAGGCTATGACTTTTTCCCTAAATAGAAAATAAAGCCATGTCTTTTATGTACAAGATAATTTTCAAGACTATGGTCATTCCATGCATCATGACCATGTTATATATGAGAAAGATTAAGGAAAAGTCACAATCATTTTTAGTATCGTAACCATGTTATTTATAAGAAAGATCATTACTAGCACCATGCCTATTCCTAAGCATCATGGCCATTTCATGCAGAAGAAAAACTAAGGTATTTTCATAGATATTCTCAGCATTATGGTCATATGATATACAAGAGAGGCAATTCTAAGTGTTATAGTCATTCTTAGTTCAATAAATCATTCCTAGTGTCATGGTTATTTATGGTGCCTCGGCTAATTGATATAGTAAAAAGACCAACACCAAAGTTATGTTTATTCTTATCATCATGAATTTGTGTTAGAGAGAGAGAAAATATACAAGTTATAGATATTCCAAGTATCATGACTTTGTGATACAGAAAGATTAGGATATATCCTAAAGCTATAGCCACTTTCTAAAGTCACGACATCAAGTTCAAGAGAACAAAGTCCAAAGTCATGGCATTTTTGAAAGCTATGACTTTTTAGTTTTACTTAGAGAAATAAAAAAATTATAGAATATAAAAAAGAATAGAGAAACAATCAAAAAAAAAGATTATTCATTCTTCTCCACACACAAAGCCAAATCAAAGTGCAACAAATAACTTAGAGGGATTTTTCACACTACCCATATAATTTATGAGAAAGTAATGGATGCAAGACTTAGGCTTAATCCTAGAGTTAAGGGGTGTGAGTATTAAACCCTCCTTTTAGAGTAGATTCAAAAAATCAAGAAAAATAACATAGAATCAGGATTTGTATCCTAGATTCTCATGAGGGCTGTCATTGAGAATTCCAATTTCATGAGATTTCTTCTCTTGTAACTCATGAGTATTTTCTTAATGTTATGCTAAATCAAAGTCTATGATTGTGTACTTCTAATTTTTATGATGTAAAAATATTTTTATGATTAATTATTATGTTGATTTACATCATGGAATTATAAATTGATAAATATTATGATTAAATAGAACTGAAATTAGGGATTTAATTATTAGTGAGTTTGTACGTATTGTTATGATAGTTAGTAATATATAAACCAAAAGGCTCACTTGTACATATAGTAAGAAGGAAGTGATAACCTTTTCGATCATTATGTGTGAGACAAATCTATATGTTAAAATCCAAAATTAAGATATATTAATCATTACAAGTATGATGCTTACAAAGCCAAAAGCATGAATAATTTTTCACACCACTCCATTGTATGTGTCTTAAAAGAACTAGTTCTTAATTGATATGATTTCTTGATAAAATATTATTCTAAAGATTTCACCTTTAGTACAATAGTCACATCATCACTATAAAAGATAAGTGATAGATAATCCATAGGACATGCATGAGTATATAGTTAATCACAAGATGATGATAGCCCTTTGAGTTGCTTTCTCTCATTTGGTTTTCACTAGTGAGATATGAAGAAAACATACATTAATTATGCAAGTATAGTACTTATAAGTTGAAAATATAAATGCTTATAAACCACATCAATTCTTGATTTTTAAGATAGTTGAGGGTAGAAATAAGAATATAGATATGAAGCAACTATTAATGATAATTAATGAGTTGCCTAAAAGATATAGACTTGTAAATGAATCTCATATAGAGATAATTTGTTGTCTCTTTGGTAAATTATACAGGGAACAACTATGAGGGGACTATCATTGAGTTAAACTCAAAGGTAATAACAACCTTGTATGCCTTCAAGGGTAAATGATCATTCTACAACAATTCAACTTTTTACTTTGTATCATCGCTCAACAAAAATTGAACTATATGAATATACATCATATGGATTAAGCATATAAACCCTAAAATTATGTTGTCTCATTGTTATTTTACTGATCTAGTGATATAATCTCTATGAGATCAATATCTAGATAAAAATTATCTTTACTACTTGTGAATCTTTGTTGATAAGATACCATCATCAACAAGCTTTTATGATATTATCTAACTAATAAAATTTGGTAGCATAACGAAGTTGAAATAAGTTTTTGATACTATAATCAGAGACTATTTAGTTTGGTTAGTGAATGTGAGTTAATATAACTATACTTGAAAAAAGATAATTCTTTTTTCCATAGTTTAGAAAATGTAATTTTGATAGTTTTTTTTAGATCTAATAGTTTGTCTTATTATATTGTTTATAATGTGAATTATTGCATTTTGTGTTGTGGTTCTCTCATTCTTTTTTTTATCCATACTTTATGAGTAGAAGCTTTATGACTAAACTAACTACTATGTACTTAAAAATTGAAAGAACCAAAAGAACTATTTTAAAACAAGGACCTGACAAAAAGCCTATGAAGGAAAATGGTAGTAATAGTAAGCTCCAAGGCAACAATGGACAAGCTATCCATTAGCCTATCTACCACCACACATTAGGAGATTACTAATGACCAATGATGATAGTTAGTTATTTGGGTATTCATATGTAACCAATGAAAGTAAATTATTTTGAGTTGAAGTTGAGTCTGATAAGATTTAAGAATGATTCAACAACAGTTATAAAGGGGAAGGATATCAAAGGATCATAATGAATATGGAGTAATATTTTTGGAGTTATGCAACATGGTAAAAATTATTAGAGTTAGTCCCACTGCAATAAAATTATATCTATTCTCATTCACATTAAGGGATAAAGCATAGAGTTGGTTCCAATGCTTATCTCTTAGCTCCATTAAGAGTTGGGATGAACTTATGAGTGACTTTCTCACTAAATTTTTATCACCTTAAATTACTTCTTAACTATAGAGTGAGATAAACTTTTCACGTGGTGGCTATGAAAATGGATTGCAAAATATTAGGCAAGCTTAGAAAAATTTGGGGCATTATTCAATGAGTTATAATAATCGAGAATCAAGCTTATTTTATTAACCTTCAATGAGAGAATATCAATTGACTATGGAAGAAAATATCAATACAATATTTATAGAACCGTGAAAGAGAAATAATTACCAATACACTTAGATAGAGAAGTTTGAAGTAAGATTGGATCACACAAGTTTGCTAATGAAAAAAATAAAAAATCAATTGGATAATTGGGATTATTAAATAAGTTAAAAGAGTTAAATGACCTCCTAAGTAATATTGAGGATAACTTGAAGAAGTACTTATCTATGTTGCATCAAGCAAAAAAGAGCTAGAGAGACAATGCATTGAGCAAAAGAATTTTAAAAATTCTAGAAATGATAGAGTTGTGAATTTCTAAAAATTCATGGCTCCCACTAAGAATTTCCCAAAAATCATGGCTACCATTGAAGATTTTTCTGTTGTGAAGGTTATAGTGCTTTGGCACCATATAACTCCACAATTCTAGTAGAAGTATAAGTCAAACTCTTACCCTCAGTTGTGAGTGAAAGAAGCAAAAAAAATAGAGCGAATGAAGGTTACCCAAGGTTATGGAGAGATATAAAAGAATCAGAATGAAGCTAACTACTAAAGTTAAATTTCTAATAAATCTTATATTTCTACAATATTTTAGAATTGAGAAATTAAATGAATAATTTGAAAAAAAAATTCAACATAATTTGAAAAATATAAATAAATATATTATTTTTAAAACCCTAGTTCAAATATTAAACTATATAAAAATTATGAAAGATATCATAAGTAGTAAAAAGAACTTTAGACATATGAAACCATGAATATGATTGAGAAGTTTTATATAGTTATTCAACAAATATTTTCAAGAAAATTAAAGGATCTGAAAGTTTTACTATACCTTGTTTAATAAGAGAATACACATTTCATCAGGTATTATGAGACTTGTGTTTAAGTATCAACTTGATGCTATTATCAATTGCATGAAGGTTGAGTCTCAAAAAAATTACCCAACCTCTCTCTCACTCTAAATGACTAATCAAACAATAAAGCACCTAGATGGTATTATCAAAGATATGTTGGTTAAAATTAGTATCATTATTTTTTTCAAGTAGAATTTAGTGTATTAGATATAAAAAAAGATATTTATGCATCATTGATTTTGGGATGACCATTTTGGCCATTGGACAAGCCTTTATTGGCATCAAGAAGGAAGAGTTTAATCTCTATGTTAATGAGGAACAACTAAAGTTCAATATTTACAAATACTTAATAAATCTAGATGATGATCAAAAGGGGTGTTTCAAAATAGATAAACCTCTCCATATGGTATCTAGATGAAGAGGAGGGGGATGATATAAAAGAATAATTTTGGAGATATAAAAGTAATTAAGATGAAAAAGATGGCAAGGCAGAATAATTTTTGAGTTGTGATAGTGAGGAATGTAAGGAAGATTACTACTATGAGGTCGTAATATTCTTAGAAACCATGATTTCAAAGGAATTTAACGTAGACAACTTCAAGGAAGCTGGGAAAAAAATTGAGGAAGACAAGACCGAAATGGAATTTTTGAAAGATTTGATTAATGACAAAATCTTGACCAAGCAAAGCACAATAATTTTGATATTATAGAATGAAATTACCTATTATAAGATCAGTGGCAAATCCTTGGTCATGTACAATACTATGACTTTTAAGTTATAGAAAGAAATATGCCATAAGAGGCTTAAAGATAAAGCTATGTTCATGCATAGTGCAACAACTTTGGAGTTGCTTAAGAAAATGGACAAAGAGAAACTAAAAGAAAAAGTCATGGTTGTGCTCAGCACCAAGACTTTGGGAATACAATAAGAAAAGGGCTAGACTTAAACCAAAGAAAAAGCCATAACATTTTCTAAATTCATGGTAACCAATAAATGAAAGACTAAAGAAGGAAGTCCAAGTAATTTAAGATAGATAGAAAAATAAGAAAAAATGAAGAAAAACTATATATTTAAAAGTTAGCATGGACAATATATATTGCCTTTGGAGGCAAGGGTGTATTGAAGGTCTAGCTATGAATGTTAAATGTAGCACTACTTGGGAGAGGCATCCCAAGGATCTTTTTCTTACATGTGATATAATTAATAAATACCATAACCCCATCATATGAATAATTGTTTGCATCCAATTTATCATAAGTATAATTATGGAACTCAAACATCACCGTGATTGTCAATATGTCCACAAAAAATTTCTCTACTAATTTGAGATACTATGTTAATCAAACCTAGCCATAGAGAAAAATAATTTTTGAGATCATATATTAGATTATTTTAATTGAGAGTGAAGTTATTGTTAAATGATGAATAATTATTTTAGTATGTAAATATATTTGGTATTCAAATTATTAAATATTCTTGAGTCTTTTTGGAATTATTAGATGATGTGTAAGCATAAAAATAAGATAAATGGATTGAAATTCAAAAACTTAGAAGTTTTGGTGGATTTTGATGAATAATCATGAAATAAGTTTGTTTTTGTAAGTATTTGGTAACTTGGTGATTTATGGGTCATGGTGTAGTTTTGTTATTTATTCTTAGCAAAAACTTTATTTAATTAGTCATGACAATTATTCAGTATTTAAATTACCAAATATTCTTGAATATTTTGGTGTTATTTAATAATGAGTACACACAAGAATGAAATATAATTGGATCAATTTCATTACTTTAGATTTATAGTAGATTTTGATTAATAGTCATGAAATCGATATATTTTTAGAGGTAATTGGCTACTTAGTAATTTATAGATCACCAAAAATTTTTGGCATCCATTTTTAGCTGAAACTTTACTTAATTAGTTATGAAAAGTACTATGTACCATGAATATACTATCTTGTTAGCAAAATCCTTTAACTATGCAATGCATTTTTTATAACTGCAAGATTATCATGAAGTCATAATTATATTTATCTTGTAATAATTAAATAGCTATGACATTAATTTCATGTCATACTAATCAAGTATTATGTTAATGCTAAAAGTCTCAATATTTTTTAACATCATAACTTTATCCTTAAATAAGATTTGTATTCTTAAGTTTGAGCCATGATTTTTCCACAAAGTCATAACTTTTGAGCTAGAAAAAATTACAAAGTCAAAACTATTCATTCCAAAATCATGATAATTATCAAATGTCATAATTTTTGGACACAAAATGTTATAAAGAATATTTACTCGAGTACGATCACTTGCCAAGGGCATGACTTTTGTTATCAAGAGAAAACAAAGCTGCAACTTTTATGTTTGAGCTAATTGATAATGTTATAACTTTTTGTAGTGTCATGACCATACTTAGTGCTATGAGCATTAAATATACAAGAGAGACCATTTCTAGAGTTAACTATTCCTAATTCCCATAGCCATATTATGAACATGAGAGGTCATTCCTAGCATTGCAATCATTTCTATGTCATGACCATATGAAGCACATGATAGGCTATTCTCAATATCATAATCATTTCTAGTACTACATTCATTCCTAGTATTGTAACCATTTGATAAATGCGAAAGACCTAAAGTTGTGGTCATTCACAATGTATTGACTTAGTGTTACAAAAATATTAGGACACATTCCAAAAATATAGCCATTTTCTAAAGTTACAACTTCCAGCTCAAAAGATAAATGCCAAAATAATGGTATCTTCCAAAAGCTATAACTTTTTACTTAATTAAATATAGAAATATTAGAGTACAAAAGATGAAAGATAAGGGATCCTAAAAAACAATTATCAATATTATTTGTCTTTACAAACTAAGATAAAGTCAAAGCACAACAAATAACCTTAAAATAGATTTTCACTTTCCATGGGGAATCCACAATAATAGCAAAAGATACAAGACATGAGCTAAATCCTAGAGTTAGGGGTGTGAGTCTCAAACATTCTATTTATAGGGTAGATTTAGGAAAATCAATCATTATAGTATGAGATTAGGATTTGTGTCATAAATTCTCATGAGAGTTGTAATTAGGAATCTGAGTTTCATGAGATTTTTTCTCTTGTACCTCATGAATTTCTTTCAATTATCAAGCTAAATTGAGATTTAGGGTTTGTGTAATTTTTCAAATGTGATTTATAAATGGTTTTAAGGTTAAATAAACATGTTTCTTTTTTATTGTGGAATAGAAATTGATGAATATAGCAATTAAATAAAAATTCAATTAGGGAGTTGACTATTAGTGAGTTTGTGCATTTTTTCATGGTGGATGGTGATAGATAAATCATGAGCCTCTCTCATATATATGATAGAAAGGATATAATAGTCATTTCAATAATAATATGAGAGATAGACATGTACAATAAAATCCAAAATTTAGGCTTATTAATCATTGTGATTATGGTGCTCATGAAGCCAAATGTATGAACAATTTTACATATCAATCCATTATACATATCTTAGAAAAACTAGTTCTCGATTGGGGTATATATATATATAGAATATTCTTTTAAAAGTTCACTTTTATTATTGAAGTCACATCATTATTATATATGATGGTAACATGTAATTTATGAGATTTACATGAGTATTTTGTGACTCACATGGAGGTGATAACTCTTTGAGTTACTTTTACTCATATAGTTCCTGCTAGTGAAACCTGAGTAAATCATATATTAATTGTGCGAGTATGATACATACGAAGCTAGAAGTATAATGCTTATAAATAATATTTGTTCATGATCTTTATGACATATGAGACTAGAAAATATAAATATACATATAAAGTAATTGTTAAAGGTAGTTGAAAAATTACCTAAAAGGTATGAGCTTATAAATGACTTTCTAGTAAAGATGATTTGTTATCTTAATATTGGGATGAACTTAATGGTGATAATCTTATTGTATGCTGTTAGGGAAAAGGATCATTTCACTAACTATAACCCTAGGAACTAATTCAAATATAATTTGAATTATTTAAACATGTATCACATAAATAAAGTGGATAAACCCTATGAACTAAGAGGCGTACCAAAATCCATAATTATCTTCCTTACTAGAATTGTGTTATTTTACAGTTGGTTGACTAAATTAATGATATAATATATTAGAAATTGATAATGGATGAAAGTCCTTTTTGCAACTTGTATGACTTATATATTTGTGGATCTTTATTTAAGATATACTCACACTAATGAGCTTTTGAAACATTATTTAAATAACAAAATTATGCTGCATAATAAAATTACAACGAGTTGTTGGCATTATTATTGGGGATTGTTTAGTTTGGTTAGTTAATATGAGATGACATAATTGTACTTGAGAAAGAATATCTTTTTTGTAGTTTAAATAGTGTTAATTTTGATAGATTTTCTCAGATCCCATAACTAGTCATGTTATATTATTTGAAAAATTGATTGTAGTGTTTTATATTTTACTTTTATCTTTTTGTATCATTCTTTTTAACCCACCAATCTATAGAGTGAAAATTTGGGACCGAGCTAACAAATTAGGACTTAGAAAACAATAAATCAAAAGATAATATATAGCTAATCCTTCGAGGAAAACCTTAAATTATTTCTTAAGGAGTTAAAGGATAAGAATGACATAGAATACTATCATTTAAGAAGAAATAAAATGAGAACATATGAGAATATCCTAAATTATCATTACAAGGAACCCTACTATTCACAAAGTAGTGACTTCTATTACACACCACATGGAATCCTAAATCAACACTATTATTAGCCTGCAATAAGTTATAGAGAGTGAAGATCTAAAAAACATGAGGAAGCACATTTTATAATCCTCATCGATTCCTCAAATATTCTTTTGAAGCTACACTTATCCAAGTAGTGAATGATTTGAGAAGATAAAATTCAACTACAAAAAAGAGGGAGTGATGATGGAGGAAGAGCGATGAAGTTACTAACTTAGTTGTATTTGAAGAAAGCTTTGCATTAGAAGTTTTAGTGGCTGATATAGAGATAGTTGAGGTTGTCAAAAAATATGATGAAAGCACTATAATAAAAATTTTAGTGGCTAATATAGAGATAATTGAAGTTGAGAACCCATAAAAGGAAATTAAAGATATAGTATTGATTATGCAAGAATAATAGATGAACAATGAATTTTAGTGACTGATATGGAGGAAGTTGAGGAGGAGAACCATGAATAAAAAATTGAAAAAATCAAGATATTTAACAATGTCAAGGAAATGAAAAAAACAAAGAAAAGCAGCTATATGCCAACTATCCTTATAGATAATATCATCAAGATGAATATCTCACTAGTATCAATGATTGATACCAAAAGGATGAGAAGGAAAGATATCAATAATTACATGGAGAAGTTAGCTTGGATAACAAAGATTTATGATGAAGAAAATAAGTCACCGATGGTCTAGCTATGGATATTAAATGATGAATCTTTATTAAAAAATAATCATTAATTTACAATAGTAACACTTAAAATCCCTCACATAAAAGAATTACAAATTGAAACAGCTACTATCATGTTTTTGTAGTCCAATATTGTAGTCATTTTTTAGCATTATGACTTTAGTGTTATAAAAAGAGAATGTTCATCTGAAGTTTAATGATAAAGCCATGACCAAACCCGGTGTTGTGACTTTAATATTACAAAAATAATAGTATCATTAGGAACCAAATAGAAAGGTTAATGGCCACGACTCAATGCCATGAATTTCAAGTAATAGCCAGACATAGTATCATATTTTAAGTTATAGACATAAAAGTGAGCCCACATAATTCCATTGGGCTTGTTGATAAAGGAATTGAAATAAAAGTGTGAATAAAAAGGACTAGTGTTTTGGAATGAGATCATTACAAAGCGCACTAAATTCTATTGGGCAAAGACAAGATATTTTGTGATATTTTGGAAAATTTATTGGATTGGGCAGCTACATAATTGGGATATTCAGAAAGATCATCTACTTCTATGTCACCATTAGAGTACTCAAAATTAGTCATTAGATTGTACCTTTAAGAAGTATGATCCTAAAGAAAAATGATGTCATAATCTCCCTAGTGTATTAATTTGTGTTTTTTGTTAATTTTTATATTGTAAAATTTTAACCAATTATGTTGAATTGAATTGAGATGATATTAAAAATTTTATTTTTATTGAGTGAGAAGTTATTATTTAGGGATTACCAATAATTTTATATTGAAAGTTTATTCAGTATTTAAATTATCATATATTCTTGAGTATTTTATTATTACTAGATGATTTATAATCATGAGAATGAGACACAATTGGATTAAATTCATGACTTTTGAGTTTTGGTGGATCTTGATGGATAATCATAAAATTGATATATTTTTGAAGGTATTTGACTACTTGGTAATTTATAGATCATTAATATAGTTTTGATATCCATTTTGGCCAAAATTTTACTTAATTAGTCATAGCAATCTTTGTACACATGACTCTACCATCTCATTAGCACAATCATTCAACTATGTAATACATTTTTTTATGATTGTGAGATTATCATGGGATCATAGTTATACTTATCTCATAATAATTAAATGACTATGACATTAATTTCATAACATAGTAATAAATATCATATTGATGCTAAAAGTCATGACTTATTCTTAGTGTTGCAACATTATCTTTAACAAGGTTTTGTATTCTCAAGTCAGAGCCAAAATTTATTCACAAAATCATAAATTTTGAGCTACAAAAATTTACAAAGGCAAAACTATTCGGGCCAAAACCATGATAACCACCCAGCACCATGACTTTTAGATACAAAATACCATAGAGGGTTTTTACTCGAGTATGGTCATTTCTCAAGGCTACTACATTTGTCATCGAGAAAAGGTAAAGCTATAATTTTTATGTTCGAGCTAATTGCTAATGTCATAGCAATCTATATGTTCAAATCTAAAATTTTGGTATGTTTATCATTGAAAATATGGTGCTCATGAAGCCAAAAGTATGAACATTTTTACACAATAATATATTATATATGTCTTAGAAAAATTAATTCATAATTGGAAGGAATGTTTTATAGAATATTCTTTTAAGAGTTTTACTTTTAGTATGTGAGTTACATTTTCACTATGGAGAACAGTGACAAATAATCAATGGAACATGCATCAGTATTTTAAGTTTCACAAAGTGGTGATAACTTTTTAATTTGCTTTCACTTATATGGTTTCCACTAATGAAACTTGAGGGAAGCATACATTTATATGTAAGTATGGTTCTTATGAACCACATTAGTTCTTAGTATCTATTATACCTAAGGCCAGAGAATAAGAATGCACATACAAAGAAACTATAAAGAATAGTTGATGAGTTGCCTAAAAGGTTTGGGTTTGTGATTGACTCTCGAGCAAATTTAATCAGAGATAAAGTATAAAGCAGATAACTATGAGAGAACTATCATCGAGATGAGCTCAAATGTGATGACCACTTTATATTTCATTAGGGAAAAGAGTTATTGTACAACAAGCCAATATTTAGTTGACCGAACTATTGATACAATCTTTATGGGAGTAATATTTGCATTAAAGTTTTTTTATTACTTGTATGATACATATACTCGTGGATCTTTGTTGATAAGATATTCTCACCAACAAACTTTTGGCACTATCTAACCAATAAAATTGGTTAGCATAACAAAGGAATGACAACAATCTTTGTATGACTTGACTTTACAACCTCATTAGAACAATACTTTAAATATACAACAAATTCTTTGTGGCTATAATATTGTCATAGCAATAGAAGTCATGAGCACTTTATAGTACCATGACTTTATCTTTACTAAGACTTTTGTATTCTTAAGTCAGAGCTGCAAACTTTTTCCAAAGTTATGACTTTTGTGCTATAAAAAGCTATAAATTCCAAGCTACTTAGGATAAAGTTATAGAATTAGTCAGCATTGTGTTTTTGGAAATAAAATATTATATAAATTATTACTCAAGCATAGTCACTTCTTAAGGTCATGACTCTTACCCTCAAGAGAAGGCAAAGCCATGACTTTCATCTACGAGCTAATTGTCAAGGCCACATCCATTCCTAGCACCATAGCCATGTTATATATGAAAAAGGTAAAGCCATAATCATTTTTTGTGCCACAGATGTCATAGATAATAAAGACCATTCCTAACGTAAAGGCCATTCCTAATGTCATGACCATTCCTAAGCATTATGGGCATTTCACGTAGAAGAAAAACTAAGGAAATGCCATGGGCATTCTTAGTGATGCGGCCATATGATACATATGAGAGACTATTTCTAGTGTCACAGATATTCTCATTGTTGTTTCCATATTATATGCATGATAGTTGATTTCTAGCATCATAACCATTTCTAGTTTCGACACCATTTGATGTAGAAAAGAGACAAACACCTAAATCATGATCATTTATTGTAGAAGAAAGACTAATGCCAAATCATGACCATTTTCAGTATGTGACTTTTTGTTATAAAGACAAACGGTACAAGTCATTTATGAATATCATCATATATAATAAGATGAACTAACCCTAGGTTCTAGAAATTATACTAGAAATTTTATTTATCTTACCTACTAGACTAGTAGTATATTGTTATTGACTAAAGAATTATCTATGCAATTCTCGTGAGACTAATATCTAGATGAATGATCTACTTTATTACTTATATGATATATATTCTTGTGGAATGATGTTGGACACGAGAAACAAAACCACAATAAGTTTTTGGTACCATTGCTATGGATTAATTATTTAGTTTGGTTGGTTAACTCTAATTAATATTACTATCCTTAAAAAGAAGTAGTTATATGTTTAGTAAAGTTGATAATAATACCTTACTCATTATGCTTAGATTTGTATTGCATTGCTTGTGTTTAGCTTGTTATCAAAGTATATTTCATTTTCATTTTTTCTCTTTCTTTTTTTGGTCACTATCTTTCATGCGCTAGCCAAACTCTAGGACTAAGTTAGCACCTCTAAACCTAGAGAAAGAGGAGGACCATGTATGAGTCAAATTTTAAAGACTATGGAGCACGTGTCTTTTACAACATTAATTTATTTTATGCCTAATGAGGACTTGGAACAAACCTTTTGTCAGATGATAGCTTGATGTAGTGATTTTGAAAATGAGAACAAAGGAAAAATGCATCACTAGAATGGGCTCCCTTAGAAATCACTTTCAGAAATTGTTGACATCTTGAATATGCTACTTAAGGAGACAAATTAAATAAAGTAATGATATCGAAGAATTTCATAATAGAAGGCTTGAGGAGGACTTAGGAAATTGGAGAATGATAATGATTAAGCATGATATGCAAAATACAAAAGTTATTGAAGATATAAAATTGGAAGAATTCATGTGAATCATAGTATGGTGCAATGAAGAATTGGACATCAATAAGACAAAACTAAAGGACATTATGATTATTCTCATTTGGTCAAAAACAACCCCAACTTTGGAATGAACGAGGAAAAACTTGATGTTGTGGTTAATGATACTATTGCAACTTTGGACAAGAAATTCCTAGCCAATGCTAGTGCCATGGCTTTCATAGGAGAAGCTAATTGTGCCGATGTCATAACTTCGGTTCAAGTTGTGGTGCTAGACGAAGAGCACCTAAAATAATGAACAATTTTAGATGGACTAATCCTGAAATTATTGCCAAATTATCTTTGTTATGCTTTTTAAGAGAAAAATAAGACAATGACAATTATAATTTTAGCATCAAAGATGGAAGATGTGGGTGGAACTATGGTTAAGCTCATTAAAAAATATGCTAGTACTATTGCTTGGTTGTTAGATGATATTAATGGAACCAATATATCCATATAAATGCATAAGATTTTAATGGAGGAGGATGTTAAGCCTATAATTGAGCACCAAAAGAGATTGAATCCAACCATAAAATATATGGTGAAAAAGAAGATTTCTCAATAGTTAAAGGTATATATTATTTATGCCATATATAATAGTTCATGGGTGAGTAACATTCATTTTATCCCAAAAAAAGGGGTGGTAGTTAAAACCATGACCGAGGAATAGATTTTGACACGTGAAATCACTGAATGGTGATTATGTGTAGATTATCAGAAATTAAATAAGGGAATGCAAAAGGATCACTATCTACTTCCATTCATGGACTAGATTTTAGATAGAATCTTATCTCACATCTTATATTATTTTTTGGATGAACATTTAGAATACAATTAGATTTTGATCGATCTTGCAGATCAAGAAAAAATGACCTTCACTCGTCCCAATGAAACTTAAATGTTTAGGAGAACTTCATTTGGTATTTACAACACATCAACAAAATTTTAGAGATGTATAAATTTTATTTTTGTGGGCTTGAACTAAAAGCTTATAGACATATTTATGATTGATTTGCTATTTATGGGAATTCTTTCGAAGGATATTTTCAAAACCTACAAGTGGTATTAAAGAAATGTAAAAAAAAAAATCTTGTCCTCAAATGGGAAAAATATCACTTCATGGTTTACAAATAAATTTACTGGGATATATAGTTTCATCTAGAGGAATGGAAGGAAATGATGCAATGTTATCGATGTTACAAATCTTACCACATTGCACAATAGTCAAGAGGGTGAGGAGTTTCCTTAAAAACATAGGGTTTTACCACCAATTTATTAACAACTTTTGAAGACGAAAAAACCATTATGTAAGCTTTTGGAGAAAGATGTGACATTTAAATTTGACCAAAAGTAAATTGATACATTTGAAGAGTTGAAAAGGAAGTTAGTCAAAAATATAATCTTGATAGTACCACAATGAGAAGATCAATTCTTTATTATGTGTGATGCAAGTACATTTTCCATGTGAGCCATGTTAGGGCAATTACATATGCAATTCGAACTTTAAATAAAGCCTAAACAAATTATACAATCATAGAAAAAGAAATACTAGTTGTGATTTTCTCTTGTGAAAAGTTCTGACTATACATACTTGGAACAAAAGTGATGGTTTACACCAATCATGCAATTGTATATTATTTGACGATGAAAAGAGAGGTTGGGACGAGGTTGATAAAATAAGGTGAATATTCATTCTCCAAGAATTCGATTTGAAAATCTTGGACAATAAGGGAAGTGAAAATGTGATAGGTCAATTATTTATTATAATTGGAATCTAGAGATCAAAGAGAAGTAGAGGTTGAAATTTCAGAGAGTTTCTTGGATGAATTTGTTTTTATGATGAAAGCATAATTACCCTAGTTTGCTAACTTTGTTAATTATTTGGTCTGTGATATCTCACCCTATTTTCACATGACATAATAAAATAAAAAATCTTTGTATGACATGAGAAACTATATGTGGGGTGATCTACTTTTGTTTAAGAGATATACTGATCAGGTGATAAGGAAATGAGTACCCGGGAGAGAATAAATGACAATTATCCTTAAATATCATTCATCTTTATATGGTAGATATTTTTATAGGTAACAAAACTATCCAAAAAGTAATAAAATCTAGATTTTGTTAGCCATCATTATTTTAAGTCTATCAAAAGATGGCACAATAATGTGATATATACTAAAGAATGGAAAATATATTTATGATCATAAAAGTTAGCTCAACTTTATCCTAGAAGTGAAGATCTTTAATATATGATAATTAATTTCATGGGCCCCTTTTATGTGGGAAAAAGTATATTTTAGTAGGATCTAGCTATATTTGCATCGAAAAAAATAATGCAGATATTGTTATAGATTTTTTTTAAAGAAATATTTTCATGAGTTTTGGTATGCCACAATATATTATCACCGATGAAGGTAGTCATTTTTGCAAGAAATTGTTTAGTTCTTACATGGAAAACCATGAGACTAAGCATAAAAAATAACTATATCATCCACAAATGAATGAGAAAGTCGACATATTGAATAGAGAGGTCAAATATATATTGGAAAATATAATTAATCTATCCAGAAAAGACTAGTATAAACGTTTGGAGGACAATGACATGATATTGGCTTACATTACTATATTTAAAACTCCACTGGGTATGTTTCCTTATCAACTTATTTTTGGAAAAACTTATCATTTGCCGATCAAGCTTGACATAGAGTATGGTAAGCAATCAAGAAATTGAATTGTGATTTTAAAGATATAAAAGAAAGATGAGTTCTTTAGATTAGTGAATCGGAAGAGTTGAGAATTGAAGCTTATGATAATTTACAAATTTATAAAGACAAACAAAAAAAAATAGTATGATAAGAATATGCAAAGGAGGGAATTCAAAGTTGGAAAAGAGGTATTAGTTTTAAATTCTTATCTGAGGTTATACTTTGAGAATTTAAAGTCTTGATAGTATGGACACTTAGTAACTAAGATTGTCACTGATCCTTATTGAGTAATTACAATCAAATCAGAAATTAGAGATAAATTCAAAGTAAGCACTAAATAGGAAAAGGATAAAATATTACATAGCTAAAATAGAAATTCTAGAGATACTGAAAAAAAGCAGACAGATAAAAAAGTAGTGATGAAAGCCATAGCTTCCATCATAACCATGATTTTGGAGATCAAGAAGATAAATAATGAAGCTACGACAATACAAAATACCATGACTTTTCTATTATAGAAAGTGAGCAATTAATCCTGTCTCAAACCTGCCTAAACTGACCCATACCAACATGGCCCATTATAGGCCCAACACAACCTAGTATAGCCTTGCACTATGCAGGTCAAAACATGCCAAGTTGGGTAGGCCAATTAGTTCCCGTACTATGTCAGGCTTAACAATACTCATTTGATACCTCTAATTTATATCCATTATCATCAATTCACATGTGTCAATAGGAGTGGCATCCATTTCTTCACTATTTTTTGTAGCTTCCTAAAAATTCTTCAATTATACAAGTTTTAGAGATCTAATTCAATTCCACCCACATATCCTCTTCTAATATTATGTTGCACGTGATGTAGCCTTTTCTTTTCATTGTAAAATTTATTGACCCTTGAGAGGACAAAACTATTTGTTGCCCTCGTTTTGATGGTTTCAATGGTGCTTGTGAAAGGAAAATGAACATGGGTGATCCTTTTCTCACCTACCCTATGTGATGATTTGATTCAATGATGAAGGGTTGCTTTTGCTTTCAACATGCATATCACACTACATTTATCTAGACATCTAGTTAACCATTTTCTTCAATGTCTTTTCAAGTTCATCTTACTTGATATGATTAGATGGAAACTAAAGGCTTTAATCCACTAGGCTATATCTAATAGGCGACCCTTTGGTTATGGTCCCTTGATTTGTTTCAATGATGAAGAGTTGAGATTGCTTTCAATGTGCACATTACACTACATTTATCTAGAGTTCTAATATTATCTTATACAAGTTTTGCCTTTCTACCAAATCGTAAAGTACATTTAATTTGTCTTGTTAGATGTCTTCTGAAATCAACAACAATGAAAAGTCATTGAGCCACTACTTCACTAAGGAAAACTTTCATTTTGGATTTTTCTCACACTCTAATTTTACAATTCATTTATAATGATTAAATAGTAAATAGAATAATCTTTTAAAAGACTTAAATCATGATTTCATATTTTTATTGCAACTTCATTCATATTACCATACCACATAATAAAGTCATAACTTGAGAATCCTTAAGTTGGACAATAAAAATAATATAAAATAGGGTACAACTACAATGATGTTGCTACAACACAAAATAAGGTCACGATACTATAACATATGGTATAACTTAAGTTGAGTCGTGATACCACAATTCAATGACAAGAATCTAAAGTACATGTTAAAGCTTTAGATGTGTCACAATTTCAAAATATAAGTTGACTCCAAGGCATAGTTGTCCAGTTGAAATCATACAAAATAAGTTGTTACTTCATTTTGGTTGTGACTCCAAAAATCAATGTCACAATACTGAACTCTAGCAGTAGCTTCCAAAGTATGAGCCAATCCTAATAAAAATATATTGGATTTTTATCATTTATGATAATTTTTATAGTATTTTTTGATCTCTTTATATTCATTGTTCATATAAGTTTCATTAACTTGCTTAAGTGTTATATGTGATTATTTTTGACAAAAACCTTGAAAATATAAAATGCATACTTGGTTATTTTCATCAACATTGAGTCCAAGATATTGCAACATATGTTATCATTTTCTTTATTATGTTTTGTCTTATGCCTCAAATGAAGGTGTTTTAAATTGAAGAGGTTCTCAATAATATATATATTGTTTGAATGTTTCACACAAATCATTTACAAAAAGTCATCGTACAAATATTCAAGGGTGACCAATTTCAAAAAAATAAGTAACATCTAAATAATGAAATCATAATAACAACATAAAGTGAGAGAGTTAGAATAGGAGACATACCGATAAAGAAAAAAAACATTGAAGAAATGACTCAACCCACCGAAGCATTTCTTCTTAATGTTTCTTCTATTGATTTGCTAGAGAAAAATGGCTTTCTTTTCATATTTATAATGGATGTTTTGTATTTTATTTGTGGACGTTGTCCAATGTTTTGAAAAATTGAAATGTAAAAAGTTTAAAACAGATTGAAATTGTAGAGAATCGATGTACCTTATTTTTTATTATTTTTATTTTTGATTTAGGAAAATATGTTCTAAATAGTTATTAAATTTGGCAATAGTCTCTCTTTACAAATTTGTTATCAATTATTTACTTGTTGGTTTTATACCCTGTTCATTTTTCTTTGTTTCTATTTTGGTTTATTATAGATTTTAAATAAAAATTTTAAAAAGACATTATTAGATTTTTTTTGTTGATGTTTTTTAGCAAAAAGTAATTATCATAAATTATATTCAAAAAATGTTAAAATTACTAAGAATTTACATGATGTATACGAAGACATTTAATTTTTTAAAAGTCCATTCTATTCAAAAATTTGTAAATTTATATTCTTGTAAATGTTCTCAAAAATACCAACATTTTTTGAAAAAATAATAAAACGAACTAATTTTGAGTCCACCATGATTTTCTAATGTGCAACTTGAGATTAGATCAACTAATTTGTTATGTATCCTCTAATTTTCTTTCTTGATAATACATTTTTTTTCATGAATACTTCAATAACACTCAAAAAATATGTTTTTGTCATGATTTTCTCATGGTTTGCTCCTATTTGAGTATCAATAATACATTTTTATCTAAGTTGTTATGAAATGACCCTTAAATTTTAATATTGCCATTTTTGTTTAGTTTTTGATATGTTTGTGTCACAAAGCTCTTATAATTACTTAAGACGATTATAAAAAGTACAAGTGTGCTGAAGGAAGGAAGGAAAGTCGAGTTGACAAGATGCAGAAAGAGTTTTTAAATATATGTAGATTTTCCTAAATCAAACTTTTGTTTTAGTCAAATTTTTAGTTTTTCATCTACAATCATACAATATCGGTAAACTTTGTACTTTATGTGGGTCATTGTGCATTGAATACAAGTCCCATGTAAATAAAGAGAGATGTAGGGACAAAAGAAAAGATTAAAGCAAAAAAAATGTTATCTTTTTTTGGACTGACAATATGACTTTGTTTTTTTTTTGTCTCTTTTCCACCACACACTCTTCTTCTTCTTCCGACTTTAATCTCACATCTACCTTTTGGCATATCATTGGAACATAGATGATTTAGAGGATAAGTAGTAAATTTTTGTCCTTTATAGATGAAAGAAGATGTAAAGAGAAGATATTTGTTATTTTTATGGATTGAATAATGAATTACTAGGCAAATGATTTTACTCGATTAACTAATATATATATAATTGTAACTTTAATGAGGGTGGGTGGAATATCACCTTGCCAACTTTGAAAATCCATTTGAGATTTCCAAATTTGAAATGTATCCCAATTCCAATACTTTTTTAGCTTTTATTTCTTTTATTGAATTATTTATTTTATTATCTTAAGAGTTGAATTTTTTATTTTTAAATTATTGTTGTGAGCTCTATTTTTGTAATAATGGTAACTTTTTTGGTTAATGCAAATCTAGAAAAATTGTCAAAAGGGCGATAAGAGCCTCAAGGTCTATGGTTTTTAAGAGGGTATTGCACCCTTCCACTCACTTGGGAACTTTTTTGGTGTTTTGACACAAATAATTATTATTATTCTTGGTTACTATAATATTTTATTATGGAAAATAAAAATTAAGGTAATTTTGATGAATGATAATTACTTAAATATAATTAGAAAAAGATCCACCAAGATTCCTGAAGATAAGTGAAACGAGATGGATGGTAATGTGATTGCCGATCTATATTTAACACTAGTTGATAAAGTATTATTGAGTATAGCAGAAAAGAATACAGTAAAAAATTTGGGATACTCTCACAAGATTATACTATGCAAAGTCACTTCACAACAAGATCTTCTTAAAGAGAAGACTCCATACTCTTCGAATGATAAAATCTATTACGGTAACTGATCGAATCAAAACTTTCATTATTCTATTTTCTTAACTTACCATGTTGGGTTATAAAATAAAAGAAATTGAATATACTGAGATTTTACTTCAAAGTTTATCTAATTCGCATGATCAACTTATTATCAATATGATGAACAGTATCTTAATAAATAACCTAATCTTCAATGATATTGTCTCTTCCATCTTAGAAGAAGTAAGTATATCTAAAAATAAGGATGATAGATATGCAAATGAATAGTAAGTAGAAGTCTTAATGGTGATATGAGGGAGATCAATGGAGTATAGCCTCATTAGGAGTCAGAATTATGATAGATCAAAATCAAGAAGTAAGAAAAATATTAAGTGTTATAACTGTAGCAAGAAAAGAAATTTCAAAAGAGATTATTAGTTTAAGAAAAAGAGTGGTGATGATGAGTTATCAAATACTCAAGGAAAAGTTACAAATATCAATGATGATAACAACATCTTATAAATTTAGGTGATAATAATAGTTGAAAGTAGAAAATAGTTTGGTGATATGTGATTGCTAGACTTAGGAGCTTTGTGGCACATGACATCTCAAAGAGATTAATTTCAAAAATATGAACTAATCTTTGGAGATTTTTTTTCACATAGGTAATGATCATGCTTTGAAGATTATTAGTATCGATACTATCAAAATAAAAAAGTTTGATAATGTGGTTAATACCATTCAAGAGGTACGACATGTGATGAACTTGAAGAAAAATCTAGTCTATAGGAAAAATAAAGAGGTACACCATGTCTTGGGTCTAAACCCTATATTGAGAAATATGGGCTGATAAAAATTATGAGAGATACACTTATGGTAATAAAGGAGAGAAAAGATCACAACAAATTTATTCATGCTTAGAGGAGAAATACTATGGAAAGCAGATACATGTATTGCATAAATTAGAAAAGAAGAATCAATAATGATGCGACATCTCAAACTAGGCCACATGTCAAAATAAGATTTTAAGATTTTTTATAACAAAAGCTACTTTCGAGGATCAAATCATTAAATTTACATTTTTATAAGTATTATGCAACAAGTAAGCAGAATATATTACCATTTAGTAGATCAGTTGTAAGAAGTAAATCCATTCAGAATTGATACATTTTAATATATGAGAATCACCAGAAATATCTCTAGGAGGAGCAAAATATTTTGTATATTTTATTAATGATTATTTAAGTTTGACATATTTCCAATTTTTAAAGATTTTAAAGTGAATATAGAACTTGAATATGAGAAAAGGATTAAGTGTTTGTAGATAGATAATAAAAGTGAGAATGTAGATGATGAGTTTATTGCTCATTATAAACAAAAAGGTATCAAACAATAATTCATAATCACATACATGTAACAATATTAAAGTATTAAAATGGTTGAATAGAACTCTTATAGAATGAATGAGAGAAATAATTAGGATTACAAGTCTACCCAATTATTTTTGGGTGGAATCAGTCAGTACTGCATGTTATATAATAAATCAGTCATTTTCAACTATGATTAATTTTAAGATGCCAATAGAGCATAGACTGGTAAGCTAGTAGATTACTCAACTTTATATTATTTTGTATATCCTACGTATGTGATGTATAATACCTAAGAAAAAATAAAGTTGGATCCAAAATCTAGAAAGTGTATATTCATAGGGTATGCCGAAGATGTGAAGGGGTATCACCTATGAAATTCCACTACCCATAAGGTAATTATCAATATATATATAATTTTTGTAGAAAATCAATTACAAAGAATTAATGATAATGATATCATTTTGAAAAAAACTTCGGAAACTATCACTATGTAAGTAAAAAATAATCAAAGACAAGATGTTATAATATCTATGGAGGAAGAATCTGAGCACGAAGTACAAGAGAATGTTGAGTCCGAGGCTCCAAAAGTTAATTGGCCAACTTGTATTAGAAATACTCTAGCTTGACACTTAGAGCATGTTATGGAAAGTAATATTGCATATTATCTTCTAACAGAAGATGGATAACCTTCAAAATTTCATGAAGCTTCAAATAGTTTAGATATTTCTCTATGGATGACAACAATAAAAGAAGAAATTAAAACTCTACATAAGAAAAAGACTTGTAAGGTAGTATTATTATCACTAGAAAGAAAAGCTATTAGTAACAAATGAATTTATAAGATAAAATGGAATAACAATGATCAAGTAGAATGGTATCGTGCAAGATTGGTAGCAAAGAGATATACTTAGAAAGAAGACATTGACTTCAATGAGATTTTTTTTCTTGATAGTTCATCTTACAATAATTAGGTAGTAATTACTTTGTGTGTTAAATTTGATTTATATTTAGAGCACTTAGATGTCAAAATTATATTTCTTAATGAAGAAATTGAAGAAGAAATTTATATGTTACAACTAGAAGAATTTGCTGAAACTGATAAGAAGAACTTAGTTTGTAAGTTGAATAAATCTCTATATGATCTAAAGTAGGCACCTAGTTGTTGGAACAAGAAATTTTATTCCTTTATCATTATCCTCGGGTATAATAGATTTAGTTCAGACCATTGTATGTACAATAAGAGATTTGAGGATAAAAATTATTTCATCATTTTTTTATTGTACATGGATGACATTTTAGTAACCGGCCCCAACAAATATCGACTTCAAGAATTGAATGCACAATTGACTAGGATGTTTGATATGAATGACATAAGACTATCAACTAAGATTTTAGGGATACAGATTTACTGATACAGAAATAACATTAGGATTAAACTACTTTAATAATATTTTGTGATGTTTTATTATGCAAGGGTGTAAACTAATTTTACCCATCTTCTTGTTAATTTCAAGTTATCATCAACTATGTGTCATAGCTCATAAGAATAGAAAAAATATATATATCGAGTATCATATGCATTAGTAGTGAGAAGTTTAATGTTTGCACTGATTTGTACAAGACTAGATATTTCATAAACAATGATTGTGTGGGTGTGTGTGTGTGTGTGTATTTGTTTACATAAAGTTTTTTAAAAATCATTTTTACTTTTTTGTTCATGTGTTAGATATTTGGGATATATGATTATATATCAAAATGGCGTAGAATGGGGAAGAATAAATTCAGGAACAAAGTATAAATTGTAGCAAAATTGAAAAATATTTACTTTTGTGCACGTGTTGAAAAAAAAATTGAGTACTATAAACATACATTTTATTGTTTTGTAGTACTAAAATATAGCTATATATAAAAATGATGCAAAACCTAAATAATTTTTTTTAGGTGAGATATCCATACATAATTGAATCAAATATTAAAATCATTAAATTTAATTCATAAATTATGCTATTTTTAGGTGACATTTTGACTTTATGACTATAAGGAAAATGAATACTATGTGGGTACATTATGTTTAGGTATCCTATTCAGAGAATATTAAAAAAAAAACCTAAACTTTTATTATTTAAGAAAAAATATAACCGAACATAACATATTTATAGTTTAGTGTACTTTAAATTGAAAAACTGATTTTGTCTCCGCGATGACACCTCAAAAACTTAAAAAAATAAAAAAAAAATAAAAAAAATAGTTGTTTTCGAAAAAAAAAATAGCATTTCAATTTGAGAAGTAGTTTTTGTTGTTTATGTTTTTTAATCTAAAACTAATATTGTCTGTGTGTGTGTGTGTGTGTGGGAGAGTGTATAAATAGTTATATACATGTATATATATATATATATATATATATATACGATTATACACACACACACACACACACACACACATACACGTGTATATAAGCCTTTATGTGTGTGTGTGTGTGTATTTCATTAACTCCTTTGATCTTTCACCCAAAGTCAACTCATACAATTTCTCGGCTCATATATATTTAGTCTCGGCCTAAAAACCTATATAAGTTTACACACACACACACACACACACCTATATATATATATATGTGTGTGTGTGTGTGTGTAAATATTTATATACATGTATATATAGTTATATATATATATATGTATGTATGTATACATATAAGAATATATATACACATGCACACACATACACACATGTGCATATAAGCCTTTGTGTGTGTGTGTGTGCATGTGCATGCGCATATATGTATTTAATTCCTTTGATAGTCTATTACCCAAAGCTAACTCATACTAATTCTTGTCCCATATTTTAGTATCGATGCCTTAGGATTAGTGCAATGTAAGATTTTTGTCCTAACGGCATGATAATTCTATTGGTAAACTACTTGGTGATTATATTTGATAGCTTTGTGGGTTGAATTTGTGATCCTAGAGTATGAATATCATCCTCTTTTCCATCTAGACTATCATGATGTTAGTATATCATGATATATATGCGATACATATATCATGATGTTAACATAATTTTTTTATTATTTTTGTGTATATATGCGAATGATGAATGTGAGGTATTTTTAATATTGGCATGGATGTGATAAGAGTAGAATTGGAGTTAAGCTTTAAAGTGCAACAAAATGTAATTAGTTTTGGTTTGGTGCACATCAAGTGATAAATATTTTTTGAAACTACATAAATTTTTAATCTCGAATTATCAAAATATAATTCTCCCTAAAATTATGGTATCTTTTACCATGTCATATGATGTATTGTGAAAAGACGCCATTCACAATTGCATATTCATGTTACTGGTAAATAAATTAAATTTGTGTATTGAAAGTGTCTCTCAAATGTATACATTCCACATTTTCTTAAAATTGAATTTATAGTGAAAGTAGCTTTTAAATTAATTATTAAGTTATCTCAAGTGGGCAGCTTGGTCGACTCAATTAGATTAAACCATGATTGAGTCTTTTAAAAACAATTTAAATTAACTCGAATGAATTTTAGTTTATTAATTTTTTGTCTCATAGTTTATGATTTTTTTTTTATTTTGAATATAATTGTTGAGTACAATAATTTTCAATTCGAAAAGTGGTTACAAATTATTGGATAATTTTCAAATTCAAAACCTTTCAAAATAATATTTTTATTAAAAATGGAGATATTTTTGTTGAATAAACATTAAATGTCCATTTTTAGTTCGCAAGATGAAATATCAAGAGTCAGCAGTTACTCTTATGGGTGATAATGATTTTTAATTTTCAGTTTTAGAAGTACAGACTACAACCTATAAGTAAATCATTGTATTACTAGTAAAAATATATAGAATCAAAGAAAAATCATCTCTTCAGAAATAATTCTCCACAAGTACATAGTTTGCAGCCAGTAATTTATTTTACAGTTTCAGCATAGAGATATATTTGAGTTTATAATTTATAAGTAAATATTTTACATATTAGAAAGTGTTTTTTTTTTTTTCAAATACTTTGTAATATGAGCACTGAATATAAATACTTTCATATTGGGACCCAAAAACATAATTTTTCCAAAATTTTATATGGTGTTATCACAATCAAAAATTGTTTTTTGATTTTAAGTGTATCAAAATATAAATATTTTATGTTTTTATATATTTTTTATTAAATATTATAATTATACATATATATTTTAGATATTTTCAAAATGTCGTGTATGAACATAATCTATACAATACTATATGGTTTGTGCCTTGGGAGTTGGGAGAACCCATTGGTGCTCGAATTAATAAAAGTTATTCACAAGTTCATCTTTTTTTCTATAAATGAAATAAGTAGCCAGCTAACTATACTATCTGTAAGACTGTAATATTATATTATGATGCTCTCCACCCCTCGATACTTCATTATCATTACTGCAATGGTTCAACTACGTGTTTGCGAATAAGTTACTGTATAGTGTATACAGCCCATCAATCTATCATACTTATCGTTGTCATAATTAAGATTCTATGTAATTTTTTTTTTTTTTTGATTATATAGTTATCGTGCCATAATCAGTTAGCCATAATCCGTTAACTCTTACAGATTTCAAATAAATCCATCATCGATTCTTAGCCATGATCAGTTAACTTAACGTAGATATAGTTTATGTATATACGTCGTCTTTCTTTTTATATGGCGTGATTTGTCATGCAGACCAATCGTCGTAAGCAGTTGGGTTTGTTCATAGTATTCTATAGTGAGTAGTGACACTGTCTCGTAGAATGTATCACGGTAAATTCTTAATGTTCTTAACGTGAACCATGCAACTACGTTGCTCTTTGTGCAGCTTGGCACCCCTTTGTGTATGTAACTTGTAACATCTGCTGGTTTGCTCTCAAATTGTGATTTTGTATCTCGAAACAAATAGTGTTATCCAAACTTGTTCATATTAACTTTTAGAATCTTAATTTGTGCTCGCTGCCCGATGAATTTTCTGCCAATGGAATCCATCTATTCATAAAGATATATGTGGTTTTATGCTTTATTAATTCATGTGCCTAAAATAGTGGCCAAAGATGATAAGTTAGAATTATGTTCAAGTAATTCAAAATCATATTTTCTGATAAGTTGGAGAGAGAGAGAGAGAGTTGAGAGAGAGAGAGTGGAGATGCTTCCAAATAATTCAAATGAAAATTTGAAGTGTTGTTTTTTATATTTTTAAAGTTGACATCTTAAAGGAATTATTTATAAATCCTTCCGATTAATTATCAAATATATAAGCAAAAATTTTGTTTTTTAATTCAACTTGATACATATTTCTCTATAAAACATAATGGTGCATTCATTGCTAGTAATAACATACATCTATCTATCTAATAAAATAAAAAGAAATATCACAAAAAATTGTATATCATTGTGGCTTACTCCTGATGAGAGTAGGCTACAAATATTTAGCTATTTAATATAATCATATTGGTGCATTTATTGTATGCATCTATCTAATAAAATAATGGTGCATTTATTGTAACACTTAGTTACTAATAATATTTAGCTATTTAATATAAACAAATATCATCATAAGAATATATTTGACTAATATTGGTGTAGGTTGTAAATAATCTAGTTTGTAAGTGCTACCTTTCCATACATTCTCACTCAAATCAAACTCGTGCATATGTAACCTTATTATTTTCATCCAAATTGATTATAACACATCTCATTTTACACTTTTAATAAACACATCTAAATATTTTCGTATAATAATTATGTGTTTCTTGTGGTGCCTTCGAGTGCCACTTAGAAGATGATTTTCACTCTTCTAAATAATATTGTTGATGTTAAAAAATTCAACTCTCACATTTACACTATGATACTAACATTATATTTATAAAGAATTCATGGAATAAAATATTATCCTACACTATGATGTATAGTCATAATACATCAAAAGTAATCATCAAACTATCAAAAACCTGCCCACGTATAGTCAATTCTCATGAAGTGATAGGCGAGCTCAATATACTTTGTCTGCCCGTGAAAATTGATTTAGAAATAATATAAAATGATACTTGGATGTTGTGGCACTTGAAATAGAAATAATATACAGTCATGATATTATTTTTATGTCACAACAATCAAGTACTAAGTTGATATGAAAAGTCATGTCATTTTCTAGTACCACAACATATTCTATATAGAATCAAATTCATAAAATACTAGGTAATATTTAGCCTTGACATTATTTATTGTTGAGGCATGCATTGTGTTTCAGATATACTTTTTCTCAATTATGGCTTTCATTGCCATCATGATCATATGGTCTATAAAAAAAAATATCCCAGTCATGGCATCTTTGCTACCGTGACAATATGCTCCAAAGAGGAATACCTCAGTCATAATTCTTTTTACCACTACAACTATGTGCTCCAAAGAAGAATTATTTTCATCATTGCTCAATTTGTCTTGGCATTTTTTATTATCGTGCCTCACAACCTCAGTGCTCCAAAGAGGAATCATCTCAATCATGGCTTCATTTGTCCGTATGACTTTGTACTCTAGAGGAGATACAAAGATCATTTAATACCATTACCTCAATCTAAATCATGACTTTCAACTTATTGAATTGCTATAGTATATGATATGACCTTAATGATATAAAAAATAAACTTAAAGAAATTTGAAAAAAGAGTTGGGGGATACAAAAAATGAGGCTAAGAACATACCATCACCAAAAGGAGATGTATGTCCCTCCTAATTAAGGACACATTTAAGTTGAACACATTGGAAATTATATTTAAGATCTAGATTCTCATGCATGTGTTGTGATTTTGTTATAATACATAATTTTTAGGTTAGATGCCTCCCAAATGCTAGTCGAGTAAGTCTTTTACCGAACATCCTTCTGCATGTACATGAGTCATATAAGTAATAAAGTAGACTTTTTATCTAAATATTAATCTCATATGAATTGCATATTCAAAAATCTTCAGTCAATAATAATCAACTACTGCCATAGTAGGTAAGATAAATAGAATTTTTAGTATAAATCATAGATTCTAAGATTTGTTCATCTTATTATATATGTTGACATTCTTAAATGGTCTAGTTGTTATTTTTCTCAGTCACAAAATGAAGGTAGAATTTATATAGAATGACCTCTTGTGCCATCAGCATACAAGATGATTATTAACTATCCCCTTGATACTTTACTACAATGATAACAATTCATTTATGCTTAAATATCATTCATAAGTTATTACCTTTTAAGCTACTCATTAAATATCATTAATGGTTATTTTAGATATGTTTCTTATTATCTATTATTTGTGTCTTTTTGATAAAAATTAATGTAATAATAAAAATATTATTTGTACTTTTAATTTCATTAGTGGTATACTCACACAATTAACATAATTTTTCAATTATTTTTCATCATTGATAACTATATGATTGAAAGTAACTCATAGAACTATTACCACCATACAAGACACCTTTGTTCATCCATGTTAGGTGGCTTACCTATCATTATCTTCTACTATGACATGCAATACATATACTAAAGGTAAAATTCTTATGAAAATATTATATTTGATACTCAGCATTAATTGAGGGTTGGTTCTTCTAAGACATGCACAATAAATTTGCCTATAAAAGTATTCATTCTTTTATCTTTGTATGCATTATACTTATAGTGATTAAACTTACCTCAATTTTGAGTTTTGATAAATGGGTTTGTCTCATGTTTCACAATGAAAAGGATTTTTACTTCCTTCAAATTATCACCTATGTGTGTGATTCATGGCTTACATATTATCTTCTATCACTCCAATCACGTACAAACCCACCAATAATCAAAACCTTATTTTAATTCTGTTAAACTATTAATTCATCTATAATCAAACTAAATCAAAATAAACTACTACATAATTTTATAATGAGAAGTATCCATTGCCCACAACACATTATTATACTCGTGTCTTCTTTATTTAGCATGACATCGAGGATAATAATATACAAGACAAGTAGAAATTCATTTTATATGAATTTAGGTGTACAATTTCAATCCAAGCGAGAATCTAGCATTCAAAACCCTAAATTCCTCAAAATTTGATTATTTGTGCCTTGATTTCCTCTTAAGAAGGGATCAATATGTCCTTCTACCTCCTAACCTTTATGCTTATGACTTGTATCACCCTTGTAACTCATGGATTGCCCCAAAAATAAAGTTGATGCTTTATGTTGTCATCTTCTATTTGCCTTTCATATCATAGATGTCTATACTATTCTTGAAGTTTTCAATTTTATAACCATGCCTTTGACATGGATTTTTTTAGTGAGAAGTCACGGTACTAGATGAAAGTTACAGCTTCAGCCTTTAGGTTCTATAACACAAAGTTATAGTATTGAGTACGAGCCATAGCTTTGGTCTCTTTCCTTTGGTTAAATATTATGATGCTAGTAAAAGACATGATGGTGCATTTAAACTTTGTAATACAAAATCACAGTGTTGGATGAAGCCATGACTTGTGTATTTAGCCCATGTATCACAAAATCATGGTGCTGTGTGTGACCATGACTTGTGCATTTAGACTCTGTATGCCAGAGTTATTGTATTAAAGAATGATTATGATTTTGGTTTCTCTCTTAAGCCAAGGGTTGCAGGGCTTATGCTGGCCACTGCTCTAGGTTGGCTCTCTATAAAATTCTATGGCCAAAAGGCAAAAGTCATGATACTAGATCAGTATCATGGCTTTAGGTTGAGTATTATGTGGTTTTTGTATAGAAACAATGTGGTGTTTGATTATACTATGACTTCTAGCACTAGTGTGGTACTTAGTTATTACAACATAAAATTAATATCGTAGTCATGAATTTGTTACAAGCTAATTTAGCTTTTGACTCCAAAAAATTTTCGCTGCTAAAAGAATATGTTACACAATGAAATGATTGTATCAACAAAGTGATATAGTCGTGACATATGAAGATTTACATGACTATTGTATATAGTCTTGGCCAAAAATGGATATCAAAATTAATTTATAAGTACTTAAAGATGTTATGTAGTCATAACATATCAAATGCCATGATTTGCCTGAATATTTACTCCCCTTCTAGTCACTAAATAAAGCATCCAATTTCATAAATATTCATTAAAATTTATCAAAACTCTTTTTTTTGCTAAAAAAACACTAAAGAAAGCCCTTTTTCAGGCAATTACATGATGATGATGAAACAAATAAAAAGTATTATTTGATATTTTGCATATTTAATAAACTCATGTATTAAAATTACTGCTCATCCTCAAGTAATCAATCTCTCACTAACAAAATTTTAAAGTTTCATCATTCTCAATAATTATTTGCTACAATTATGTTTGAATGTCATGGTATATTTATATAATAGGATTATTTCTTTTCATGGATGTGTAAAGCATTATGGTGGGGTTTGAGCATTTCGGCTAAATTTGAGGATTAGAAAATGATTTTTGTCATATTCAGTATTCACTAATACCATTGATTATGATGAGACTTAGGGTTGAGTTGTTAGACTTTACTTTTAAGTTTTAAATTTCAATATAAATTTAAATTCTAAATCATGATGACCATGACGTGATAATGACTTTAAAATTCAAATTATATTTTCGATATTTCATTTGGCTCAAATAAAAGATTTTTTTTATTTCAATAAAGTATTAATGAAACAAATGTATAAGATAAAGAAAACATAAACGTAATTGAAAAAAAAAGCATCAAAACTTAAAATAATAAAAACTAAAAAGTATAATCCTATCCAATATCCAATACATTAATAAACAATTGTGTATGGATCAAAATAGAAAAAAATGATGAAAATAAATAAGTAGTAGCACCATAGCACAATATTAGTATCATATAAATCAAGAATCATCAAAGATCAATCAATATTTGTAGTATGGCATACTACGGATGAAGATGTAGATCATCATTATAATGAATACATGCATGATACTCAATAGATTATGTGTCATCTTAGATAGCACGAGATATGTGAATTCATATAATTTTTACCATATCAAATATTCAAATTCTTATTATCATAGAATAGTAATCAATATCTAAATACCATGATAGCTCACTCCTCGATAGACTACCCCATCATTTTTCCATGGCTAACTGAATGGAGAAGTCATCATCTCTAAATATAGTATCCATGTTCATACTTGGAGCATTGTTATACTTATCATACCTAGTATCATTATATGAAAACAAGTCAATTAATTTTTAATGAATACACATTCCAGGTTAGTGTACCTAGGTCATGCACATGGATATATATGTCAAAATATTTTTTACCCCTTCAACCTTAACCCTATAATTCATACATGTAGTCAAACAATACAAATTGGAATGAAAGACAAGTATTCCACATACTTGATTTTCATATCAATAGGCATGATGCTAAATACATGGTGATCTCTATACTTTCTAAATAAATTAAAAATATTACATATGCACCTAAGTGTAATGCAAGTGGTAAGAATGTATATAGATGAACACATATTTATCGTGTCAAAGAAAATTTTAAGAAATTTCATAAATGAAATTCTTATATCCAATCTAAATCATCAATAATAAACTCGTCACTCTTATAATTGATGTAGTTGTATATCATACATTGGTAGCCAACACAAGACTCCAATATAAGGTAAGTATAATTTTAATGGTGTCTCACAATGATTTAGAATTTTTTCTTTTTTAGCCTCACAAAGAAACATAGGTAGCTAAACTCATATTATTTGCTAGGTACCCTAAGGTATTTTAGTAAATTTATTTTTTTTAATGCAAGAGAAATAATTTTCATTCACACCTAAAAGCTACTCTAATAACCCATCTTTAATAGATGGGTTATTCTAACCCACCTAATAACCCATCTTTAATAGTCCTCAAAAATATACTAAAAGCTACTCTATTATTAGATGTATTATCAAAATTTGAAAGTGATAATACATATTTTATTTTAAATTTCATATTTCCTAAAGATCTATATCATATACTCATATATGACTTGGTCATCTTGTGGTTGGAGAATCTTAGAAAATCCTAAAATTTTTTTATTAAATTTTTATTTATAGTCTACGTAGTGGGTAGTGAGGCATGCAAATGATGCAACATCACAACTAATCCATATATTGGACATTATGGATACCACTCCACTAAATATCCTAAATTTATTAATTTTTAATTATTTTTCTAACTTATAATATTTTATTATATCATTCCTACTTGTGAACCAATGAATCCTATGATAAGTATGCTAGAAGTAGGTCTACATAATACTGACTATACTAGGATCCTCTAAAAATCTAATCAAAAGATCCATGATCGTAATGAGTTTGGTCATGTCTTCTCTCTCAAAATCATTATGGTATATGAATGGGGTAAAGAAAGCCGAACTAAATTTAACTTGAAAAATCCAACCACTAAGTTTGGTTTTTCTATGATCTAATACACTAAGTTTTTTGGCGTATTGATCAGTATACCTCTTTAGGTGTCCAATCCGACATGTACTTCTGTGTATATATATATATATATATATTACAATATATACATTATGTTGATTCTTTATTAACATATCTAAAATTTTTAGTTTTTAATATTTTGAAATACATTCATACTACTAATGTTCACTTATTTTTTTATTTTTAATGTAGCATATGAGTTTGGGTCAAGGTCCTTGGAGAAAATATAATTTTCACCTCATACCTTATGGTAGGGTTATCATTGTTATCTATATCTACATCAATATCATATATATTAACATTAATTTAATATGTGACATTTTTAACTATTTTTATTTTTTAAATTAATTATGAAAGTAAAAAAAAAATAACTCACAAATAAATAAATAGAAACAAACCAGTACCAACACTTGCCATATCACTATATGTTTTCTATGCACAAACATACACCATAAATAGAAATTTAAAAAAACATTATATGTAATATTTAAAATTTAAAGGAAAGACTAGAGAGAGAGCCAGAACTAAAAAAGATTGACAGAGTTAGTGAGATGAGAAAAAATTTAGAATGAATTTCTATATTCTTTCTTCTCTATTTATAGAGAAGATAGGAAATTCAAAATTATAAAAAAATATTTTTTTTTATTTTTTTTATAATTATACATTAGCTAGAATCACGATGACCATCAGATTCTAGCCATAATTTCCATTGGAATCAATCCTACAACTTTTATTTTTATTAACAAATAAGTCGACATAGACAACAAGCACGTCCTGTCGCTCTCCATGTCAAAACTCATTGTATGAAAACACAATGGCTCGTAAGGAAGGTGTGACCGCCCACTTGCAAATGACCACATAAGTAATATTAAGCTTGCGTAGCTAGTTTTTTTTTTAAAAACCTACCTTGACAGGTGATCACACGATGCGACTTAACCTATGATTCATGACTCGACCGCAGTTGACATCATATCATGTTCTTGCATTAATTTTTCCAATGACATCATATCCCATAACACAAAAAGACCTTTCACCCACACTTGACCGATTGGACACCTCTATATAAGGGCGAAAAATCTATTGTCTATGAGACTTTGTGGATCATACACATATTGCAAAAGATTTCAAGTATATAACTAAGATGATTGCCACAGTTTATATTGAGATAGACTATTATTTCACGAGAGATAAGGTTTATCATAGTTTGAATATTACTTCTAAATTGTATTATGAATATACATCATAATGTAAGATGGTATTTTCTTCCAAATATTCTCTAGAAAAATGATGTGAGTGCCATGTATTTAATTATCTTGAATCATCATCCTAGGAAAAAGCCAATTTTTTTAATGAAATAAGCAAAGATACAAGGAATTATTGATATATTTTAATGTATTTTATATGCGTATTTTAAATGTATTGACTTTATGCATTGTGCAAATAGAAAAATATAGACCACAAAAATAAATTTGATTATACAAAATGATAGATAATGTGAGAGCTATTATGTCAAAAAATATATGAATTGTTAAAAATATGCAAGTAAGATATTTGTCCATTAAATCATATTTTATGGTTTTAATATAATGAGATTTTATGGGACAATATACACTTATGATGATGATGATAATAATAATAATAATAATAATATAAATATCTTGGAAAACTAGTAATAATAAAATAAAAATTGAAATATCAATAAATCTATAAATTTCAAAAGATAAAATATAAGATCCATCTTGCACGAATAAGTTATGTGAGTATTAACCAAAAATAATTATTATTAGAAAATATTTAGATGGTGTGTTCATTAGAAGTATAAAATGAGATGTATGTCATTCTCAATTTGGATGAAAATAATGAGGTTAAATATGCAAGAGTTTGATTTGAGTTAGAAATAGAATGTGTGGAAAGATAGCATTGTCAAACTATATTATTTGCATCTTACAGCAATTTTAGTTGAAATATATTCTTGTAATGATGATATTTGATTATAAATTGTACTTTTTATTTTATTAAATAATGAATATTATTAGTAATTGAGTGTTAAAATTATATATATATATATATATAATTAGGTGGCACCTTGGCCCATTTGGGCCTTGGGCCTACTACCCAAACCCTAGGAAAAAGCCTAATAGCCCCATCACAACCATAGAGGAAAGTATGTGAGATTCGAACATACTATCTATTAATAATTGGGATTTACATCCAACCAACTCTACTTCCATGCAATTGATATGTGTGTGTGTGTTTATTTGTATCCATGTTTACCAATTAAAAAAGGAATTATGCATTTATATTTTATCAATGAAATATTTGAGCCAACTTCAAGCATCATGCGATGATACTATTTGTTAGGCATGATAATGTGAACCTTCTTAAATGGCTTAGTAGTTTTTCTACTCTCTCTAGTTTAACTCATATTAATACTATTTCTAAGATCTAAAAAAAATACAAGGTGATATTATTCTTTTCATGGCGCTTTTTGCAATCCAAAGAAGTAAACACCTGGAAAATTGGATGAGATGGAATGATATTTGCTATTATTTTAAAAGTCAACTAGTAAACAAGAAAATATTGATATTGTCGAGTATACTTTTTTTATATATTTTTTGTTAAAAACACTCATCATATAAAATTTAAAAAAAATAATTAGATCATTTCTTATTTTTATAATACAAATTTAGAGATATATGTTATGTGATTTATTTACGTGCACATGCACAGTTAGCCAATTATAATTTTGTTAGAAAATATTCAAGTTGATGAGTTCTCTATGGGAGTAGATAGAGAGGTATATGATTGAAAATGTAGATAAAAATAATCATTAAAGTTTGGGTTAGTCTTAATTAAGCGTGAATAGATGGAATAGCTATTGGAAAACTAGAATATATGTAGTCTACTTTTATCAGAAATAAATTTTAATGATGCTATGATTTGTTTGTGATTTTCACTTTTTATTTTATTCTGTTAGATAGATGGAAGTAATTACTAACATTGAATGCACATCATGTTTTATATAAAAATTTGTATCAATGGTTACCAATCAAAAAGATGGAATTATGTTTTTATATTTGGAAAAATTATCAAATAAGATGGGTTTTAATGTAATTGAATGTCCAAATTTCAATTATATTAAAAATATAAAAAATAGCTTTTTCATGCCAAGAATGTTGATCCATATAACTCGTTCTTATTCGATGAATCATGTGGACTTACTATGTATGAGTTTTATAGAACTCATTTTACGTGAACTCGCTATCCATGAGAACGAGTTCAAATAATTCATTCTGATTCAAATTTAAAAAATAAATTTTAAAAATATGGGTAAATTTGTCATTTTCAAAAATTCCAAGAAATTATTGTTTTTAGCTACCAGACTTCATAATTATAAATCTTCACCAACCATATTTAATTATGTTTCATTTATACTTCCTCGACAAGATATTCTAATAGGGGCATCTCTACTCTCCATTTTACCTTTATAAAAATGATAAAATGATTTTGAATAATTTGAACATAATCCTAACTTATCATCTCTTGACAATATTCCTATAACCTTTTACGAATGCATGGGGCACTATAATTATTGTAATTTTTTTACTTCAATTAGCTTGGTTTTGGTCAAGTCATTCCAATTTGGATTGAGAGTAGCTTTTTCTTAGACTAGTTTTTTTTTTCTTTCTATTTTTTTGATTGTTTCTAGGTCTTCTTAGAATATGTTTTGTTTGGAAGTTGGTTCTTAATCTATATTATCTTTTTGCTTTAGGCCTAATGTTTCTTTGCTATAATGGAGGATGGAATAAGTGAAATGCAAATCCATATCATGTCAATCTAGTGTCCGAGTTTGATTTGTTAGTTGAAAAACTTAATGATTTGATTTCAATTTTTTTCTCATTAATGATTCTTATTAAGATTGTGTCAAATAGAAGCCGAATTCATTTATCTACTTTGAAATTTCACCTGGTTGTCATAATTAAATTAATGATTTATAAAAAAAATTAAATTTTATTATTTTTTCTTTCTTTTCTATTTTATTTAGGAATTTTATTTCTACCAAAATTAAATTTTATAGTTTTTTGTGTTACTTAGCCGGACACACAACACAATTGGGCTATGGGTCAATCACCCAAGACCCAAGGAAAGGTAAACAACTCCATATGGTCTGTAGAGGATAACAGTGGGATTCGAACTTAAAACGAGTTACACATCTAGCCAATCCAAGTATCAAATGGTTGGTAATGATGGGTCTTAATTAAATCGACCTAAATTAATTATTTTTTTTAAATTAAATGATAGTTTTGGTCTCCACTCCACATTAGTGTCATAGTTGTATTTTATTAATATACTAATCTATAGAATTTAAACATTTGTCTAAATAAGAACTACCTTGCAAGTCTAGTCCATTAATTTAGATTGAGTCTATTGTATATATATTCCTAATGTATACCTTATTGAAAATTTAATTAAAAAAAATAAAAATTATCTCCACCAATGTGTTAATATTCAATTCTTAATAATTTTATAATTTAAAAAAATGTTTTAGAATATGCATTTGAAATCATTATGTTTAGTTTTTAATTATTTCACTAATTAGAATGAAGTTTTAAAAATAATTAATATCATTTGCTTCATTTCATTAAGCATGTTCATTTAGTGTATCATATACTTCATACTCTAATAAGGTATTGCATATTGAGTCTTTCAAAACTATGAATTTGCAATAATTAAGTTTATGTTAATTTGTTACAGCGTGTATATTCTGTGGAATCTCTTCTATCTCTATTTATGTTCTTTCTTAATCTCACCTTCTTTAACATGAACCAAATGATTCGTATGTTTGTGTGATAAGTGTGATGTGTGTGTGTGTGATTTCAATATTCCTCGCTAGCTAATCAACCACAAGTTTATCAATTACATGACAATGTCACACATCCAACTATCCAAGTCAAATTTATATGATTTAGCCGAATAATAAAATTTTAAAAATTCCTTCTAATCATACAAAATAAAGTATCATAAACATATGACTCAGTAAATTTCATATTAGAGCAATGTGTTGCCCATCTATTTGATATAATGTGACTAAGAGTCATCAAGGAGAAATTTTGAAATAAATTGATCATTTTTCAACAAACTTTACATTAGATTGACATGATTTAGATTAGCATAATACTTTATTCCAACCTTCAGATTAACAAGGACCAAGAACTCAGACTAAAAAAAAAAACATATTTAAATCATAAACTTTCAAACAAAATATATTCAAATTGAACACCTTAATACATGATAACTATAGGGGATCAAAAATACTAGGGTAAGAATCATCTACATTTCTAACTAATCACACAAACTTGGCCAAACCAACTCAATTTAACCAAAAAAAGTGCAACAATCCTAAAAAGTTTGATGAATAATAGTAATTTATGTAGTGCACTATATTTGTATGACATATTAATCAATCATTACAACGTAACAAAAATTGACGAACTTAAGGTATAGCTAATTTTTTTTTTTAAACTCATTCCCAATTAGTTAGATTCTAGGGATGAGTATCATTCTATATTGACTTTTTGATATATTTAGTTATTTCAATAATATTATGTTGAGAAAATTCGGACATATTTTTTTATGAATGTAACTAAATCAATCTCAACACTTGCCAAATAAGTTAAGTTCAAAACCATATATTATTCCAATATTAATGAGGTAAGGAGAAATATGAATTATATTGTCAATACCTAAGTTCTTTAAAATCTTACACCTGATGTCACACACTATACCATACACACCAGACATTACCGGTGTGATTAGCCACATGCTCCTGGACATGCGCAGAGGCCACTAAACACTTAATAATTCTACATTGTACCATAAAGTATTTTCTAGGTGCATCTCTATTATCATTGTGTCTGGACAGTGAAAACATGCTCTTCTTAAATATACTAATTCCAAAATGATCATTAACTGAGAATTAATGAGGCCCATCTTGAATTATTTAATAATATTTGAAAGAGGAGTAATATCCTGACAATCTGCTCTATAAAAATATATTGTATTGTCTAACACTAAGGGCAAGTTTATTACAACTAAAAAAACTTGTAAAAAATATTTATTAATTGAAATATATCTAGCATTCATAGAGATGAATCATAAAACATTACATTATTATTTTAATACAAGAGATATCTATCAAAAAATTCAATACAAGAAATTGTTTGTATAATTCATTATTTGAGATATATATCAAAACAATCAACTTTTAAGAGTAGGTCAAAGCACTTTGGTATATGATATCTTTTAATTCAAGATGTATTCAAAAAAAAAAAAAAATCTACGATAGAAATCAAATCAACATATCAAAGAAATTGTCTAGCTTCACATTAATAAGGGTTTGACTAAAATTACATATTACTAGAGATATTCAAATACTTCTTTGAAGAAATCTATCGACAACATAATTCATCAAGAAGTATGCATACCCAATTTGCATGCACCCATATTCTACAAATATATTATGAAATCATTTCTTAGAATTTCTTTTAGATTACTCCAATAAGACTCATCAAAATGCTTTGTGACATTAGATGGTGGATTCTAAGTATAATTTATATTTATTTAAAAACTATACAAAGTTGGAACTGTTCTAAACTGAAAGATATTTTTGATTGTTTTATTTTGATTGATCGTTGGATTCATTTTTATTTTCTTTTGAATTACAAAGTTGAGATTATATTTCAAATATATTTAGATGCATTATTTATTTTACTTAGTAGATGATATGATGCATAGAGTTTGACTTACGCACGAAAGATCAAATCATTGGTTCTTATAAAATATAAGTTCGATGTTAATAATCTATATGAAGTTGGATACTCTATTGGTAAAATTGTAACACATGATTTCTATAGTTCTATATTGATCATGAAAAATGATAAAATTCTAACTTTTTGTATGCTTATGTGTAGTGAATGAGAGCACAATGATATAATTATTTTATACTGACATGTAAAATAAAAATACACAGCCATTGTTATAAATACTATTACTCTTAAACTTAAGATAATTAATAAACATGCATATTTCTTAATAGTTATTTTAATTCAAAAAAAAAAAAGATTTATAATAAATGAATAAACCCAATGAGTTATATAATATTTTTAATTGAATGGTGAATATTTATTTTTAATGAAATTTATATCCTATAAAATGGATTGATGATGCATCATCGAAAAAACTTATAAATTTTGATATTGCTAAATTCTGCAAGTATTTTTGATCTGATATATCAAATAAGTTAAGTGGAAGATCTCAAAATAATATCATAGTATATTACTTGAATTAAATTATCAATAATTTAATTTATTTGATATATAACTATGATCTTAAAAGGTGAATTAAATATGCAACGAATAATAAAAGTCTTATGTTATTTTGATTAAGTAAGAGTATAATTATAATGTTATAATAGTATAAAGTATTATTAATATAAATTATGGTACGAATAATTACCCACACACACACACACAATACATTAATATATTCATTAATTCAATAATTTGAATAAAATAATAGGATGCCGTGTCAAATCACTCTTGGAAATTGATGTGATGTGAACATTATTTTATTTATCGTTTCAGATTTATTGCCAAAAAGAAGAAGAACCCACTAGACCATTCTTCCTCATGATGGTGATTGGGGAAGCAGGCGAAGATGAGTTTGGCTTGGAAACGCATGGTGTCATCATCAAGAATTGGAACCCTTCGTTAGATAACAAATAATAGAATATCACAACTATTTTTTAGATATAAAATAATGAGATATGTAGCTTCGTCATTCACATCAAGAAGACTTAGAACATCATACACTACGTATCTCATGGTATGTAGGTATCTCGTGACACTATACAGATATTCATGGTACATACTACATAGCGCAAGACATGAAGTATATGCATGTAGCTATATCTAGCGATATGCATGCAATATCTGCCCTGCAATAGATAGGATCAGTAGATTCACGATGTCTTTCAAACTTGAAATATAAGTGTTTGCGAATTTGGAATTTCATATGCTTATATATATATATATATAAACACATAAATCTAAACATATAGAAATATATAAAATAATAAAATATTAACTACATACATTTACATATATATGCATATAAGTTTACATATATAAACAAATTTATATTTGTGTGTGTGTGTATATATATAAACATACATAAATCCAATCATAGAAATATAATAATAATAATAATAATAATACTAATAATAATAAAATGTTTATAGTAGTTTTTATCGTTTATAACTAGATATATTTATACATAATTATATATATATATAATTATATATAATAATAATAATAATTGAATTGTTGTTTTTATTTCTCATTTAGTGCACTAAAATACAAATCTCACAAAAAAAAATCATCAAAAAAAAAGTGGAATAAAAAGCATCATATTGAAGAGGAAGTATGCTTTAACTTACACACATACTGACATACACATAGTTAGCATAATGATCATGGTGGTGCAGTACATAAAGAAAGAGAGGAATTGATGATATTATGTTAAATGGGAATTGATTCCATTTATAGAAAAAGATAATATGTACACAACTTTTATTAGTTGGGTCACCAAGGCCAAGGGGTTCTCCCATGTAGCACACCACATTATATTGTGTAGATTATGTTGATGCACCACAATTTGAATATATCTATAAAAAATACATAAAATGTTTATATTAAAAGGAAATTTGTATCAAAAAATAAATTATGTCTATTTTGAAACATAACATAAATTTGAATATATATATATATATATATATAATCAAAATTAATTAAATTTAAATCAATTAATCTAATTTTAATAAAAATCAATTATTTTAATTTCAATTTAATCAATCACCCTGATTGTATATACACATTTACTCTAAATAAACAAACAAAATCTTTAATTATAATTTAAGATGGTATTATGGCACTTGATAAGGATATGAAAGAGGCCTTAAGTTAAATAAAATTTCAGGCTCCAATTATACATTTCATTGTACTATTTATTTTTATTATATTATATTCTACTATAGAATTATAATTATATTATCTCACTTATTTGAAATAATTTGAGCTTGTTATTTTTTTAATACTTATTAAACTCTTAGTTTTAAGATCATAGATATTCATCAATTAAATCAAATTACTTATAATTCAATTTTATCGATCTTGTATTATTTCTTTAACATATTCCACTTAACTTATTTGATATGCTAGATTAAAACTTACTTGAAGGGTTTGACATTATAAAAAATTATAAGATATCTTAATGGGTATAATCAACCATTTTAATAGGATATGGATTATATCAATTATTAATATTCACCATACAACAGATAAAGTTATCCAACTCATAGAGCTTATAAATCTATTTAGAGATTTTACATTTTATATATAAAAACAACTATTAAAAGATTACGTGTTTATTAATCATTTCAATATTAAGTTATATCTACAATAACTATGTGATGTCTTTTATTTTATATGTCAGTATAAAATAATCACTCTATAATATTATAGTTCAATACACATAAGTGTACTAGCATAAAAAGTTAGAATTAGAATATTCTATGTAGTATCGTCTTACTAATGGTATCTCAAACTCTAATTAGATTTTGAATGATAATCTTATATTCTACAAGAATTGATGATTTAATCTCTTGTGCATAATTCATAATCTATGTACTAAATCATCTACTATGTAGCATAAACGACACGTGTATATTCTATTTCAATGAAAAACATATCCAAAAAAAAAAAAAAAATCAAAACATAGCTCATAACTCATTGCAAATTCAACTAATTATAAAACAACAAAACATATCCAAAAAAATCACAAACTACTTAAAGACTTTCAATATAAACAAATTTCAAAAATCTACTAAGTATGCTTAGAGGTGTGATTCTACACATTTGACTCCTATTCCTTTCACATGCCTTTCAAAGGTTTTGCTGATAGGCTTTTCATTAAAGGATCTATCAACTTGTCCACCAATGCTACTTTCATGACTACTATATCTCTTCTTCTCACAATATCTCTTATTAGATAATAATTGTGCTCAATATATTTTATTTTATTATAAATCTATGGTCATTCAAGTTAGCAACTGCTCCACTATTATCACAATAAAGTGTGATAAATAATTATACATAAGGAATAATCCTTAGGCCTATCAAAAAGTTTTTTAGCCATACAGCCTCCTAAGGTGCCTATGCTTTCGAGATTCCCATATATTTAGTCTCCATGGTGGAATCTGAAATACAACATTATTTGATACTCATCTAACTTATGATTTCACTCCCTAAGGTAAACACATAACTCAAGGGGGACTTTCTCAATTTCTCATCAATTTGGAATTTGAGTATGTATATATTATATAATTATAAGATTATCTACTTAGTATACCAACATGTAATCTCTTATCCTTTTTAGGTACTTGTTTATGTATTTTACTATTATCTAATATTCTTTTCCTAAGTTATATTGATATCTTCTTACCATACATATGATAAAGCTTATACTAGGCGGTGTAAGTATTACATACATCAGGCTTCCTACTATATATGCACAAGAAATTACTTTCATTTTCTCTATATTGTCAAGTATTTTGAGACACTGATTCTTTTACCAGAGTGATTCCATGTTTGAACTTTGAAAGATAAAAAACCCCTCTTAGAATCTTACATGCTAGAACACATTCAAGATTTGATCTATATATGCAGCCTAAGATAATCCCATTATTATTTGCTTCTAATTTTGCACAATCTTAATCCCAAGTATTTCATATCAAACTGATTTGATAATCATACTTTGATTGATGATAACACTTCCAAATCATTCCCAATGAGTAAGATATCACTTATGTATAACACTAAGAACACCGCTACACTTTCATTATAGTTTCTGTAAACAAGGCTCATCTATATAATGATCATATTTATAAAATTTAATAGGCTAATCAAAATGAGTATTCCAAGATTTAGGTGTTTACATCAGTTGATAGATGAATTTATTAAGACTATATGACATGTGCTCTTAATATTTTACAATGAAATCATCTAGTTATATCATGTAGATGTACTCCTAAAGATGTTTGTTTAAAAATATAATTTTTGCATCTATTTTCTAAATCTCACAATTTGTTTTGAGTTGCTACAAAGGAGATAATCTGGATAGACTTTAGAATAGCTGCTAGAGAAAATATTTTCTCATAATCAAATCTCTTTCGAAGTGAACTATTTTGCAATAAACCTAGTCTAATAAGTCTATTTCAATCTATTTCTTTTTTTTTTCTAATAGATCCACTTACACTTAAAGGATTTTATCCCTTCAAGTGATTTCATAAAATCCTAGATTTGATAAGAGTACATGAATTACATTTCTGATTCCTTCGCATTTCACCAAATATCTACATGTTTTTCTTTAATTGCTTAAAGGATTATATTATAAGATTCTCCCTAGAGTGTATACCATGATGGTTAATGAATAACCCTCTTGCTATGATGAGACACTCCCATCATCTATTTGCCTTCAATTGTTTGCTATGCAAATGCTGATTCTTGCTGACCCTTGTGATCATGACCCTCTACTCATGTAATAGGCATTCTAGTTACATATTCATTAGATTCAACATGAAGATCTTCTTCAATAATCCTCACACTAGGATGCGGTAATGACATGTTTGGAATATTACTTATGGTTTTTCTTTTTGTTAGACTGGAATTGGAAGGGTTTGGGTTGGTTTATCTCCTTACAATTCTTCTAGAACAATATAACTTTTGGACTGGTGGTTTATTATGTAGAATTCTTATAGCAACCGAGTATTGGTATTAATAATAATTTTTTGATCTTTTAGATAATAAAACAAATCACTAAAGTATATTTTAGGATATCCCCCAAAGAAACAAATTTTTACTCTCATTTATCTATTTTTTCTTTAAGCACATGTATTAGGCAACTCAAAGGTATTGTGTTTGAGACTAGACCTGTGCCCAATCAACAATTTAGTTGGAGAAAGTACTAACATAAGACCTATTTGATAAAACTAAAAAAATTAAGTGCTGAAAACTAAGTATCAAATACGAAAAATGATATAACTTATATATTTATCTTTATTATCATTATATTACATATAATTCAACATAAATAGAATTTCTAATGAATTTTTTTTTACTAAAATTATTAATTATTATAAAAAATAAAATCACTAAAAACATATCCATAAATAAATCATAAATCCAAAAAAAAATATTTAAAAAATAATCAATAAAATCTAAATTATTTAAAACTATTCAAATTTTTAATATAAAAATAAAAATTAATGAACTAGTTGAATTACTATTTTTTCTCTTAAATTAATAATGACGAGAACTAGGGCTAAGGTTTATGGTAGTAGAGAAATGAGAAGGAGAAGATAGATTCACAAAATAAACTGTAGCATGAATAAAAAAATTAAAAAAATAAAATAAAATAAAAAAGAAAGATAAAATAGTAACTTTATAAAAAAATTTGCTAAACATTTTCAGCCTTCAATATTAAGTAGATCTATTTACTATTTTCAATATTTATTAGCTTTAAATTTTTAATTTTCAGCTTCCAAAATTTTTTTATCAAACACATTAAAAATTTTAAAAATTTTCAATGATCTGCACAAATTAAGTACCATATTAAACAGCCCCTTTGGTGGCACTGGATTTAGAATGTATGCTATTATTTCTACTACATATCACTAGAAGGAATATAATAATAACTCTATTGATCTTAAAACATCTATAAGAGATATCCATTATTTCTACCACACCATTCTACCATGGAACACATGATGCTGGCAATTGAGATGTAATCCCATGTTCTAATAGGTAGTCATGAAATTCTTTCGTGATGCTCACCATGTTTACATTATAATATCTTGACATTTACTAAGATTATCACTAGTCCATGACTACATTTATAAATATAATGCTTGTCTATTTTTTCCCTAGTTTGAATTTTTCAAAAGCTCTGGACTAATGACATTTCAAATAAATATTTCCATGCTAAGTAATCATCAATAAACATTATAAATTACTCAAAAGCCACATCTAGATTGGATAGCTATGAGCCATCATAATGAACTAGTTCTATCTATTATGTTGCTTAATAGACTAACCTAAACTCCTTAGTCATATACTTAATGAAGTTGACCAAGATCCTTTCTATTTTTAATGAATACAAGATGCATTCTTAATCAATTTAGATTTATATGATCAAAGCACAAACAAGAGATACGTTACAAAAATTGTGCAAACGCCTAATTTAACCTATTCATATCATAGCTAAGAAAATTGTGTATGAATCCAATAGTTACAAAAATAATATCAAAATGAGAATATGATGTACTATACAAATGATAAAGATTTTTTATTATTAACTCATGATGGTGGAGCAAACATTAGAGAATATAAACATACAATCATTAACTTGTGCACCATCGCTAAAATAATATTGTAGATGCAATGAAAGGCATCAATCTAATTTTAATATTAAAATATTTGAACAAGGTAACAAAAGTTATAATACACTGTAGTATCCATGCATTATTATGTCATCGAAAGTTAGAAACAATGCACTAGCCTTTAAAAATGACTAGGCGAGTAGCTACCATCCAATGGGAATACAAAAGTAATATTTATAAACAACTATTAATTTGCCTTGAAATTCAATAATTTATTTACAATTTTGAAATAATAGTTAAAAAATCTTATGCTATTTTTTAGAAAAAAATAGCAATGCACCATGTGTACCACTTAAGAAAATAACAAAAAAAAGGAGGGACAATATGTTACAACCATATAAAAATGATGAGAACTAAGAACTTATAATCACAAACACATTGCTAGCATAATGAACATGGTGGTGAATGAAGGGAAGAAAGAGATAGATAGATCTTATCAAATAATTTTGGTAGTTGGTTATCTATTCCATTTATAGAAAAAAGATGAAAATGTACACAACTTTTACTAGTTTGAGCACCAAAGCCAAGGGGGGTTTCTCACGCCACATACCACATAGAATCGAGTAGATTATGTTGACCCACGACAATTTGAAAATAACTATGAAAAATGCACAAATTTTTAATATTTATGAAAAATTGTATCATAACATAAAATATTTATGTTTTGATACATAATTCAAGATCAAAAAATAATCTTTCCCTCCACAATAACAACTCATAAATTTTTAGGAAAATTATGTAATATGGTCCTAAAACAAAAAATACTTATATTTTAGTACATATCTTAAGACTTAAAGTATCCAAAAGGAACCAGTTGACCAGCTCGACACGAAACTGTTGGCCCACATAGTGCAGGGCTATGCTGGGTCATATCGAGCATGGAGCGGGCCATACTGGTTCGGGTTAGTTTGTGTAGGTTTGGGTAATCACGTACCACTTTTTTTTGTAGTATTTAGAATTGACTATTATGAGACTTGGGCTTTACTTTAAAGTTTTAAATTTCAAAATAAATTTAAATTCTAATAGTAATGACCATGATGGGATCATGATGTTAGAATTTAAATTATATATTAATATTTCATTCGGCTTAAATAAAAGTTTAATTTTTTATAATTTCAATAAAGTATTAATGAAACAAATACATAATATAAATAGTATATAAAGTAAATTGAAAAAAAAAGCAACAAAACCTTAAAATAATAAAAATAAAAAAGTGCAATTTAATCCAATATCAAATACATCAATAAATAATAGTGCATAAACCAAAATAAAAAAAACAATAAAAATAAACAAACAATAGTACTATAGTATAATATGAGTATTGCATTAATCAAAAAATATCAATAACTAATCGGTATCTATTATATGGTACTATGGATAGAGATAAAATCATCATTTTCATCTAAATATATTGCTAGTACCCTCAATATTTTTTATCTCCATATTTTATGATAATCATCCGTCATCATCTCTTGTGCCTTATCCTAAATGCTCAACCATTAATCTTTCTAGTCTCTCATATATACGAGTGTCTCTATGATATATGGTCATAATCTCAATCTTCAATCTAAAATGATATTGACTGTCACAAAAAAAAACATTGATTTTATGCTAGATACTGGATGAATCCATAAATCATGTGTAATTTTAGATAGCATATGGTAGGTGGATTCGTATGATTCTTATCATAGCAAAATATCCAAATTATTATTGTCACTTTTATTTTATGAATTATCTTATTATTTACTTCTGGCTAACTGAATGGAAAAGTTATCATCTTTGAATATAATATATATGTTCGTACTCAAAGCATAACTACAATTATCATTCTTAGTATCATAATATGAAATATATCAATTAATTTTTCGTGAATGAACCATTCAAATTGGTGTACCTAATTCATGCACATTGATATGTATGTCAAAATATTCTTTCTACTTCCATCTTAACCATATGATTTATATAGGCAGCCAAAATAATACAGAATTGAAATGTAAGACTTGTATTTCAAATATTTAGTTTCCATCTTTATAGTTATGTCACTAAATATAGGTTGACCTATATACTTGCTAAACATATTACAAACGTCACATATGTATCCAAGTGCAATGCAAGTAGTGATGTTATATACAGATGAACACATATTTATTATGTCATAGAAAATCTTAAGAAATTTTATAAATAAAATTCATATATCCCAGTATGAATCATCAATAATATGCTCATCACTCTTACTATAAAACTCAAAAAAAAAAACATTGAATGCACCATTATGTTATATAAATTAAGATGGGTGAAATTATGGTTTTATATATGGGAAAATTATCACATAAGTTGGGTATGGATTGATAATATTTTGGAAGGTTGAGTTTAAAAAATAAGTTTTTCAATGATCCAGTTACATTAAAAATGCCAAAAATATTTATCAATATAACTCATTCTTATTCCATGAATCATGCAGACTTACTATATAAAAGTTTTGTAGAACTTGTTTTACGTGAGCTCACTATCCATTCGAATGAGTTCATATAACTAATTTACATTCACATTTTTAAAATAAATTTTAAAAATAATGGTAACCTTCTCATTTTCAAAATTTCTCAGAAATTATTAATTTTTAGCTACCCGACCCCATAATTATCAATCATCACCCACCATATTTAATATTGTTTCATTTATATTTCTTCAACAAGATATTCTCATAGGGGCATATCTGCTCTTTCTTTTACATTTATAAAAATGATAAAATAAAGTTGAATCATTTGAACATAATATATGGCCACTATTCCTATAACCTTTTAGGGATTCATATGGCACTATAATTATTGTAATATTTTAAATTTAATTAGCTTGGTTTAGATCAGGTCATTCCAATTTGGTCTAAAAGTTTATTTATCTTAAATTGGTATTTTTTCTCAGTATATATTTTATTGTTTCTAGGTTTTCTTAGAATAGGTTAAGTTTTGGAAGTTGGTTCTTTATTTATTTACCTTTTTTTTTCTTTAGGCCCTACTGTTTATTTGCTATAATGAAGGTTGGAATAAAGGATATGCCAATCCATATCATGTCAATCTAGTGTTCGAAATCATTTCTCTACTTTGAAATTTCACATGGTTGTCATAATTTATTTAGTTTTTTTAAATTGGAATTTTATTATGTCTCTATCTTTTTTATTTTATTTTGGAATTCTATTTCTATCAAAATTAAATTTTATAGTTTTCGTACCTAGTGGGACTCCCAATTTGGTTGTGAGTCGAACAACCGAGCCCAAGGAAAGAAAAACAACCCTATCTCATATGTTGAGGATAACTAGTGGGATTCTAACTCGCAACCCATAGTTGCACGTCCAGCCAATCCAAGTATCATACAATAGAATGAGTCTTAATTAAATTAACCTAAAATATATTTTTTAAAAGAAATATTAAATGATGCTTTTGGTCTCCACTCCACATTAGTGTCATAGGTGATTTTTAATAATATACTAACCTACATTATTTAAACATTTGTCTAAATTAGAACTTCCATGCATGTATACTCCTTTAATTTATAATGATTATATATATATATATATATTTCTAATGTACCTTATTGAACATCTAATAAAAAAAAAGAATTATTCTACCAATGGATAAAAAATTAAAGGACATATGTTTTTATATTCAATTCTTAATAATTTTACAATTTAAAAAAATGTTATAGAATATACATTTGAAATCATGATGTTTAGTTTTTAATTATTTCACTAATTAGATTGAAGTTTTAAAAATAATTAAAAAAATATAATATATATATATAATGCTTTGCTTCATTTCATTACGCGTGTTCAATTAGTGTATCATATACTTCATACTCTAATAAGGTATTGTATATCGAGCCTTTCAAAAATATGAATTTGCAATAATTTAGTCACCCATAATTTGCTACATCATGTACATTCTGTGGAATCTCTTCGATCTCTATTTATGTTCTTTCTTAATCTCACCTTCTTTAACATGAACCAAAACTCGTATGTTTGTGTGATAACTGATAAGTGTGATGTGTGTGTGTGTGTGTGATTTCAAAATTCCTAGCTAGCTAATCAACCACAAGTTTATCAATTACATGAAAATATCACACATCCAACTATCCAAGTCAAATTTAAAAGATTTAGACGAATAATAAAATTTTAAAAATTTCTTCTAATCATACAAAATAAAGTATCATAAACATATGACTCAGTAAATTTCATAGTAGAGCATTGTGTTGCCCATCTATTTGATATGTGACTAAGAGTCATCAATGAGAAATTTTGAAATCAAATGATCATCTTTCAACAAACTTAACTTTAGATTGACATGATCTAGATTAGCATATCTCAAAAAATTTTAACCAAGAACCAAACTAAAAAATATATATCTAAATCATGAAAATTCAATCAAAACATAATCAAATGCAACACTTTGATTCATGAAAACTATATGGGATCAAAAACACAAATGTAACAAAAATCTAAATTTGTAACCAATCACATTGACGTGCCCAAACCAACTCAATTCAACTAAAAAATTGTAACATTCCTAAAAAGTTCAAATAATAATAATAATAATAAATGTAGTGCACTATAGGTGTATGACATATTAACCAATCATTACAACGTAACAGAAATTGACAAACTTTAGGTGGAGATAAATTTTTTTTCTTTAAAAAACTTATTCCCAATTTGTTAAATTCTAGGAATGAATGTCATTCAATATTGACTTTCTGACATATTTAGTTTTTTCAAGAATATTATGTTGAGAAAATTCTTTGACATATTTTTTTATGAATGTAACTAAATCAATCTCAACACTTGCCAAATAATTCAAGTTCAGAACCAAATATTATTCCAATATTAATGAGGAAAGGAAAAACATGAATAATATTATCCGTACCTAAGTTCTCGACAATCTTACACCTACTCCGACACACACTAGACCATACACACCACACATTCTTAGTTGATTAGCTACTTGCTCTCAGATTTGGGTAGAGACCATTAAACATTAAAAAAATCAACATTTTACCATAAAGAATTGTCCAGTTTCTTCTCAATTATATATGTGTCTAGGAAGCGAAAACATGCTATTCTTGAATATAATAATTCCAAAATGATCATTAATTGAGAATCAATGAGACCCATCTTGAATTATTGAATAACATTTTAAAAGGGGGTAATATTGTGACAATCTAATCTATAAAAATGTATTGTATTGTCTAGCACAAAGGGAAAGTTTATTAAAATTAATAAAACTTGTAAAAAAAGTTTATAAATTAAAATATTTCTAGCAAGCATAGAGATGAATCATAAAACATTACTTAATAATTAAACACAAGTGATATCATTCAAAAAATTCAATACAAAAAATTGTATTCATAATTCACAATTAGAGATATATATCAAAATAATCAACTTTTAAGATAAGGTCAATGCACTTTGATATGTGATATGTTTATATTCACGATGTATTAAAAAAAAAATCTACTATAGAAATCATATCGACATCAAAGAAACTGTCTAGCTTCATATTAATAAGGATCTAACTAAAATTACTACACTATCCAATCATATCGTTAGAGATACTCAAATACATCTTTGAAATGAAATCTACCCATAACATAATTTATCTAGAAGTATGCATACCCAATTTGTAGGCACTTATAGCCTACAAATTCATTTTGAAATTATATCTTAACATTTTTTAAATTACCCTAATAAGACTCATCAAAATGTTTTGACATTTGATAGTGGATTTTAAGCACAATTTATATTTATTTAAAACCCATACGATTGTCTGAACTATTTTATACTAAAAGTCATTTTTGAGTAATTTCTTTTAATTGATAGTCAGATTCATTTTTTAGTGCATACTTTATTTAAAATAGATATACATTCATTCTTTATTTCACTTAGTAGATTATTTAGTGCAAAGAAATTAGCTTACATACGAAAGATCAAATGTGGAGTGTTTATATTTAATTTTATTAAATATTCAAAATACAAAATTTAATTGATGTTTTTCATATGAGTTTAGTGCTATTTTTAATTTTAAAAAATATTCTTTTTTTAATTATTTTACTTTGGTACACTAAAGTACAACAAACACATTGTGTGTGATAAACCACTTTTTGAAAAAAAAAAAGTGACTTCTTAAGACAGTAAACAAAAAAAAAATGAAAGGTTAAAAATTTCAATTCTAAATACATTTAATGAGGAAGTATGTTGTAGCTTACTCTTAAACACATATTTACCATGATGATCATGGTGATTAAGAACATAAAGAAAGAGAGAAAGTTAACATATTGTGTTACAGTAATTGTGTTAATTGGGTATTGATTCCATTTATATAAAAAAGATGAATATGTACACTGTTTATTAGTTAGAGCACCAAGGTCAAGGGGTTCTCCCAAGGCTAAACTAGATAGTAAGTGTGTAGATTATGTTGATGCCCCCCAATGTTTACATATCAACAAAAAATACTCAAATTTTTAATATTTAAGAAAATTGCATAAAAACATAAAATATTTATATTTTGATGCACAACTCAAAATGAAAAAAAATAAAGTTTCCTCCACAAAAACAACTCATAATATTTTAGAAAAATTATGTATTATGGTCCTAAGACAAAAAATATTTACATTTTAATACATATCTTTGAAATATAAAAAAAATAGATACTAAAATATAAAATATTTATGTTTTGGGGCGCCAAAAAATGGATAACCCAAATACACACAATAGTATTTAAAAAAAAAATTCAAATACAAATACTTTGAAAATAATTTGAAACTATAAACTATGACATAAAATAAATAAGCTAAAATTAATTCAAGTTAATTCTAATTATTTTTAAAAGATTGAATAATTTTTGAATAAATATACCTACTATGAGCAAATGTGATAGTCTATTTTATAGAAACATTTAGTATAATTCAATTTTAATAAAATGGTGAGTGTTTATATTTAAGAGACTCCTTTAATATATGAATTTAATTGATTTACCAATAAAATGGATATGCAAATTGTGAATGGTATCTTTTAAAAAGACATCCTATGACATGGCAAAAAAAAAATACCATAATTTTAGGTAAAATTATATCTTGATACGTCAAGATTAAAAATTTGTGCCCAAGTTTCAAAATTTTTTTGAGTCAATATGCATGAAGCTTGAAGCCAAAAAATATTTACATTTTAGTGCACTTTAAATCTTAGCCCCAAATTTACCTTTATCACATCTATGCTACCACTAAATGAAACCTCACATCATGTTCCACCTGTGAAAAAAAAATAAAAAATAATTAACAAATGTATATGATGATATATTTATCCTATATCATGATATATGTATGATATGTGTGTGTGTGTTATTATATAGATATATATTTATACATATACATATTTTTACATATGAATATGCATACCAAAAAACTCATGTAATTTCTTTAGGAAATCATATTATAAGGGATGTGTGTACAAATATGTAAATATATGCATGCATATACACATATTATATATGAATGGATACCAAAAAATATGTATACATACATAAACACACACACACACACACACACACACATTCTCTAACATATATACATTTTTGTTAAGGAATCAGATTATAAATGAATAAACCCATCCTAGCGATAAAACGCATAGATTAGGATCATATAATTTCATTAGGATGAATGCTAATATGACATTAAAAGAAACATACCTAATCAAAAGATCTCCATGCAATGGGAATCGTCTCTTGTATGTCCTGCTTCACACCTTTGCAATGGAGAATACAACATAATAGTGGATTGCACATCTTTTCCATAAATCTGAAAAATAAAATATACCAAAACATTTCACAACATCTACTAAAATGGTAATGTGATGTTTCATTTTTTTTTATTTTTCAATTATCATTTTAAATATATATATATATATATATATAATTAATTTAATTAAAATCAATTAATCTGACTTAAATAAGATTTAATTAATTATAATATATTTCAGATCGATGAGGCAATGAAAGAGACTTTGACTTAAATAAGATTTTAGGCTCCTAATATAAATTTCATTGTATAATTTATATTAATTATAATATATTCCACTATATAATTATAATTGCACTCCTTCACTTATTCAAACTAATTCAAGCTTGTTGCTTTTAATACTTATTAAACTCCTCATGTTATGATTATAAATACTCATCGATTAAATTAAATTTTTAATAATTCAATTAAATTGATTTTTTATTATTTTTTGAGATCTTCTAATTAAGTTATTTGATATGTCAATTAAAATCCACGTGCATGGATTGCCATTATCAAAACTTATAAGCTTCCTCAGGGGGATCTTATTAATCCTTCTAACAAAACATGAATTCTATCAATATTAATCATACATATGATAAAGTTATCCAACTCAAGGCTTATAAATTTATTTAAAGATTTTACTATTTATGAATTAAAATAACTATTAAAAGATTTACATGTTTTTCAATCATTTCAAAACTTAGAGTAATAGTTTATATGATAACTATGTGATATCTTTTATTTTACATTTCAGTATAAAATAATCACACCATGATTATCTTGTTCAATACACGAATGTATACTAGCATAAAAAGATAGAATTAGATTATTTCATATGGTTATGACATGCTAACTAAAACTTTGTGCTATAATCTCACCAATGGTGTGTCTAACTCTAATTAGATTTTGAACAACAGTCTTATATTTTGCAAGAATCAATGATTTAATATTGTGTATAACCCAAACTCTATATACCAAATCACCTACTATGTAGAACAAAGGACACGTGCATATTCTATAACAATGTAAACATAACTCATTGCAAATTCAACTATTTTTAAAACAACAAAATATATCCAATAATAATTCCCAAACAACATAATGACTTCTAGTATAAACTAATTTCCAACAATTTAAAACTTATACTTAAAGCCATGATTCTATATGTTTGACTCGTGTTCTTTCTACATGCCTTTCAAAGGTTTTAGTTGGCATGCTTTTCATAAAAGGATTTGTCAACATGTCTGCAAATGCTACTTTAATTGCCACTATATCTCATCTTCTCACAATATCTTTTATTAAATGATATTTATGCTCAAAGTGTTTTGCCTTCTTATGAGTTCTAGGTTATTGTGAGTTAGCATTTGTTTCACTATTATCATAATAAAGTGTAATAGGTAATTGCACAGAAGGAATAACCCATAGATCCATTATGAAGTGTCTAAGCCTCACAACCTCCTTGGATACCTCCAACATTGTCATATATTCAACCTCCATGGGTGAATCAATAACACATGATTATTTGATAATCTTATAACTTATGACTCTACAAGATAAACACATAACCTGAACTGGACTTTCTCAAATTCTCATCTAATTGAAAATTTGAGTATGTATTTCATATAAGTACAAGATTGTCTATTTGGTATACCAACATATAGTCTCTCATTCTTTTCAAGTACTTGATTATATGTTTTACTATTATTCAATATTCTTTCTCGAGGTTAGATTGATATCTACTGATCATACCTATGTCAAAGTAGATACTAGGTCTAGTGCAATGTATTACATAAATTAGGCTTCCTACTATATATGCAGAAGAAACTATTTTCATTTTCTCTATCTCGTCAAGTATTTTGGAATACTAATTCTTTGATCGAGTGATTCCATGTCTGAAAGAAAGAAAACCCCTCTTAGAATCTTTCATGCTATAATATGATCAAGATTTGATCAATATATGCAGCATAAGATAATTCAAATATTCTTTGCTTTAGATTTTGTATTAGCTTAACCCCAATAATGTGATTAGCCTCTTCCAAATTTTTCATATCAAACTAACTAGATAACCAACTTTGATTGATGATAACACTCTCATATCAATTTAAATGAGTAAGATATCATCTATGTACAACACTAAGAATACCACCACACTTTCACTATAGTTTTTGTACACATAAGGCTCACCTGGGTAATGATCAAATCCATAAGATTTAATGGCCCCATCAAAATTAATATTCCAAGATCTAGATGTTTTCTTCAGTTCATAGATGGATCTGTTAAGCTCGCATAACATGTGTTCTTAGCCTTTTACTATGAAATAATCTAGTTACATCATATAGATGTACTCTTCAAGATGTCCATTTAAAAATATAGTTTATATATATATTTTTTAAATCTCATAGTTGTAATGAGTTGTTATAGAGAAGAGAATCCAAATAGACTTTAGCATAGCTAATACAGAAAATGTGTCATCATAATCACTTCTCTCTTTCTAAGTGAACACTTTCATAATAAGCTTAGCCTTATAAGTCTCAATATTTATGTCTATTCCTTTTTTTTTCTTATAGATCTACTTGCACGATGAGTTTTATATCTTCAGGTGGTTCCATCAAATCCTAGATTTGATTAGAGTACATGAAATATATTTCTAATTCTATAGCATTTCACCAAAGATCTACATCTTTATCTTTAAATGATTCATTATAGTTATAGGGATTAATATTTATATTATCATGGATTCTATCATAAGACTCTCTCAAGAGTATTGTAATGAAAGTTGATGAATAACCCTCCCACCATGAGGAGACACTCCTTTCATCTATATTCCTTTAGTGGTTTGCTATGCAAATGTCGATTCTTTCTGACCCTCATGATCATGACTCTATGGTCATGTAATTGACATTTTAGTACATATTCACAAGGTTCAGCATGAACATCATATTCAATAATTGTCCCAGTATGATGAGGTAATGAGATGTCTGGAATATTACTTATGGTATTTCTTCTTGCAGGATCGATATTGAAAGTGTTATGTTGGTTTATCTCCTCTCAATTCTTCATGAATAATCAAACCTATGGGCTTGTGGTTTATTATATAATCTTCTTCGAGGAATCAATTTTATTAATATTAATAATGTTTTTTTTTGATCCTTTAGACCATAGCACAAACCACCATTGGTTTCTCAAGGATATCCCATAAATAAACAAACTTATATTCTCTATTCAAACGTATCTATTTTTTATTTCAGCACAACATGTGTTAGGCAACCCGAAGGTGATTGTGTTTCAGACTAGGCTTGTGCCTAGACCACAATTCAGTTGGAGTAGAAGCTACTAACTTTGATTGTATTGGGTTGAGGACATAACCTATTGTTTCTAATGCATATCCCTAGAATGAATATGACAAATTTGAATAACTCATTATTAATTTTACCAAGTCAATAAAAGTTATATTCTATGTTTCTACCAAACCATTATGTTGTGGAACACCAAGTACAAAAAATTAGAATATAATCTTATGTTCTAATAGAAAGTTATGAGATTCTTTCAAGAGGTACTCATCATCATGATTAGATATCTTGAGATATTTATTGAGATGCTTATCAATTTTTGCCCTATACTCTTTTAATTTCTCGAATATTTCAGACATTAGACAAATTATATAAATGTATCAATTCTTTGAGTAATCATCAATAAATATGATGAAATACTCAAATCCACACCTAGTTTGGAGAGTCACGAGTCCATTAAAATCATAATGAACTAGTTCTAACTATTCCATGGCTCTATAGACCTTAGCCACAACAACCCAATTGGTCAACTTTTTTTTAGGTTGGATCATATGTTTGAAATATTTCTACTTTTAATGAACAAAAAAAATCCATTCTTAACTAATCTTGAAATATAATTTAGATTAATATGACCTAGGCATAAGTGTGAGAGATATATATGGTTCAAATAGAAATGTTGCTTTCTCTTACATGGTAAGACATTATTATTTAATTCGTATCATTATAGTGGTATAGAGAGATATGATTAATAATATAAAGTTTATCTTTCAATAAATTAGAACAAATAAATATTTTATTCAAATAAATTATTATATAATCATTGAATGAACATGAATACCCATCCTTAACCAAACTAAAAATAAAAATCAAATTCTTCCTAATAGAAGGTACATAAAGATAATCTTTTAAAATTAAAATTTTGTCTATCTCAAAAATAACAATTGTAATATCTCACTACAATAGTTGCCACCTTCATAGAATTTCCCATGTGTAGGTTAATATACCCTCATTTAGTTGTATAGATAGCTAAAACCCACTACAATTAATTACAAACATAATTAGTATTTTTTACATATACACCCCAAGTATTGGTAGATACTTCTGCTAAACATGTATCAACTACTATTATATGATATTTACCTAGATTGTTCACATTAATGAGAAAAAGCTTGACATAGCTTTTTCACTCCCATTTGTGCTTTAGGAGCTGCTTGAGAAATATGAATATATTTTGGAACTTTTCCTTCTTGTCTTTTGGTTTAGAAAAAGCCTATTCAGTAATAAAGACATGAGATGGATTTTTGATTAAATTATCAACTGATACCAATTCCTTAATTAATTTTTCCAAAATCCAATTTATTTTATTCATATTATTGTTAATAAAAAATTTCTTAAATGAATCCAATAATGACTGGAGAATGATATCGATTTAGGAATTCCCAATAATTTCAACTCAAAAGATCTTTAGTTCATAAAGAAGGTCAATCATTTTCAAAATATGATTTCTTACTAGAGTTGTTTCAATTATAGTTGTATTCATCAGATCTTTCATATCTTTTTTGTCTTGCATAAAGGGTCTAAATACCAAATGTTTCTTTGTGAGTCGACATCATATTATAGGCACTCGACATGGATTGATACTAATGTTGTAGTATATTTGACATAGAAGTCAAAATATAACACATTTATATCTCATCATCCTTTAATTTCTTCTCATAAGGTATGACTTCTTTCTTAACTACCCCTTCATAATATATATTCGGGTATAATTTTATGAGTTCAATCTTATTGTTCTTAGTATCAAATCAAAATCTAGATTCTTTTTCAGATCTAAATAATTCATTCCATCTAGTTTATTTTCTTTGAAAATAGTGGCGAGTAGATTAAAAGTTTTTTTTTAAAGTTAGAAACAAAAATTACAATGAGCTAATTAATTTTGAATTCTATTTCAAGTATTGGTTCCCTTAACTAATTCTCAAGTTGAACTCATCATCAGTCTGATACAACATAAATAACATACCTTGATTCTTATAATGCTTGTTATCCATGCAATGAGTCATACCTAACAAGACTAAACAAATGACTTTTCTTTGTTCGATAAATAATGGAAGTAACTCAGTCAGAGATGATGCTATTATTTAAAGCTAAGTGTATATCATCACACATTCCATACTAATTATTCTTTAATGAATTTTTTAGATGAAGAAATGATTCTTAATAATTCACAGAATTATCTTTTAGTGGTTTGTGCTAAGTACACCTATAAGTCAATCAGTCTAATTGGGGGATGGCACTAAGACCAATAGGCTAATCAACTTAATTTACTTACAAACTAGTGATAAAGACCATGAGATTCATTCATGATAAAATTCCTCGCCCACGAGTATTTTTATAATATTTGAAAGTTTAAGGAAAATATAATTAGTAATTTACTTTAAGAGACATTTCTTAAAATAAAATTTTAATTTTTTTATGTAAAACTTTGATATATTATTTGAACACATGTATGTATGAGTGCTACATGAAATATCTTTTATATGCAGACACCCATCATACATTATCACATATATCTATTAATCAGATTTTTACATATTACTATACATGCTATCATTTCTATTCAATACAACCATTCATAATATACATCTATGAAATAAATACCATCATATGCATCCATGGCATAATATACATCAATGAAAAAATGCAATCATTTGCATCCATGCCATAAAATACATCCACAAAAACATACCATAATATACATCCATGAAAACATATTATCATATGCATCCATGCCATAACTATGTGATTACCATGACATCATGTGCATGCGTTCCATAAATATGTGATGACTAAGCCAACATATAATTCCTAGTTTCAATAACCCAGCTATTGTGGTATTTTGAGCATATCAACCATTGACTTCCTTTAAAAAGTTTGGGTTTGGAGCAACACAAAAATAGGGTTCAACTTACTCGGTGATGCTGCAGGGACTCGCTTTAGCACCTCCGAAACCAAAACAAAAATTTACATAGAAAAATGTTGTTGTGATCTCCTTCATAATTGATTTTTACCACTAGAAATTTTTCTATAATTGACATTGCCCGCTGTATACTCCATAGTTATTGACATTCATCATTGCAATGTCCACCGCAGTCACCATTCTTTAATCTGAGCTCCACCTCAGCCACCCACCACGGCACCACCGTTTGCCACTTTGAGCTTCACCACAGCCACAATTCACCAATATGAGCTCCACCATAGACATCATTATCCATTGTGAGCTCCACCACGGCCACCATTCACCTCTGCTTACAAAAGCTTATGCCTCCTTAGTGATGTTCACAAATTCATCAAATTTGATTACAAGAATGAATTATTATTACACCATGTGTTTACAAACATCACATAAGATAAATTCAAAATTACAACCCCAAAAATTAATGAACGGAAACACATCTAAATGCTTTTCCACTTAATTACAAGACCTAAATAGTTGGGTGGTTTTGTTTGATCAACAGAGGTTGGAATGCCTATGTTTAATCAAAGGCATTAATCTATTCCTATATACAAATTAAAACTCAATTCATCTATAAGAAAAATCATAACCATGCTCTGATACCAATGTCATGGAATGAGATTATAAAGGAATAAATTCCTCCTAATGATAACACACATAGAATATGGTCATTTAATTTAGTTAGAATGAATGTTGGTGTGACACTAAATGAAACATACCCTAATCAAAAGTCCCCACACAACTAGAATCTTCTCCCCTATGTCCTATTCCACACCTTTGCGAGGAAGAAGATGATGCAATAGTGAGTTGCACATCTTTGCCATAAATCCAAAAAACAAAACAAATACAAAAACAAGTCACATCATAGATCATCTTATAAAAGTGTGATGTGACATTTCCTTTTGTTTTATTTTTAAATTATCATTTTAAAGATTATATATATATATATATATAAAATCAAAATTAATTTAATATAAATCAATAAATCAGATTTTAATAAAAAATAAATTAATTTAATCTTAATTAAATCAATCACCCCGATTTTATATAAACATTTACTATATATAAATAAATAAAATCTATAAAATTTAAAATATTTCTTATGGCACAAGATAAGGCTATGGGGGATCCTAGCTTAAATAAGATTTCGGACTTCAATTATAAATTTTATTGTGCCATTTATATTAATTATAATTTATTTCAAAATATTATTATAATTGTATTCTCTCAATTATTCGAAATAATTTGAGACTATTATTATTTAATACTTATTAATATTCACATGTTAAAATTACATATACCCATTGATTAAATCAAATTATTGTCAATTCAATTTAATCAATATTTTATTATTTCCTTGAGATTTTCAATTTAACTTATTTGATATGGCAGATAAAAATCTATTTATAGAATTTGATATTATTAAAACTTATAAGTTTCTTCAATAGGGTATCATTAATCCTTCTAATAAGACACAAATTCTATTAATAATCAATATTCATCAAATAGTTGATATAAAGTTATATAACTCTTAGAGTTCATAAATATATTTAGAGATCTCATTCTTTATGATCAAACTAACTATTAACAAATATACATGTTTATTAATTATTTAAAGATTAAGAACAATAAAATTTACAAAATACTATGTGATGCCTTTTATTGTACATGTCAGCATAAAATAATCATGCTATGATGGTTCTGTTCAATATACATAAATGCACCAGCATAAAAAGTTGGAATTGACCATTCCCTATAATTATAGTCAGACCAACTAAAATGTTGTGCTATAATCTTTTTTTTCACGGCTTCACGTGGCCACTTTTCATGCAATGTTCATTCACACGTATTATATTATAGTTAGTATTTTTTTGATAAGTGAGAACATAAATTTTCATAATTAAAAAAAAAGATCAACTCCAAGATACTTAAGTTCTGATACATTGGAAATCACAAATTCAATTTTTTTTCCAAAATAAAAAAAAAATTAAATTTTCATTTTTCGATTTCATAACTAGTATTTTGAATTCTTTAAAACTATTGTTCCGAATTTGGAAATCACTATTCCTAATTCAAAATTACTATTTCAAATTCAGAAACCACCATTTAGGATCTAGAAATTATTCATTTTGAATTCATAAACTATATTTCCTCAAAATATGATTTTTAAAATTATAATTAATAATTCAAGTGGAGAACGAATATTCATCCCATCACCTCCACAAAAACAAAACACATGCAACCATCTAGTCATATGCATCAAATCTAAAATTTACCGAAATACACACACAAACACACACATGAATATATATATATATATATATATATTGTGTGTGTGTGTGTGTGTGTGTGTGTGTGTATATACATATATAAATAAATAAATAAATAAATATAATATATATATATATATTCATGTTTATAGAAAAGCTTATGTATCTACATATATTTATATATGATTATATACCTATATATACATACAAACATATCTATGTAGAAAGATATGTTAGTCATCATATTCACAAAATTTTGTTTTTATGAATATTTTGTTAGATATTTTTCATTTTAAAAATGGAAACTCAAATCTACGCCCAAAATGTATATGTAACTCAGGAATGCAACTCTGGTGAGGTGGGATGCAATATGTATAATTAAAATGTACATTCAAAAATATAATATATAATTTAAAAATTTAAAATAAGTTTTTTATTATTTAATTTAAAATACATTTCTAAATATTCAATTTGTCTTCATGTCAAATTGAATTAGCTAGATTTGAATATTTATTCGTATTTAATTGTATGTAAAACAACTCAAAATATTTAATTGTATTTATATAATTATGGCATTTGTATAAAAAATTAAAATTACGAACACCGGCCTAATCCAGGTAACAATCCTGCGTCCAAAAGTATCGTCTCCATGCTCATAACACGTGCACGATATCCATGCAGTTTATGTAAAACATAAACTGCATTGCATCAAACAAAGAGAAATTACTCAGCTGAGGGCTATTTGAACACGGCTGCATTCAAGGTGATACAATGACATAAAGAAAGAACGATGGGTTCATCGAAAAAAGGTTTGATCAACAGCATCAGCCAACATGCCAGTTATATGTCTATGCATAATTGACTGACGAGTTTATCATAACTTATTCACAAACAAACATGAATTTAACATTAACAGAGAGGAAGGCGAAGGGTTGAAAGCATGAGAGAGACAACTACGTATGATATTACAATACAGATGATTGTCAGGATGGGCTCCCGATTCCATTTATAGGACAAAGACGAACCTGTGCCCTACTTTTATTAGTTGGAGCACCAAGGGTCACCACACTCTACAGGCACATATGACAGACACAGACACAATATAGTACTCCTTTTCCTTTTATTTTACTTACAGTCAGTGATAAAGTCAAGACGTCCCCCAAAGATAGCAGCATATTTTATGGTTTAAATTAACTGATGATAATTCTTGATTCAATTTTGTGTGGTTATTCCAACTAAAAATATTTATGTCCTGCACTATATATGTTTTTTTTTTTGAATAATTATGTTCAGATATACCAAAGTAATGAAAAATGAGAATTTGGGTGTTTTAAAATGGAACAAAATCATAAATATTGTTGAGTTGATTCTTGAATGATAAATGAGAATTATATTCATCTGAGGACCCCTTTTACAAAATTATCCCATAATAAAATGTATACATTAGTTCTCCCAATTTTTTTCTAATCAAATGTGCACAAATCCAAAATTATTTTAGTTTTGATAATCTTTTAACCCAATTCCTAAATTTATCCTTCCCTAGTCTGTATCGTTATAAATACTTTTTAATGAATAACTATTATTTTGAAATAAATTATCATCATTTATGTAATACTTTTGACTTTCTCATCATGATTTTTGATTTTATAGTTATAACCTTCAACTTATTATAACCTGATAAATAGATATAATCATAGTCAAATATAATGAATCTGATTTTTATTATTTTTATTTTTTCCTATTTCTTTATAACACGTCATAAGCATTAAGTTTGCTCTAGATAAGATAAAATTATATCATCATTATTTTTTTTCCTCGTAGATGATAAATTTTCCAAAATGTCAAATCTCACAAGATTTGAGTTTGTGACGCTTGATATTTCTAGTAAAAATTATTTATCATGGATTCTTAATGTTGAAATACATCTGACATCTATGAATCTTGGAAAAACTATAAAAAAGGAAAAAAAAGTCCCTGTAGAACTGTGCAAAAGCACTAATTTTCCTTAGGAACCATTTCCATGAGAATCTAAAAAATAAATATCTCACTATTAAAGATCCTTTCACCTTATAGAATGACTTGAAAGATATATTGATTTGACCACCAAAAAGGTATGGGCTTACCTAAAGCTCATTATGACTGGATGCACTTAAGATTACAAGACTTTAAAATGGTTAATATGTATAACTTTGCTCTATTTAAAATAAGCTTCAGATTGAAGCTATGTGGAGAAAAAATCAAGGATGAAGACATGCTAGAAAAAATATTCACAATGTTTCATACCACTAATATGCTCCAACAGCAGTAATATAGAGAGCATAGATTTAATAAATATTCAGAGTTAATATCAAATCTTCTAGTGGTTGGATAGAATAATGAGCTACTAATAAAAAATCAAGAGTCTCAATCAAATAGATCCAAACCATTCTCTAGAGTGAATACAATTTTATCCCACCATCGTGGGTGTGGAGGTGGTCATAGTCATGATCATAGTCATGGTTGAGGACATAATTTCCAATACTATGATAATCAACCTTCTAACATTTTGAAAAGGAAATAATCATTCCACCACAAAAAAAAAATGAAATAATAATTAGATAAAAGAAGAACATGTAGAAAGTGTACATAAAATACCCTTTAAGGCTCCCGAAGAGATTTGCTACGAATGTAGAATAGAAGGACACTAGTCTTATACTTGTCGTAAGGTCAAATATCTAGTAGATCTATATTAATCATCATTAAAGGATAAAGAAAAATGAGTAGAAACTAATTATGATAATAGAAATGGGTTGGACCTACCTTATCTTTATATTTATTTTTTTGAAGGTCCTAATGATAATTTCAATTGCTTAGTAAAAGATGAAAATATAAAATAATTCTATGTATTTTATTTTGAGTTAATAAGAATATCATCTTGTTATTATTATTTTTATATTTATTTAAATTTTCGTATTATTGAATTCTAAGATGAATTATGGTGATATATTTCTTACTGATTACATAACCATGCATACAATCCTTCTAGAAAAAAATATATTTTATAAATATAATAGCAACAAATATCTATAAAGTACCATCTCTAGTACATCAAATTTAATTGAAAGCTCTTGAAGAGTAAATATAATACTACAAAATGGAACTAGATTCAATATTAATTATGTATTATATTCGAGCAAGGCAACAAGAAATTTGTTTTGTTTTAAGGATATCAATGAAGATAGATATTATATTGGAACTATGAATGAAAATAATAAAGAATATTTATATATCACCTTTAGAATTTATAGGAAAAAGATTATTGTGAAAAAATTTCCAACATTATCTTCTAGGATTATACTATACGACCATAAATTCAATCGAGTCTTATGCTATATTGAATCAGAAGTTCAATGACCCAAATATTTTTACTCTTTGGCATAACAAGCTAGGTCATCTTTGATCTTCAATGATATGATGAATCATAAAACAATCACATATGCATCCATTATAGAACAAGAAGATTCTTTTGCTCAATTAATTTTCTTGTGATCTTTGTTCACAAGATAAGTTAATAGTTATACCATTACTAAATAAAATCATATCTAAATCACCAATAATTTTAGAAAGAATACATGGGGACATATATGGACCTATTCATCCATAATGTAGGTCTTTTCATTATTTTATGATCCTTATGATACTGCCACTTGATGGACATATATCTATCTTTTTTCTACAAGAAATATTGCTTTTGCTAGGCTCCTTGCACAAATGTTCAAATTAAGAGCATAATGCAATCAAGAAAATAAGACTTGATAATATTGGTGAATTTACTTCAAAAATTCTAAATGATTATTGTATCTTAATTGGGATAGATATTGAGCATCTTATTGCTCATGTTAATACCCACAGTAGTTTAGCAGATTCATTGATCAAATATTTTCAATTAATAGCTAGACCATTACTAATAAAGACCAAATTACCAGCATTGATCTGGGGACATGCTGTTATGATTGATGCAAGTCTAATAAGATTTATATCAGTATCTTATCATGAATATTTTTCTTCACAACTAATACTAGGTAAGCAATCAAATATTTCTCACTTATGAGTTTTTGGTTATGCAGTCCATGTACTAATTGCATCATCGCAATGTACTAAAATGGGTCTACAACATAAATTTGAGATTTATGTAAGTTTTGATTCATCGGCTATCATAAGATATTTGAAACCCTTAACATGTGATGTTTTTAGAGCCAAATTTGCAGATTTTCATTTTAATGAAAATGTATTCATACCTTTAGGGGGAGAAAAGTTAATTCCAGAAGAATGAAGAGAAATTAATTGGAATGTATCAAAATTATCTTATTTTGATCCTCGTACAAAACAATGTGAACTTAAAGTTCAAAGGACCATTTATTTACAAAATCTTACAACTTAATTATCTGATGCATTCATGGATGTAAAGAAATTAACAAAGTCACATATCCTAGTTGTGAATGCTCCAGCATAGATTGAGGTCCCTGAAGGATATAAAATAAATAAATCTAAAACATGCTTGAAGCACGGGAGACTAATTGAGTCAAAAGATATAGCACCTCAGAATAGGAGTATAAAAGCAAAAAAAAAATGCCCTTGCAAAGGCACATATTAAACAACATACTCTCAAAGAGATGCAAAATGAACAAATATCTCTAGAAGAGGCAAATATACCTAAAATTTATGAGATCTTAATAAGTTATGTGTACAAAAATAAAAAGTGGGGTAAGAATAATTTCTTTGTGAATATTATCTTTCTTTTTCAAATAGCCTTAGATATCATACAAAATGATGATGATCCTAAACAATAAAATATAGATAAATATAGACAAAGAATTGTCCATAATGGAAAGAGACTATGCTTGTAGAATTACATTCATTAATAAAACAATAAGTGTTTGGACCTGTAGTCAAAAAGCTTACAAGTATAAACCTATTGGGTACAAATAGGTAATTGTATGAAAGCAGAATGAGAATAATAATATCATAAGATTTAAGGGATGATTAGTAGCCCAAGGTTTCTTACAAAGACTTGGCATTGCCTATGAGAAAATATATTCACCTATTATTGACACGATTACATCTCAATTTATGATAAGTTAAGTAGTATCTGAAGTCTAGATATGTGTCTATAGATATTATCATTACATATTTATATGGATCCATAGACAGTGATATACATAAAAATCTAAGAAGGATTTAAACTACTCGAAGTAGTTAGTACAAAGCTTTATAGTATGTATTCAATAAAGTTGCAATAATCTTGTATGAATTATAATAATCTAAATGCATGTGACACAATCGGCTTAGTAAATATTTGCTAAAAGAAGGTATTTGAATAACCCTATATGTCCATGTGTTTTTATCAATAAATCAGAAATAGGATTTGTAATTATTGCTATTTATGCTGATGATTTAAATCTTGTTGGAATTATTGAAGAGCTCACAAAAATAGTAAAATATTTAAAGAAAGAATTTAAAATGAAAGATCTAAGAAAGACAAAATTTTATCTCGGATTATAGATCAAATATTTTACAAATGAAGTGTTAGTTCATCAACCAACATATATCAAAAAATTCTTTTAGAATTTTAATATGGATAAAACACACCCATTAATCTACCCTATGGTTTTCCAATCACTTAGTGTGAAAAAGAACTCATTTCGGCCTTGTGAAAAGGGCAAAGAATTACTTGGTCCTAAAATATTGTATTTTTGTACTAATGGTGCACTTATGTATTTTGCTAATTATACATGGCTAGATAGTGCTTTTTCTATTAATTAATTAGCCAAATATAATTCAGCTCCAATGAGAAGATATTAAAATGATATCAAACACATATTACATTATCTCAATGGAACTATAGATCTGAGTTTATTCTACTCAAATGAGTCCAGATAAAAACTACTCAAATATGAAGATGTAGGATATCTTTTAGATCTGGATAAAGTTAGATCACAAATCGAGTATATCTTTAACTATAATGAAACTACTATATTATGGAGATCTATCATGCGGACATTGCTGGATATATCATCAAATCATTCAGAAATTCTTGCAATTCATGAAGTAAGTCATGAATGAATTTGGCTAAGATCGATGATTCATCATATTCAAGAATCACATAGGCTCTCTTTTGTCAAAAATAAGTCAAAAATATTATTTGAAGACAATGCTATATGCATCACACAAATCAAATGAGATTATATTAAAGGAGATAAAATCAAACATATTTCACCAAAATTTGTTTTTACCCATGAGCTTCAAAAAAAAGGTAACATTGATGTTCATCAAATATGAACAAGTGATAATATAGTACATCTATTTACAAAGTCATTACCAAGCTCAATATTTAACAAGTTAATATTTACGATTGGAATATGCTAGCTTAAGGATGTTGACTTGAGGAGGAGCATGATTGGATGTTAGTATACTATACTCTTTTTCCTTTTATTTAGGTTTTATCCCTTTTGATTTTACTAACAAGGTTTTTAATGAAGAAGTCCTAACAAAGTACATGTGCTCTTTTTTTTTCTCACTAGGTTTTTGTCCCATTAGGTTTTTCCTAGATAGACTTTAATGAAGCATGTACTTTAATGTTATGATTATTCAAGGGGGAGTCTTATAAATACTTTGTAACAAATGACCATTACTTTGAAATGAATAATCATTATTTATGTAATTCTTTTGGCTTTCTAACAAATAGTTTTAGTTTTCTCAGACTTATAATCTTTGACCTTTTTGTAAGCATACAAATAAGCTTAATTAAAGTCAAATATAACAATCCATATTTTTTTTATTTCTTCATCTTTCTTTATAACATGTATCACAATATATATATATATATAATATCTGATTTTTTGAGCCCCAAAATATAAATATTTTATGACTCGAGTATGTATTTTTAAAAGTTTTTAAAATGGATATCAAAATGTAAATATTTTCATTTTGGAATCCTAAATAATAATTTTCCCTAATAAAAATGGGACCAAAATAAAAAATATTTATGTAGATCTCAACAATGATGCATTGATCATTATGAAAGGTAAGAAAGAAAGTACTTTATACATCACTCAGACAAGAATGCTTGGAGATAAGGCAAATATTATTTATCAAAAGAATAATATTAGCTTCTAACACATGAGACTTCATCACATGAGCGAGAAAGTCTTTCAACTTCTAGCTAGAAGGAAAATTTTTTCTTTTAACTAAAAATATTCTTTTAATGAGTATATAGACTGTATGACTGAAAAAAGTTATAAAACATATTTCTACTCTCTTCAATCTTCAAACAAATTGAATATCCTCAATATTATTCATATTGATGGCTATTACATGTACAACATAACACTTGAATTTGCCCTTTGTTTTTTCATTTAACTAGAGGTCTTTCTTGTCTTTTAGAATTTTCATGTTAGAGGTAGAAGAAAAATTAATAGTAAATTGATCTCTATATATTTTGATAATAGAAGAGAATATCGAGGCTAGTTTGAAAGCTACTTTGTATCTCATGACATTAGATATGAAAAGATATCAACTAAGATGACATAATTAAATAACATCATTGAAAGGATGAACTAGATTATTGAGGAGAGAGTTCAAAACATATATTTTCATGTACATATTTCCGAAAAAAATTTGAGAAGAAGCTATGTGTGTGACTATTAATATAATAAAATATGTCATGCTACTACCCTGCATGAAGATGTTTGCAATAAAATTTGGACAAAGAAAGTGTGTTAATATGATTACTTGTGAGTTTTTGACTGTAGAGCAATCATTCATATCCCAAAAAATAAATGATCTAAACTCGATGAGATTTTATGTCAATGCATCTTCATTGACTATGGATATGAAGATCTTAGGTATTATAGGACCCAATCACCAATAATCTTGTTTGGAGTAGAGATATAATTTTTTTGGAGGACTAATTAGTGGATGAAAATGATTCAAGCAATGATAAGAGTAATTCCATAGATATTACTATTTGTATAGATATAATACTAATTTCTTCAAGAGATTAGTTTGATCAAGGTGGAGGAATTGAGTAGTCATTTGATATTTCTAATTCTTAGGATATGCCTATTCACTAGGTGAATGACCATATTCCGACTAGAACTGAGCAATACCTAGTTGTTCATGATGATATATCTTACTGTGAATTAAGAAGATCATTTATACCTCACTAGGTATCCTCTAGATTATTTTGATTACATATTAGTTATGGATGCAAGTGAGCTTGAGACCTTTTAGAAGGTAATTTTTTTGAGAGCAAAGAGGAATGACTTTCAGCTATGTAGAAATAGATGAAGTCTCTTCATATCAACTATACTTAATAATATGGTACCCTTACTAAAAGAAAAGTAGACTCTAAAAAATAGATGCCTTTTTTGACTAAAACTTAATGATGATGATTCTCAATTGAGATACAAGGCTTAGTTAATAGTCAAAAAGTTTAGTTAAAATAAAGGAATTGATTTTGATGAGATATTTTCTCCCATAGTATAGATATTTTTTATGCAGGTAGTTCTAAGAATGATTGTTTGCTTAATGAGACTCTCTACATGGATTAATATGAGAAATTAATAATAAAAGGGAAGGAAGATCTTGTTTACAAACTAAACAAGAGTTTGTATATCCTTAAACAAGCACCAAGGTAGTGGTATAAAAAATTTTATTAGATCACAAATTCTCATGACTTTCTGTACATATTTATGATCAACATGTATTTTGTCAATCATTAGTTAGGTGATTGTCGACTTATATATATTTTTTATGTTAACAACATACTAATCATTATCCATGATAGAGCATAGATTGGTAGGTTTAAGGAGGAGTAGAGAAAGTCTTATCTATAAAATACATAGGCCAAGTCAAGTGTATTTTAAGGATAAGTATCATCTGGGACAAACCTTCTAGACAAATATGGTTATCTCAAGAATGATACAACTGTATAGTTCTTGAGAGATTTTTCATGAAACAAAATAAATCAATCTCAGCTCCCTTAGCTAAATATTTTTAGCTGATCACTGAACATAATCCCAAGACCAATGAGAAAATGAGAAACATGAGTCATATTTTCTGTCTTAGTAGTCGACAGTCTTATGTATACTATGGTCTATACTATATAGGATATAACACATGTTATTAGTTTTGTCAACCATTTTCTCTCGAACCTGAGTAGATATCACTAGGCTATAGTAAAATCTATCTTGATGTACTCAAATGGGACTCCTCAGCTCTCTTTGTACTTATGTGGGCTAAAACCCATGCATATCAGATACATTGATTCCAACATGGCTGGTGATTTAGATTCATGTAGTTACACAATAGGTTATCACATAACCTTTAGAGGGGGAGTTGTACGATAGCAATCCAAGTTGCGACATGATACATATACTATATCTTGTTATAATAATAGTATGTTATATATCTCTTAAAATATTTATGTGCAATATTATTAGATAAGAGATAAATTAGATAAAAAATTAGTTATATTTATAAAAATACACACAAACAAAACTATTACATATGTGTTTATAAAATTATTATCATTAGCAAAGTTTAATTTCTTTAAATTATATTTTGATATGCCTTTCCACTTAGGATTGAAAGGAAGATTTGTTGGGTCTGAATGAGTTAAATAAACTACTTTTTTTTTGTTTTTTAAAAGGTGTGGCACATAGTCGACCAAATATGTGAGATAAAATCTCACATTCTATTTTCCAAAAAAAAAAAGACTAAGATGGGAAGTTCCCATTTTTTGCTATAGGCATGTGAAGTGCCACATGGGTGGTGGAGGTGCCTCCATCAAACCCTTAATTAAAAAAAAAGTATTTAAAAGTGTTAACGGGACATGGAAAACCAAGGCACAACCCACAACATGATCCATAATATGGCACGACTTTGGCCATGTCACACCAAACTTTTTTGGCAAAGAAGGCACAACATGGCATGATGGTCCATGCTGGCCAATCTCAGCCCGCATGGCCAAACCAACTAGCCTCGTCCTAGCCCAGGCTAGCCTGGGTTCAATCCAGACTTGCCTGGAAGGCTAGAATGAATTGGGTTAGCCTGCACGGCATGACATATCTTGGCATGACCCAGTATGACCTGACACGACTCAACATGACCTGATACAACTCACACAAAAGCCATGCCAATGAGCGGTACTAGGCTATCCCTTTTTAGAACTGTGCCATCGTGACACAGTGGCTCAGATGGGCCTAAAAAATACGTCAAGCATGCATGGCCCATTTGACACCTATATCTTTGTGTTGCCTCGCTAGTTAGTTTCAGGTGCTATTGTTTAAGGTTCTTCTCTGTTGGTATGTAGATTTGGTGCAAATTTTCCTTTCATATCTTCTGCATTTTTATTCAACAAAACATGAATTATTCTTCAAAATAAGAGGAGTTCTCCTCTCCTCCTACTTTCTTCCTCTTCTCACTAGTTTGAAGTTTATAATTTGTTTATATTGATATATTTTTTCAAAATATGTTTTTTTGGAGTACAATTTGTGTATGTTGTAGTTTTATTCTCAATTATGATGTGTTATTCACTACAACAAAACAATAATATAGAAACAGAAAATAAAAATGGTCATTTATGTTTCTAAGGTTAGAAACAAAATCAAAGTAGGTTAGAAATGGAAAGCTAATATTGCTATAAAATTTAAAAAAAGAATAAAACTTCTTCGCTAATTGAAGGCATGAGTAAATGGATATAGAATAGAAATGAAATCTGAAATGGAATTATAAACGAAATTACAGATGAAAATTAAAATTGTTGAAATTTTCATTGAAAGTTTTACTTAGGGACTTTGGCATGTAAAGTAGCACTGCCTTTAGTGACGGAAGATTCCATTTCTAGATAAATGAAAGTATAAATATTAATTAGTTTTGTAAAAAATGAAACGGAAATAAAATTCATTTCTAAAATTAGAAACGAGAAGGATATCTGTTTAAAAATTTGGAAATAGAATTAAATTCTATCGCTAAATTAGAAATAGAAAAGAATTTCTTCGATATTTTTTGATACTAAATGTATTCCATTGATCAAGCCCAATTCTGAACTTTACTATTTACATTGGTATCGATTCACACATTTCATAAGCTCATATCCACTATTGGGTGGAACTCATAAAAAATCCTATGTTTCCATCCCCAGTCTAGAGCACCAGTTTGATTGTAGTAATGGTGTAGGGCAAATTCACCAGCCATCGTCTTCCACCATTGTCATCATTATCGTCATCCTCCATCATCATCATCATCACCATCATCATCCACCTCCTCCTCCATAGTCATCATCATCCTCCATCATCATCATCATCCTCCATCATCATCATCATCATTCTCCATTGTCATCGTCACCATCTTCTATCATCATATGCTATTAATGATCGTAGTCATCATCCACTATAATCATGAAGTGGTATAAGCTATGAAGAAAATTTAGAAATGGAAATAGTATTTTTATTCCATCACTATTTTAGTATCGGATTTGAAATAGAAATATAGTATATGATTCCTTCGCTATGTTTAAAAACATAATTGTTCCGTCGCACAAATTTGAAATGCCCATGGAAATTCTATTTCTTAAATTTTAAAAAGACCCTTTTAGAAATAAAATGTATCGATTTGTAATTCCATTGCTAATTGAAAATAATGACAGAATTAGAAACAAAAATGGTCATTCTAATTTGCATCTTTCTTGTAGTGGTTTTTATTTACTATGCAGTGTGTATTTTCTTTTTGTGCACAATATGTGTGGATTATACAATCAATGTTTAGAGTGTGTTGTGTGTGTTATGAAGTTTATTTTCTTTGCATAGTGTGTGTTGTTGTTTGTCTTTTTTGTATGTGCAAATTGTTTGTGTTGTGTTAATTTGGGGCTTGTAAGACATTTGGAGATTCCAAAATGTGATGGATAGAATCACATTAACTGTCTAGTAATTAAAGATGCAAATACATTGTGGATTACAAGCTAAGAGCTAACGAACCTACCCTATCATTTAAAAAATAACATGAGTTGAGATATGGAGTATTCACCCTAAAAATTGAAGTTTACGTGTTTTTATTGGATTTGAGATTTTTAATGTTTTATGTCCTAGAAAAATTTATTTTAGTCCAAAATATAATTATAAGGTTTTACAAACTTTGTATTCTTGTAAATAAATCTTAAGTACACGTTGCTCGATTTGATAGTATTGTAATTTGCTTAGATTTTTTTTACTATATTGAATTTTCAAAGTCTTTTATTGTTGTTTTCTAAATTTTTGGGTCTTGTAATTTTATTGCATTCATTGCTTAAATAACCAAATATTAGTCTTGAATTTTGTGTTTAAACTATAATTTTTTAATGATATTTATAAATGTCAAATATATATATGGTAAATGATATTTATAACTTATATAACTAGATAAATATTTCAAATTGTATATCCAATAAAATTATCACAATAAATATACATTTGTATATATACGTTAAATTATAATTTATAAAACTATATAATTTTTCCATAAATAGTGTTTTTGAAAACACTATTCACCTTTAGAAAATTGAGAATAGAGATTTTTTGTGACGTGGCAAGAAGGGGTAGTTTTAGAAATAAAAAATAATCCCAACAAAACATAAATATTTTTGTTTTGGGAATTATTTAATTAAAGCTCTTTGAGAGGGGAACTGTAGTATTTAATTTGTTTTGATTATCTGTTTTGTATAACCAAATATATGTTGTTGTAATATTTTATTGTGAGTGTAGGAATTAAATTATTGAGAGAGACTGCACTTTTAGCAATGAACAATAACGGGGGTCCCATTGCCCGGTCAGTGGGCCGAAAATTTTTGAAGCAAAATCTAGTCCATTCGAGTTATCTGACCCACTTTAGTCTCTTATATAAAAAACCTAGAAACATTTAATATATATACATTTTTTAGTATTGTTCAGAGTGCGATAATTTTCATACATGTTTTTCTTCATTTCTCTCTTCCGATTTTATAAACATCTTAGTTATTAATTTGTAAACATTTAAATGTTTTTCTGGTAGATGTAATTAGTCATGTTGAACGGCTAGTGAACCATATTATTTCTGTGTATTTCTGTCGTAGTTTTGATATTTATATTCTGCTGTTGAATTCATGGTTGATTATTATATTTGTAATCAAAATTGCAAGCAAAAACTAATAGGAACCAAAAATAAACCTTCTTATATTCGACCTTGCTACATAATTTTCCCTAATATCTATACACTTTGTATATACATATTATCCACAAATATATATTATATAAATGTTGTGTATATGCATTATATACATAATAAATACACGATATGTTTATTATTTGTGTATATATTGTCTTTATACACTATATATATATGGTATGTATTGTGTATATATACTACACACACACACACACACTAAGTATATACAATGTCTATAGAATGCTTATCTACATAGTATCTATAATTTACATATACACACTTTGTATCTTTATAATATGTATTGTATGTATTTGAACAATATATATACATGATATATATATTGTTTAAACACACTACTATATATTATGCACATATATACATAATGCATTATAGATAATCTATATTGTGTATTTGAATAGTATATACATATAGAGTGTAAATTGTGTATATAGACAATACAAATAGACACATTGTATATGTAAACTATGCATACCCACAATTATATGCATATCCATAGTGTATATTGACTATATATGGAGTATGTATAGCAAAGTGTAAATATATACAATATATAGACAATCTTTATATAGCCTATAAATTGTATATATACTCAACATACACGCAATGAATATATATTGCATACATACACAATGCATATATATAGTGTATATACAAAGTTAATAAGATGAGCATACATTACATAGTGACTTCACATTATATATATTATGTATATATAAATCAAATATGTTGTATACACACACTAATGAGTGTGTATTATGTGTATATATTTATGTATACCATGTATATATTCAGAATATATATATTGTTCATATAGAGATAAATACATACACATAAATATATTTACACAAATATTCAAAATTATATGAGCATACACACACACATACACATAATTTCTATTTTTAGTGACCAAGCAAAATTTCTCTTAATTGTTTTCATTATTTCTCAATTATTAATTTAATATTAAAATTAACAACAAAAACAATAATAGGACAATATCAAGAAATTTTGAAAACCACGTGTTAATGCAAATGTTGAGGATAGCCCTTATATTGTGATATATTTGTGACATCTTGGTTAGAATCCTTCCAATTAAAGAGCTCAATGTGTTATTGCCCTATTAAATTTTGGAAAATATGAAAATGTGAGGTGGACTTATATGGATTTCTTGAATGATTTATAAGAGTTTGAATTGTTCATGATGATAAGAAAGAGAATTTTTATGAGATAAGAGTGGACAAATAGCAATTGAGAAAAGGGAATTTCTAGCCTAAGGCCACACATATAACACTAAAACTTGCAATTCATAATGAATGATTTTAGAAATAATCAACTTTCATGCTAAGATATTTTTTTCGAGATCGATAGCTCTTGGCAAGATGTGTATGATACCAAGTGTCCAGAAAAGAAAAGAAGCTCAAAAAATATAATGGCCCTCCATGGAAGCTTGAATGGCTAAGGCTGAACTAGTTGTTGGTGAATTACATAATAAATTTGAGAAAATTAGGAAGCATATCAGGGAGCTAACATCGATGAAGTATGAATTCAAAGAAAGGATACAAAGTATCCTCAATATGTTGGATGTATTACCCTGAAGATGATAACCGAAAAGAATTATATATTGGATGTCATGATAATTGCTATACAAGAAGTGATTCAAAATATTAAAAATGAAACTTTTTTCTTGCAAAATAATGATAGAAGATATCATAATTATCCAAATGCTTCACAGAGGGTCTTTGTCACGAAATCAAGAAAGTTTAGGTACTCAAGCAACAAAAGAGATCGATAATTTCAATTAAGGAATGAAGAATATTTTTTGAGTGATGTGCATTATGAGCAACGTAATTATGATTAGTGATGCTTCTATATATTTGGTAGATGTTGCACTTCATTGGGGGTGATGAAGATTTAGACATGCTATGTTGATACTTGGGAATCATTCAAATGATAGTTAAATCGTCAATTTTGTTCTGAGTATGCAAAAGATAAAGCAAGGATTAAGTTGTCGAGGCAAACCAAATGTATGAAAGTAAGAGATCATGTACATGAGTTTTCTAAACAAATGCATCAAATTTTTGATCTTGATGACAAAGAGATATACTTTTTGTTTATTGATAGTCTTAAACTTTGGGCAAGAGAAGATATGTAGATGAGATAAGCTCAAAACCTCACCCATACAATATTAGTATTCGAATATTTGGAAAAATTCTAGAAGGTGGACAAACCCAACTCTTCCAAGAGAAAGAAAAGTATGGTTGATCAAGATTAATTTCCAAGAAATAACTATATGATATTAAGGAAAAAATTAATTAGGGTTTGTGAAAATTAGAAAAGAGCATCAGCATGCTTTCTTTGTAACATGCCACATCAAAATCACAATTGTCACAATTAAGGCAAACGTGTTGTTATTTCCATAAAAAATGGAACATCGTAAAAAATATTAAATTTAGTTAGATCTTGTTGAGCTCGATCAAAAATAAGAAGCATGGAACATAAAAATGTTTGATGTTCATGGATTTCACTATTGTCAGCCATAAAATAAAAGTATTAGTGAATACAAGTACTTTTGACTTTTTTATTTCAGAATGGATCATGAAACAATTGAATTTTAACATAAACAGAGATAATATGTGTACCGAGACAATAATTTCTAAAGAAATTTTAATAGTTAGTGTTGTATCTGATATGAAGGTCAAATTGAGAGATTGAAAGGAAAAAAAATAATCGAGATAATTCTTTTATATGACTATGACTTAGTGCTATGGTTGGATTTTCTAGAATTGATAAATACACCTTTAGTTCTATTTTTCCTTTATATGTCTATCATATACTTTATTTGCTAATAGATTATTCCAATAACATGAAATAACATACAATCTGCAAAAAAAAATTATCACCAAACAATTTACTTGCAATGTAATTAGCAAAATTGAGGAGACGAGATGTAATAGTCTATCTACTAACCTTAAAGATTAAAATTAGGATGCTATCAAGGAGATACCTGTTATAAAATAAAACTAAACCGAAATAATTTGAAAGATGGAAAATTCAAAACTAAAGTAATAAATTACATCATAAAATAAAATACATTCAAAAGAAATTGAGAAATTGGAATACATGGGAATGAGTTTTAGAGAAATAGGAAAAGTCCTTTATATAGGAAAAATTTTGGAAATCTCCAAATAGATTTCCTATGTGGGCAAGGTAATTTTCATCTACCCCTATTAAAATAATATTCTCCCACTTGAAAATCACTTTATTTTCTTGTCAATACTTGCTTCCAATCTTGTTAAGCCACATGAAGTTCTACACCATTCAAACTTGTCAGTGCTGATTGGTTTGGTCAAAACATCCGCTATGTTTTCTTCGGTATCAATCTTTTGTAAATCCAAACTTCCTTCTTCTACTTTCTCTCATACAAAATGATATTGTACCCTAATATGTTTTGTCTTTGAGTGAAATACTAGATTTTTTGCTAAGTGTATAGCACTTTGACTATCACAAAATAAAGTAACCTTATTTTGTTTGTATCCAAGCTCTTCCAACAGTATTTGTAACCAGATTGCCTCTTTACTAGCTTGTGTAGTTGCAACATATTTTGCTTCTGTTGTAGAAGTAGATACAATAGGCTGCAATTTTGAAACTCAACTTACAGCTCGTCTAGTAAGAGAAAAAACATAACCTGTTGTAGACTTGCTATTATCAATATTTCCAGCATAGTCTACATCAACATAACCTCTGACAATAAGATCTAAACTTCCATAGCATATTGAAGTACTTGAGGTTCCTTTCAGATATCTGAAAATCTTCTTCACTATACTCCAATGTTCTAAGCCCGGATTTGCCATGAATCGACTAACCACTCTCACTGCTTGTGCAATATCTGGTCTTGTACAAATCATTACAAACATTAAACTTCCCACTGCTGATGCATACAGTACTCGAGACATCTTCATCCTCTCTTCTTCTGAGCTAGGACACATACTCGAAGATAATTTGAAATTAATAGGAAGAGTGGTAGAAATTGGCTTACTATCTTACATGTTGAAACGATGCAAGATCTCATTAAAATAATTTTGTTGAGAAAGCCAAATCTTCTTATTATTTCTATCTCAGTAAATCTGCATCTCTAGAATCTTGTTTGCTAGTCCCAAGTCCTTCATATCAAATTTCCTAGTCAACAGTGCCTTCAATTCTTGGATTCGACATTTGTTTGGGCCTGCTACCAATATGTCATCCACATATAATAGTAAAATGATGAAATCATTTTCTTCAAACATTTTGTAGTATGTACAATGGTCTGAACTGAGTCTATTATACACAAGGCTCATGATGAAGGAATCAAATCTTTTATACCAACACCTCGGTGCTTGTTTCAGATCGTATAGAGATTTGTTCAACTTACAAATCAAGTTCTTCATACCAATTTCAACAAATCCTTTTGGCTGGAACATATAAATTTTTTCTTCAATTTCTCCATAAAGAAAAGTAGTTTTAACATCTAACTGCTCCAAATGCAAATCAAGTGTAGCACAAAGAGTCTTTACTACTCTAATTGTTGTAAGACGAACCACCGGAGAAAAAATTTTATTGAAGTCAATACCTTCTTTCTGAGCATATCACTTTATCACCAATCTTGCATGATACCATTCTACTTGATCATTGCTATCTCACTTTATCTTATAAACTCATTTGTTGCCAATAGCTTTTCTTCTGATTGGCAACAGTACTAGCTTCCAAGTCTTGTTCTTATGTAGAGCTTCAATTTCTTCCTCCAATGCTGTCATCCATAGAGATGCATCTGAATTATTTGAAGCTTCTTGAAATATTGAAGGTTCTCCATCTTCTGTTAGGAGACAATATGCAATGTTTCTCTTCGTAACATACCCTGAGTGCCAAGCTAGCAGTCTTTTATTATGAATTGGCCGACTAACTCCTTGAATCTCAGACACGACTTGTTCTTGTGCTTCATGCTCTGATTCTTTCTCTATTGACTTTGGAATATCTTGTATCTGATCATTTTCTACATGAATAGTGATAGTTTCTGAAACTTCTTTTAATGTGCTATAATCTTCAATTCTTTCTTTAAAAATTACATCTCTGCTAATAATTATCTTGTGGTCAGTGAGTTCCCACAAGCGATACCCCTTTACTCCTTCAGCATACCCTAAGAATATGCATTTTCTGGCTTTTGGATCTAGCTTTGCTCTTTCTTGGGTGTTGTACATCACATATGCAAGACATCCAAAATAATGTAAAGTAGAATAGTCTACTGGCTTACCCGTCCACATCTCCATCGGTATATTTAAATCAATCAATGTTGATGGCGATCGATTTATCACATAGCATGTAGTTTTTACTGCTTCCACCAAAAAGGAATTGGGTAGTCTTGCAGCCCTCAACATTGCTCTCATTCTTTCTACAAGAGTTCTGTTCAACCATTCTGCTACTCTATTTTGCTGTGGCGTGTACATGACTATGTATTGTCGTTTTAACCCTTCTTGCTTACAAAAAACAAAAAATTCACCAACTGTATACTTACTTCCATTATCTGTTAGTAAACACTTAATTATTTTCACAGATTCAAATTCTACCCATGCTTTGAATTATTTAAAAGTTAAAAACACATCTGACTTTTTCTTGATTGGATATACCCAACATCTCCTTAAATAATCATCAATGAAGGATACAAAATACTTTTCTCCTCCATAAGATATTTCATGTGATTCCCCTACATCAGAATATATCAAGTCTAGAATATTTTAACTTCTTACATTTGATCTTTAAAATGCCAATCTATTCTGCTTACTAGTAACACAATGCTCACAAAAAGGTAAATTTACTATTTTGAGCCCTAGAAGTAACTTTTTATTAGAGAGAATCTTCAAACCTTGTTCTGACATGTAGCATAGTTTAAGATGTCATATCATTGTTGATTCTTCTTCTTTAGTAATTAATGCAACACATGCATCTGCTTCCTGTACTATTTCTCCTTTTAAGCATGAATAAATTTGCCGTGATCTTTTCTCCCTTCATTACCACAAGTGAACCTCTCACAATCTTTATCATCACATTTTCAATATGAGTTTTTCATCCAAGACTATCTATTTGTCCCAAATACAATAGATTTTTCTTCAAGCAATCACATGTCGTACCTCTTGAATGCTACGAATCATATCATCAAATATTTTAATTTTGATAGTACCTATACCAACAATTTTCAAAGTATGATTAACACCCATGTGCACCAACCCACCTGAGATTGGTTCATATTTGTGAAACCAATCTCTCCGAGATGTCATATGTCACGATGCTCCCGAGTCTAGCAACTATACATCACTAAACTATTTTTTACTTTCATCAATTATTGTTACCTCATTGTATAAAATACTATATTCATCATTGATGCTTGCAATATTCCCTTGTGTCTTAGATAACTCATCATCTATATTTCTTTTCTTAAACCAACAATCTCTTTTTAAGTGTCCTTTCTTACCTCAGTTATGACAGTTAATATTTTTCTTACTTCGAGATTTTGATTTACCATAATTCTGACTCTCACTGGGACCATGCTCTGTTGATCTCCCTCATATCATTATCAAAGCATCTATTTGTTGTGTATTTACATATCTATCCTCTTTATTTTTCCGTCTATTTTCTTCTTCTAAGATGGCAGAGGCAATATTATTAAAAATTAAAATATCAGTCAATGCACCATTCGTTAGATTGATGACGAGTTGATCATATGAATTAGGTAAACTCTGAAGTAAAATCTTAGCACTTTCAACTTCTTCTATCTTATGACCCAACGTAGTAAGTTGCAAAAATAAAGTATTTAGAGTATTGATATGATCAGTTACCGTAACAAATTCCATCATTCGTAAAGAGCAAAGTCTTCTTTTTAAGAAGATATTGTTTTGAAGTGACTTTGCCTTGTACAATCTTCTGAGAGTATCCCAAATTTCTTTTGTCGTATTCTTTTCTGCCACACTCGATAATACTCGATCAGCAAGTGCCAAATGCAGGTCAGCTACTGCATTACTATCCATCTCATTCCAAATGTCGTCGGGAATTCCTGTGAGCCTTTTTCCAATTGCATCTAAGTAATTATCTTTCCTCAAAATTGCCTTAATTTTTATTTTCCACAATGAAAAATTACTTTCATTGAATTTTTCTTTTTCAAATTTTGCTGCCATGTTTCACTTTTACAATGAATAGTAACCAAGAATAAAAATAATAATTTGTATTATTACACTAAAAAAGTTCCCAGGTAAGTGGAGGGGCACAATTACCCTTTTAAAAACCACAAACCTTGAGGCTCTTATCGTCCTTTTGACAAAACTTTTCTAAAATGCATTAACTACAAAAATTACTAACTAACCTCCTCTGATACCACTGTTATAAAATAAAACTAAACCACAATAATTTGAAAGATAAAAAATTCAAAACTAAAGTAATAAATTACATCATGAAATAAAATATATTCAAAAGAAATTGAGAAATTGGAATACATGGGAATGAGTTTTAGAGAAATAGGAAAAGTCCTTTATATAGGAAAAATTTTGAAAATCTCCAAATAGATTTCCGATGTGGGCAAGGTAATTTTCACCTACTCCCATTAAAATAACAATACCTATAGAAATGTTACAACTTCATGACTCATTTAAAGATATCATGTCTACTGAGTTATCAAAGAAGTTTCTACCTAGATCACCATATTGAATTGATGCCAAATACCCTTCCAATAGCTAAGGCATATTACCAAATGCCTATTGAGTTATCGTACATGTCATTTTTGGTTCATCACTTACAATTCTCCGCATTAAATAATTTAATGATCTAAAATCAAAATGGAAAATCACATGACATCTCCAAGTTATTCCAATAAGTCCACAATCAAAGGAATCAAATATTTATTTTTCATTATCTACTTATTGGGGCCCAATAGTCAATTCATAACTATAAATTCTATCATCTTTTCTTTAAAATAAAACAGAAGCACCATATGAGGCATTTGAAGGCTGAATTTAGCTAATATTGAGGTATGAGTCATATAAATTCTTGGTGATGCTATTTAGACTTACAAATACACTAGCTACATTTTGTACAATTATTAAAAAAAATATAGTAGTCTTTTCTTCTTCAATTTTGTGTGGTATATTTGGATGATGTCATTTTGTATAGTAAATCTTTAAAAGAATATGTTGATTATTTGAGACAACTATTTCAAACCTTATGGGAGAATAAACTATATATTAAATAGAAGAAATATTTTTTGCTCAACTAGAAGTTTTATTTCTAGGTCATATTGTAGGAAATAGTGTTTTTAGGAATAGACTTCCAAAAGGAAAATGTTTGGAAGTAGAATAAAGATTATCAATAATCTTTTGATCATTTGAAGTAAATTATCACATGTGAGTCTATCCTAGTCTTATTGAATCATTCCAAACCATGAGAAATACAAATGAATGATGTAAATTTTGTAATCAGAGGAGTATTTATCCAAAAAGACCATCTAATTACATTTGATAGTTGGAAGTTAACTAAAATTAAACAATAATATAAAGTCCAAAAAAAATGATGATGATAATTTACTTTTTACAAGTATAGAGATATAAACTTTTGGGGTCAAAATATATGGTGAAACACTTCATGAATTAAATGGTTTATAGTAGTAGTCTTTATAATTCAATACAAGAGGTATCTATCAAAAAAGTTAATACAAGAAATTGTCTTTGTAATGCAAAACAAGAGATATCCATCAAAAAAATTAACTTTTGACAATAGGTCAAAGCACATTGGTATATGATATATTGATATTTTAAATTTGAAATATATTAAAAAAAAAATCTGCTACAAAAATTAAATCAGCATATCAAAGAAAATGTCTCTTGTCAGATTAATAAGGGTTGTACTTAAAAATAAGCCTATTGAACACAATAATTAATGTCTCGCATCAATGATATAGAGTATCCAACCATATCACTAGATAAACTCAAATACAACTTAAAAAAAATATATAATCAATATAATTTATCAAGAAGTATGCATACCCAATTTGCATCCATTATCTATGCGAACGAATACTTCCTGAAATTACATCTTTAAATTTCTTTTACATTACTCCAATAATATTGAGAAAAAATGATTTCTAATGTTAGAAAACTTATAATTAATTAAAAATCAATCCACTAAGGCCTCAAGAATTCCACTGCATTAAACAAACAAAATGGACCAACAATTAATAAATGCAATAACACTTTATAAGCCATGACATTTCAAATTGGATACTATAAAGTAATGTCTACATCCCTAATAAAAATGATAGAATCTAACAACAAAATGTATTCTTTATTTAACAAACCATATGATACCATGCAATGACGTAGCAGGCATGGTGTAAGTGTACCACCCCAAACAATTTTTTTAAATAATTTTTTTTTTCATTGAATTTAAGTTTTTGGTGTTTTAAGGTCCATCATGAATTTATAATAATTTTTAGAAATTACTTATCAATTAAAGAAAATTTTAGGAAAAATATACCAAGTAAAGTCAAATTATGAGCAGTTGATCGAAATAGAATTTTTAAAAATGCCCAATGAATGAAATAAATTATGGGAATTTTTTTTGAAGCAAAATAAGGTCCAAATATATGTTATAAAAATAAAATTAATAAAAAAACATAAATAAAAAATTAATAAAAATACGTGAATAGTGAATTGGGTAGGGAAAAATCAACAAATTTTGTTGACCAAGGCCCAAAGAGACATTTTTAATAATTTTCAGGACCTTGGAAAAATTTACAAAAACCCACAGGGACTTAAATGGAATATTGAATTAATTATTAAAAATATCATGCCTCAGAAAATTGAGCAGAAAACGAATGAAAAAAATTGAAGAACCCTAGATTCTCCATTCGGCACCGAACTGCTAGGTTAGAAAGAAAATTTTGTATCAGCCAATTCCTTTTGAAACAACCTGTGATTTTTCATGGTGGAAGACTTCCGAAGGTAAATAAAAGCTCCATGGTTTTTAATTTTGGTTTTTTTTGGTTTGTATTGGAGGAAAAGAGATGAAATGATGAATGGTTGTTGTTGGATGGTCAATTAGGACTGTTTAGAATTAATTAATTGTTCTAATGTATATGCCAGGTTGTAATTATATTTTGAATATATATAATGTGACCTGAGAGGTATGAATTAGGTCTGGTGTGTTTAAATTTGGGAGAAAAGGTATTTAGAATGAAATTGAGGTGGTAATTAGTGGAATTAAAGATAGAATCGATTGAATGTGAATTTATATTTGAGGTCGACTTGGACAGAATCATAGAAGGACCTAATAGATGAATCTTACGGAAAATTTGATATCATTGGAAAGAAATTGATGTTAGTAAAATGTTTCCACTAGTTTTAGGTCTTTTAAATATCTTTAGAGAATGATATGGGCAATATACTAACTGATGTGTAATAAAAAAAATGAGTTTAGTGATTAAACATTAGACATAAGAAATTAGTTGTGAAATAGAATATTAAAACAATAACTTTGGGTATTTTGATGTTAAAAGGCAGAATGTTGATTGGAAAGGAAAGTAAAAAGAGGATTTTTTTATAAAAATTTATTTAAAAAGCTCAAGTTAGGCGAATAAATAGAAACGGGTAAACGGCCCAATTGAGTAGTGAATAAAAAGGTATGGTTCTTTATGATTTTGGTGGTATCTTTATATTTCTTTTTCTTGCATAAATATTGGTATAGCAAACTAAGTTAGGAAGGCTCGCACGTTCAGGATGAATAGCCTAGCTGAGCCTGAACTAATAGGGAGGTGAGTAAATTTATATCATCGTACTTGCACCTTTGAAATGTATAGCAATGTTTTTATTATTTGACTTGATCGTAGTAATTAACTATGATTAAGACCATTATTCTTGAGCATTCTTTGAATTAAATTTATCATATGCCACAAATCACGTGTCCTAATGAATATTCATACTGAGCACGGTCAGTTAACTCTTATTGTATTTGCCGTTATCTCTTGTTGCATGCTGAGTACAATCAGCTATATTCTTTGATATTATCATTTTTGTCTCATGCTGAGTATGACCAGCTATAACTTGTAATCATTCATATCATTTGTTGGTAAGAACAACGGAAAGCCTAGCTGATGGGGAGGTCATCAGGCTATGTGCACATAGTACCATTTGGTACGGGAAAAGCCAATGCCTTCCTAGAGAGGCGGTAAAACTCTAAACGTAGAACCCGACCCATTCTAGGAATCTTTAGTTGGAATGTATGGATTCTAGTATAAAGGTAAAAAAAGGAATGTACGGATTCATGAATAGTAAACTATATTTCTGTGTTTCAAACCTATAAATCTCATTTAATATTGTTGTTCATATTGTCGCTATTTGTTGCATAACCTATGTATGGTGATTGATTGCTTATGCATAACCATCCTTGTGAGTTGGCCTTGAATATCTAGCCACACAATTATTATAATATATTTTTACTCACGAAGTTATCTCACCCCCGTTGATTTCCTCTATTTAATGGTAGACAGAGAAAGGAGAATCCAAGCATTTCTTGACCACTTGGATTTTATTTGAAAAATGTATTGGATTATTATTTTGTTTATTTGGTGAATACGGTTTAGACTATTACATTCATTGTCGAAAATAATATAAATTTTAGTTTTGATTTTCCTAATTAGATTTACATCATCTTGAGATTTGACTTCATATAATCTCTTATTTCGCTCCCTCCAGATGTAGTATACAGCTACTACAAAGGTCAGTTTCCATACTGTGTTTCTTGGTATGTCCTTTGCATGGTTGGTCTTCATTTCCTTGAATATGGCTACTAACGATTCAACATCTCCATCCTCTGGTCCAGCTTTTGAGTTTCGTCCAAATGGATTTAGTGTAGCTACAATTAAAAAAGATATGGTCTATGGGTTTTGCACAAGAGCAAAATTCACAGCTAGTGTTATCCTGCATTGAAAATGCCTGGCCTTTAGTTCGAAGTCTTTTATGCTTGGCGATCTAAAGATATATTACATACTTGGGAATATGTCACTTTATCCATATAGCTTTTGTCCAAGATTTTGTATATATATTACATGTTCCCATAAGATAATTATATGTTTTCAAAATTAATCTTCCATTTTTGCCCTATCTATTCAATAGTTCCATAGCTTGCTACATTGATCCATCCTTTTTGATTAGGATATTCCTAGTCAATATAAGGGCTTTCATATGAAGAGGGTTTTCTTTAGAAATTTAATAATACCATATATTCTGATAATTTAAATAGAAATAGTGGACCCACTTAATCCAAAGTGAGTCCTTGTTTAATCTCCAAAGGGTCTTGAGAAAGCTCTTCTAGCAATAGTGAAAACATAGCAAGTGGTTGAATTTCTATTGTCAATATCCACAACATAGTCTACATCAACATAGCATATGACAATAAGGTCCAAACCTTTATAACATAATGCAATATTTAGGAATTTTTAAAGCATCTTAGAGCCATCTTCATAATGCTCTAATGTTCTATATCATAATTTTTCAAAAGTTGACTAACCACTCTCATTGCTTGTGTAACATATGATCTTGTATAAATCATATCAAACATCAAACTTCCCACAACTAGTGCATATGATACTCAAGACATCTCATACTTCTCTTCTTCTATTCTAAGACACATACTTGAGGATAACTTGAAATTTACCAAGTATAAAATAAATCAACTTTACTTTCATGCATGTTAAAACATCACAAGATTTTGTAAAAATAGCTGTCTTGAGAAAGTTAAATTATTCTATTATTTCTATCTAATTTTATATTCTTAGAATCTTGTTTACTAGTCCAATATCCATCATATCAAACTCTCTAGATAACTATGTCTTTAATTATTAGATTCAATATTTATTAAGACTTTACACCTACATGTCATCCACATATAATAATGAAGTAGTGACCATATTTTCACCTTCAAATTTATTGTAGAATGTATAATAGTATGAACTAAGTCTATTATACCCAAGGCTAATGATAAAAAACTTAAATCTTTTACACCAACATCTTGGTGTTTAATTGAGACAAAATAAAAATTTATTTTATTTACTAAGTTCTCATTGTCTATTTCAGTAAAAACTACTACTTGGATCATTAATATTTCTTCTTCAAGTTCTCCAAGAAGAAATATAATTTTGATATCTAACTATATCAAATATAAATCAAACATAACACACAATGCTATCGCTATTTTGATTGGTGTAAGATGAATTATCAGAGAAAAAATATCATAGAAGCCAATGCTTTCTTTATAAGCATATCCATTTACCACTCATCTTCCATAATACTATTATACATGATCATTATTATCTTGCTTAATCTTGTAAACTTATTAGTTATTAATAACTTTTATTCCATGTGATAATTGAACTAACTTTCATGTTTTGTTTTTTATGTTGAGCTTCAATTTCTTCTTGCATTATTATCATCTATAGAGATGCATCTAAGCTACTTCAAGTTTAATGAATTGTTAATGTTTCTAACCTCTATTAAAAGATAAGATACAATATTGCTCTCTCAAATACACCGAGTATCAAGCTGGAGGTCTTCCATCATAAGTAGATAGACTAGCTCTAGCCTCTAGAGCCATAGACTCGACTTATTCTTATGCTTAATACTCTGGTATTTCTCAATAAATACTAAAGTTTAATGTTTTAGATTCTTTTTTGTTTGTACAATTATAGTTTATTAAACATCTTTTGATGTGTGCTAGCATTTTCATCTATACTTTATAGATGATTTTCTACAAAAATTATCTTTGTAGATAACCTTGTAGGTATTGAGATCCTATAAAAAACTCATTTATTTCTCAGGTTATCCTAAGAATATATTTATTCTAGATTTTGTATTAAATTATTTAAGTATTGTATCACTATGCAAGACATCCAAATCTATTAGCTTTCTAGTCTGCATCTCTATCAGCATATATAAATCAATTATAGATAATAGTAATCAATTTATCACATAACATGCAATATTAACTATTATTTGATACTTTTATACTCCAAGGGAAAGAAACATGTCATATGCATTATCTCTTCCATTATCTTAGTCATTTTATCATTTTTCCAAAATCAAATTTTACCCTTTAATATAAAACTAGAAATACATCCTACTTGATTTGATACATGCATTATCTATTGGAATAATAATCAATGAAAAATATTATGTACTATTAACTAGTAAAATAATGCTCAGAGGTAAATCTTCTCAACTGCACACTAGAAGTAACTTTCAATTAGAAAGATTTTTAAAACTTACGAGACCTAGTTTGAGATGCCACATTAACATTTACTCATTGTAATTTGATACAAAACAAATGTATATTATTATTGAATATTTACCATCAGATCCTTTATATTGGCCTTTCATTCAAGATTATTTATTCAAAAAACAATTTTTATTCATGCCCTTCTTATGTCACATCCATTAAAGATCTTGCTTGTGGATTCTTTGGAAAAGTATCCTTTTTATATCTTCATTCTTGTTGCAAGATAGTCTATAAAAACATCATTCATCAATTGATGATTTGATCATACAAAACTTAAATACATAAATTTAACGCCAATTGATCTACCACTATTTAAATTTGAATAAAATCTAAAGTTGACATTTTAGAGACGTTTCATCTCTATGAGCCAAATCATGTTGAACGTGAAAATTAATAAAATAATTGTTGGAAATGATAATATCATATTTTTATAGAAGGATTATTATGCCACAAATCATTGATTAATATAGACAAATTGACTTATATAAGTATAACTAAAAACTGATGTGGTGTGGTTGCTCATGGACCAATCGAAGTTTATAGTAGAAGTTTATAATATAAAACTGGATGTGAGTTAACGCAATGTATGGTTGTAGTGGCTAAATTTAACAGACGCATTATTGAAACATATGTCACGTGATTGTGAAGGATAGAAAGGCAGAGAGTGACCATTTATAATATATTACACATATTTTCATATCAGCTGCTGATTCCATTTATAGAAAAAAGAATAGCATGCACCCAACTATTATTAGTTCGAGCAACCACCCAAAGAGTGTTATGAGTCAAGCACGTACCACTTTGTATGTGCAAATTATGTTTAGCACGCCATATACAGATTACCTACAAAAAAAAAAATAGCCAAACTTTTATTATTTTAAAAAGATATATTAAAATATAAAATATTTAGATTTTGCCTGACTCATAATCAAAAAACTAATTTTGCACTTAACACATCATAATTCTTTTCAAAAATCAAAAACTTATACACACACACACACACACTCACACATGTATATATACTTTTTTCTATATACATACATACATACATACATACATATATACACATGCACATATATTTATTTATTTATTTTTTTAAGTTTATATATCTTGGAGATTCAAAAATATTTTATCACATGATAACGGTAAGAATTATCTTATTTTTGAGTAAAGTTTATACACATCTACAATGACACAATACCTTGAAGTCAAAGGTGATGAAAAGGATTTAGCTTGCATATCCCATTTCTAGAACTCGAAGGAAGACAATGACATACATCACATGTCACACAATTCATCATAGGTGATGAATTGCATCGTTTGACCTCTTTTTAAATAAATGAAATCGGACTATTTCATTAAACCAGACATCACATTAAATGGTTTATTCAATATTTAAAATATATTTTTTTTTAATTTTATATTTTTATTGTGTGTGTGTGTGTGTGCGCGCGCCACACACACACAACAAATCTATTAATTTGATTTAATAATGAAATCAAATAAATTGATTCCAATCAAATTGATTATTACGATTATATACACAAATATTTTAAATAAATAAAAATCATAAAAACATTTACTTTGGTTTGGATAAGGTCATAGAATGTGCCCTAGCCAAAAAAAGACCTCAGTGTCTCAATGTAAATTAATTTACCCTATAATTTATATTAATTTTAATTTATATCATTACAGAATTATAATTATACTTCATTACTTATTTACAATAATTTGCGCCTTGAGTTAGTTAACACTAATTAAACTCTCTATGTTAAGATTATAGATTTTGATCGATTGAATTAAATTATTGATATATAATTCAAATAATCAATCTCTAATTATTTCTTTTAATACTTTTCATTCAACTTATTTGAATTATTATATTAGCAAAGTACCCACAAAATTTTTTGGTGACTAGCTGAATTGCCGACCAATAATTCATCAAAGAATTTTGACTACAAATAGTGAATGACTTAGGTTTTTATTTGTGGAAAAACATGCAAATATTTTGCCAATATGTCTTAGATTTTTGCTCATTTTCTTGCATAGCATCCAAACTAATATTAAGTCATGCCAAGATTATCATGCCCTATTCATAGTCACCTCATTGTTTTTTGGTGGTGGAGACTACTTGAGAAGATATTGGTGAAAACTGATCCCCAATCTCATCATTTAAATGTACCCCATCATGCATGAGATTGGTGATGTCCGCACCATGATGAAATGATTCATGAGATGGGTAGTCCGTGCTTTGCAAATATAGATGATGCTTATACTATAAAAAACAATAGACCACAAAGATCAAGGCACATACTTATGATGTTCAAGGAATTAAAGAAAGTTTCTAATAGACAGAACAACCCACAAACCAAATAGAAAAATAAACTAAAAGAAATTTCAATGACCTACCTTTTAATTAGTTCAAGAAAATGAGTTTCTCAGAAGAAAATTAGGAGCTTCATTTGTGTAATACATACGAAAAGATAACTATTTTTTTTTATCTTGCTTTCTCAAATTGGAGCTTTTGGGTTTAACTCTGAAATTTTGCAGTATAATGATTTCATCTTGTGAAAGTACCGATTAACCATCATATCAGATTACGTCATCAATAACAACTCATTCTGGAGAAACTACAGTCTTGTATCAATCTTGTATCATTCCACTTCTACAAGGTACCATTTGTATATTTCTCAATCAATTGAGAAACATTAATCCACCAACTTTTCATGGCTCTTGACCTTGTAGTTAAGACTCCATATATATTTACCACGCATTGAAGTTTTGATTGTTGCGGTTCTTGATGCCTCCAACGACTTAAATATTAATCATTTTGATTATTACAATCTTTTTTTTCACTTGGATGCATTACTGCTATTTCGTGTGAATAGTACCACAACTAAATTTTAAGGAAAGAGAGGTGGGTCACAGTTAAGTATTTCCTTAGATTTAACTAATCATAGACATGCATCTCTACGCTACTATACTATTTCTAGTAGCCAAACCTAAAGAAATATTATTTTCTAGTGTTAAAGATCAAATACTAGTACAACCATAAAGCATACTAAAAATATCTATGAGAACTTATAACATTCCTTTGATATCAAATGTAGATAAAATTAAAGCACGAAACTCTAGTTTATTATGAAAATAAAAAAAAATACACAAATCCATTTAGTCTACCAAAAAAAAAGTGGAGAGAACTATGTGTTGGGGTGATCCCCCATAAATTTTTAATATTTGAAAATTAAATTTTTTGATAATTTATAAAAAGTTACAAAACTAAAAATAAATTAAAAATAAGGCACCCCAATTTGTAAGTCATAAACTACCCTCTCTCCTCGCCCCTCGCTCTCACTCGTCTCCCCTCTCCCTCGCTCGTCTCTCCTCGCTCATCAACCTTCACCTCTCGCCCCTTTCTCCCCACCTCTCTTCCCCCACCCGTCTACATGAGCTCCTTCATGGAGCTCACTAGAGCTCCTTCGTGGAGCTAACTAGAGCTCTGAGCTTCAGCATGGAGCTCGATAGAACTCCACGAGGGAGCTCGCCGAGCTCTAATGAGCTCCGCGAAGGAGCTCTTTGGAGCTCCATGAAAGAGTTCATCGAGCTCCAATGAGCTTCACGATTGAACTCACTAGAGCTCAACGAGCTCTTTCATGGAGCTCATGGAATTTCGTTGAGCCACACAATGGAGCTCGATGAGCTCCACGATCGAGCTTGCTAGAGCTCAAGGAGCTCCATTTTAGAGCTCGACGGAACTCCATGAGCTCCACGAAATAGCTTCATCGAGCTCCATCGAGCTCCATCGTGGAGCTTGAGGAGCTCCGTCGAGCTCCAGTGATCTTGATTGTGGAACTCGATGATAGAGCTCGAGGAATTTTGGTGAGCTCCACGAAGGAGCTCACTGTAGCTTAGAGGTGTCAAATGGGTTTGTGCCGGGCATGCCTAGTCTGTTTTTTCTAGGCCCGACAGGGCTTTCGTGCCGGGCCAGGCACGGCATGGTGCAGTACCCGTGTCGTGCTTGTCCCGACACGGGTTTTTGGGGGTTCAGCCTGGCACGGGCCCGCGGCACGATTCGCTGGGTTCGGTCCGGTCAGCCCGGACCCTAAATTAAAAAAAATTAGGGTTTTGGTACGCCCGAAACCCTAATTCTAAAAAAAATTAGGAATTGGGCGCACCCGAAACCCTAATTTTAAAAAAAAATTGGGTTTCGGCACCCCAGTAACCCTAATTTTTTTAAAAAAATTTCGACACGGTACCATGTCGAGCCAAGCACGGCACGAGCCCGGGCATGGGAAATTTCCGTGCTGGGCAAGCCCGGCCCGGTTGACATCTATACTGTAGCTCCTTGAACTCCATGAAAGAGCTCACTAGAGTTACTCGAGCTCCATCGAGGAGCTCGACGAACTCCACAAGCTCCATTGTGAAGCTCACTAGAGCTCCTTCATGGAGCTCTTGGAGTTTCATCGAGCTCCAGGACGGAGCTCCAATGAACTCCTTCATCGAGCTCACTGGAGCTCCTGTGAGCTCGATGGAACTCCACGAGCTCCATGAGGGAGCTCATCGAGCTCGTTGGAGCTCCACGAAGAATTCACTAGAACTCCACATTGAGCTCGCTGGAGCTCCACGACAGAGCTCGTAGAGACGAGCGAGGGAGGGGTAGTTTAGGATTTGCAAATTGGGGTGTCCTTATTTTTAGTTTTGTGACTTTTAAAAAAATATTAAAATATTAGTTTCTAAATATTAAAAATTTTTGGGTAAACACCCCAAAACATAATTTCCCCCAAGGAAAAAAAAGGAATGCATAAGAAAGCTTTCAAGAGAATTTGGTTTTGGAATAAAATAATACATATCTACTAACTCTCACCCAACTATTACCAAAACATATATAAAATGGTTGACTAGTGTATGCCCCTCCCATGTAAATCAATCAACACGTGGCAGTGGCATTAAAACTTACTTGACATTCACATGTTATTGTTTTGTTCTTAATTGTAATTTGACATTAATATGCTTCTTGATATTCATATTTGTGCTCCAACTAAAAATAATTGTGCCCATGCCCATGTTTTTTTTTATAAAATGAACTGCAATTTCAAGCCAACACAGCATTAAAAGATATATTAAATAAATTTGTTTTTTTTTGCATTTATGTGTTTGGAAAGTTCTTGCTTATTCCTCTCTGTTTTTTTTATAATTCTTTTTCTTCACAACTCCCGGGCATAGCTTTTTTTTATCTATGAGTGTCAGTGAACAAGTTTTCAATAGCACCTGTGATTTGTTGTAACAATCTGTGGCAGTAGTGGTCCAGTTTTGCTTTCTCAATACCTTTTTTTTTTAAGTTTTGCTTTCTCATTTCAAATAGCTATTTTGTTCCTTTCTCTTATGTTCCATCTTCTGCTTGTTCCTTCCTGTCAAGTACAACTTGATTTTATAATCTCTTATTTTTGCAAGGGGCAGTTTGTTAATACTTGCAAATACTATTTTATTACCATTCACATCTCTTAATTTTTTATTCCATTAAATTGATTTGATTAGTCAAAATTATTTTAACTACGCCAATCTCTTTTTGAAACTAACAATGATTAATCAAATTAAATAATTAGTATTTAATTTGTATTTTGATTGGCAAGCTAGTAATATTTTTTTTTTTTTAATCCAGGCATAGGTGTCCATTTAAAGGCGTCTGGCTATTTAACTATATTTTTATATACATGATTATCATGACAAATAGCTTGAAATCAAAAAAAAAAAATCATTTCAAATCTCACTGAGAATAATTTGATTGAGATATTTTAGAAATAAATATTCTAAAATAGTGACTCATGGAGATGTAGATCATAACAATAATCAGAAGGATGATTTCTTTTACTTGTCAGTTTACTAAGGAAAAATTAGTAATTTGATAAGATTTATCAACATTTTAGAAAATTAGATTTCTGTCAAATCTCTAACTTAGATTTCATGTCATGCATTTATCAAAGATATAATTGTGAATAATATTGAGAAAGATAACATAATTATGTTAGTATGAGAAATTTTACCATTCTGTGTTATTAATCATAACTTTTAGAAGGCCTTATGTGATTTGGGAATAAGTATTAATTTGATGTTGAGAGTTGAATTTATGTGATTATTCTAATTTTTCTCTACAATGGTTAATAGATCTCTTTAAATTTAAGGGGAATCATTCAAGATTATTTATATGACTCATACACCATTATTTTTGGGGTATTCGTTTCTAGTGACTAGATGACTTTAATTAATGTAAAGAAATGAGAATTCAGACTTAAGAGTGAAAAATAAGTGAAATTCAACTTTTATTAAATAATGCAATTTTAAGATGATGACATGGAAAACTAGTTGATAATAGATAGCCTTATTTGCATAGATAAAACTAGAATGTTGATTTTAGAATAAAGAATATTTAGATGGTTTCTATGATAAAGAAAAGGAAGAAATCATGTATGTATAAGTTTTGTAGCAAGAAGATCTAGCATACCTTGAAGAAGACACATATTATGGTGATATGATATTTTTCAAATTTATGATAGAAAGAGAAAGGAAGATAAGTTGTGATGATGATGTGTTTGATGTTACTGATGTAAAATTTTCATGTCAAGATTACAGAAAAATGATGGGGACTCCTAGAATTATAGAATTAACACAACTAGAAGAAATCACAATATTGACTAATAAAGTACCTAATGAAAGAGATGAAGCATAGGCAAAGCTTATTAAATATCAAAAAAGAAAAGAGGCCAAAAAGAAAGAAGATATTGTACGCTTTAGAGGTCGAGGTTGATATACTGAAATAAGTCATGATATCTAAAAAAGTCAAGACTATTATGACCAGATCAATGAAGAATGGAGTCGAGGCTAAAGTTGAAAGAGCCATGATATTGAAGAAGAGACGATAAATGACAATGTCATGATATTTTCTAATGTAATAGCACAATTATTATAAAGAAGATAATATCATGATATTTTTCTAAGTTACAACTATGGACAAAGAGGAGATAGCACACAATGATGATGTGATATTTTAAAAAGTCATGATATTTGAAGATGTATCCAAAAGGAGATATATGAAGGTTATGCTGATCTAGAAAATAGAGAGGTTGATATGATCTCCTTTCGATAATTATCAACAGAATAAGATATGAAGAATATAAGACAGAAGGAAATCAAATATTATACTGAGAAGATATGTTTGATTGCAAAAGTTAGGAATAAAGAAACTCTCCAAAAAATTGATCTAGCTAAAATTATTATATGTAGTGCTTCTCAAGAGATAATCCATGACTTTATTTTTTTCGTAGGTATGATTATATATTTTTTTCTTTTATGCATATTATATTGATTCATAAACTTTTACATATACTAATAGAAAAAGTATGACGCCCAAACCTCGACACGATAAATTTCTATGACTTCTCATCTGCTCAAATTAGAAGTAATGACACTCAAATCTTATAGTGATAATTCTAAAAAAGTAATGACACTCAAATCTTATAGTGATAATTCTAAAAAAGTAATGACACTCAAATCTGCTCAAATTAGAACTACAATCTTATAGTAATGACACATAGAACTAATAAAGTCATGATTGTTTTTTAATATCATGACTTCTTTCTATAATTCTAAAAAAAGTTGTGAACTTTAATTTTGCCCCATAACCCTCTTTCTTATACCACTATTTTCCAACATCTATGTGACAAAAAATTGTACAATTCGAAATGTTAGATGGAGAAAAATTGATGTTGATTACTGACTATAGATTTAATTTGTTTAAATATGACCAGAACCGATGTATTTTTGTCTATAGGTTATTATCAACTAATGGTGTATCATAGATTGTAGAAATGAAAAAAAAATTCTTAATATAGTATAATTTAAATTAAATTCAAATGATAATCAAAATAGTACTAATGATTATTAGTACAAAATAATTATTACACAATGGATGATGGTGATATTGATGAAGATAAGAAAAAAAAAATTGTCTAATGGTATGTTGGTAATAAATGAGATTTTAGCAATTTGCTACATGAATTAGAGAAAAAAATTCTTAATAATATGATTCTTACATCAGAGGTGACATCAACGTCACCTATGATAATATCCCATGTAGAATTAATAATAATTAAGATTGCTTGCAAGACTTTTGCATTTGAATTTCATTCAATCTAGTAAATATGTTATCGGCTTTTCATGAAGTGGCATACTAAATAAACCACATTGGATTATTAATAATAATTAATAATCTTTAGTGGTTTATTTAGTTTGTTTTGTTTGGTTTGGTTACATTAGATATTGGGTCTAGTTTTATTAAAACCTAAAATAAAAAATTATTCTTTTGTTATGTATATTGATTGTTTGTATATATGTGCAGGTGAAAAGACAAAAATATAGAGATGAATAAGACTTTCCTATTGTAGAATACATGAAAACAAAAACTCTAGTGATTCCAAAAAAAAATTAATATAACACAGTGAAATGTGATGGAGCAACATGATTATAGAAGAAGGTTTTATCATTACAACTTCTTTTTGACACTTAATGTTCCCATCAAAAAATTAAACTCATATTTTATGATTCTATGCATTAAATAATTTGTTTACCTTGGATCATGATTGTATGATTGACATTTTTAATATTTAGTGCTTAGTGATGACCTAGAAGATTTTTATGGCTATACCTTAGTGTTTTTATATTTGATATTGTTTGTGGAGTGTGTAACATAAGTCTATGCAGGTATGTTTATTTTAGTCATCATGTAAAAAGAATGTAGGTAGTGTGCACTATCAGATTTCAATTGTGAAACAAATATATATAGTCTATGTGTGTATGTTTTTATGTGTTGTGTAGTGTTTATGCAATCAAAACGTGTGTGTGTGTGAGTGTGTGTGTGCATGTGTGGAATCTTATATTTTCATTGCTCATGTGTGTTGTGGCATATTTGTAACTATTATGGATTACTTGTCACTTTACTTGGTTTATGACAATTGCTAATCTATTTGATTATTTATTGCGTTTTATTGATAATCTATTTCATCACCTTTAATGAGTCAAATATGTTTCTAATTTTGATCTACACCTTATTTACCATCAACCAAAAAAAATTCTTTAATTTTAGAACATGAAATTTTTTATTGCCTAAAATTTTAATAATTACATTTATCTATAAAATATTAAGCATGATTTTGAATTTCATGGTTAAGTAAGATTCTTGAGGATAATGTTTCAATTCGCGTGTGATTATTTTTTAACATTATTTTTCAAGTTTTTGATTACATTCATCTTTAAAGCCTAACAACCAATAACATAATAGTTTGGTTGATAGGAGAGGATATATCTTCTAACCTCGAAGTCATGAGTTTGATTTCCAAAATTGTCAAATATACTTTCTAAGGTGTATGCCAAATAGATTATTATGTAGTTAAGATGGAGGCCTGACTTTCTTTGAGATTGAAGCCCCATGACAAATATATGAGCTACAGGATAATATGAGTTGAGTATGGGGAAGCGGATGGGTGGAGAGAGGTGTGAGATAAAAAATATTTGCAAGTTCAACAACTCTTGATATAGATAATTTATAAGATCTAAATCATTTGCAAAAAGTTTAAATTAATCTGACCAATAAAAACTAGCTTGTATAACCTTTAGCCTGGTCATATGAATTGTGAAATTCCCTCAACCTCAACATGCATAAATGTGGTAGTTGATCAAAATAGTTTATTGCTCTTCCTCTATATAATACTTATGGACAATTTAACCCCCACAATAATTAAAGCAACGACTCATCAAAATAATAGAAATGAACCTTGGCCAAGATTAAAACCTTTTCCTACTATTTCCCTTCTTTAGGTTACCAATGGACACAAACAAATTGCAATATGAATGTATGATGGCATAACACACATGACCAAAAGTGATTCATCCTGAAATTATCCATTTATCAATGGTCTACAACCATATTTTTCACTACATTTGTATGCTCAATTCACAAATGGGACTCCTATAATTGGTGGATCCAACATGACAACCTTGCCTTGAAATCTTGCATGCTAAAAGAGATATTTTGATATCTTATGAACCATAAATATGATTATAAAATATTCCATTAATTAACACCTAGTTACCTTCACAATAAATGTACTAGTAAACCAAAATTAAAATTCTCAGACTTTCTTTGATATCTATATTGTTTTCAATTCTTTCTTTTTACTCTTTATCAGCTCTTTGTCTTAAGATTTCTCTTATGGGTTTCTCAATCTCTAGGTCTAAAAGTATTAGCTCAATCCATAATTTCTTCTCATAAAATGGTGGATACAAAAAAAATATACCCAAATACTAAACTAAAGATATAAAAAAGTAACACAATAAAAGTAATGCAATTCAAAGCATAAAAAGAATATAGTATTATCCAAACTACTAAAAATAGAACTATCATTTTTCAAACATAGTAACATCAATTAAAATTTATTAACCAAACTAAAAAATTTATAATAATGGTGCTAAAAACTTGTTTCAATTTTTTATGATGCTCAACCTTTGGTTTAGACAATATCTCAAAAACTCATTGATCGAGGGTCTCTCATCCAACTAGTCTTGCAAGTATATAGGTCATGTAAGTAGTAAAGTAGAAGTTTGTCTAGATATTAAAGTTATAGGAATTGTGTTAGAATATCAATCAACCAATGATAAGTTAATTATTACTTTAGTTTCAAGTATAAAACTATGTTTTTGGTAAGATTCTTAGATTCTAGGATTGATTATTTCATTATGCTTGATAGCATGTCAAAATTACTTAGTTATTATTATGAAAATATCCTAGTATCCTATTGGCATACAAGATAGTTGTCACTTATTGATACTACAAGTGAGCTCCACACACAATCTAGTTATAAGGGTTTTGAACTATATAAACTAGAAGTCTAATGTGTAATTCCTAGGGGACATGACATGATAGGCATGTGTAAAACTATGCATCCTAATGGATAAAGTGGACAATATAGATATGTCTGATGGAAGCTAGGCAACCAGTTAACACTCACAAGGTATCTTAGAAACTAAGGACAAGTGGGTCCCATATTTGTTACATATAAAAGTGTATCTTATGATTTGAACTTGAGACCTCTAATCTCTATAGTTTCAAATCCTATCACATTAATTTTTTGGGCAATTGTGCTTCCACAATGGTGATTTTTAGATATAGAAGATAACAAAAATAATAGAACAACAAACAATATATATCCAATCCACAATCCAACCACGGCAGAATCAAAAAACAAGAAACAGAAACCAGAAATAACGTGGTTCGCTAGTAACTCAGTACAACTAGCTACATCCACCAGAAAATACTTATGTGTTACTAATTAAACCCAAAAATGTCTTACAGTATGTGCATCACGACGACAGTCACGATAAATCATGCAGAGAGAGAGAGAAGATGATAAATAGTTCCCATGTCCAAAAATAGCAACCTAAAAATAAAAATTACAAAACATTTATAATAAAAACTCTCGGTTCAATTAATCAGAGTGGGTCAGATCATGGGATGTGTCAGGCTCTGCTCCAAAAATTTTGGCCCGCTTATCGGTCAGCAGGACCTCCATTATTGTGATACTGCTGCATCCTCGACCTCTTAATATTTCATTTCCTACACTTACATAAAAATATTAAAACAAAAATATTTGATTATACAAACAGATTATCAAAAAAAAACAAATTACATATACAATAGAATACTAGTTGTGCCACAATTGGTATTCAAGTACAATAATTTTGAATTATATTAACTAGATATATAAGAGAATAAGTCTCATGAACCTTAAGTTTTTAATGATAGTCCTCATAAGAATATAAGATAAGAATATAAATCTCATTATACTTTAATTTATTTCGTGAATTCACCCTAGAGCGGGAATGTTTGAGATTCGTGCCTCCCAACTCTAGTTTTAAATATTTTCCTTACATCTCATGCTTACTTGTGAATCTCCTAATAAGTATGAAAATACTCCCTCTAGGGTTGTTTTTTATACTTTACTTTTTGGTCCCAAAGAGTGAAGAAGGAAAATTATTTATTTTTTTTCCTCTCATCTTTTGCTTTTATACTATATAAATCTAGCATTTATCCAAGTAGAAAGTCATAGCTTAGGGAAGATATTATGATTTTGGCCTTAAATCTCTTGAGCTCAAGGTTGTGGCTTTGGGAAGTGATTGTAGCTTTGAAATGTCTTCTAATCTTTCTATCATATAGAGTCACAACACTAGAAAGTGTCATCAACTTGTGCATTTTATCTTTGTAATACAAAGTAACAGCTTTGTGAATGAGCTACAACTTTGACCTTTCTTTTGTTTCAAATGGTCCTGATATTAGGAATGATAGTTACTTTGGTTTTGCTCTTTCATTTACATCAAATGGCCATGACATTGGGAATAGTATTGACTTTAGCTTTAGTCTTTCATGTGCAACAAATGACCATGACACTAGGAATGGTTGCATCTTAGTTTTGGTCTTTCTTTTGAATCAAATGGTCATGGCACTAGAAATAGCTATATCTTTGAAAATTTGCACGTATATCCAAATCATGGTTTTATCTTTTCTTTAGAGCAAGAGTTATGGCCTTGGAAATAGTAATACTTGAGTAATATCCTTTATAATATTATGTTCCAAAAAGTTATGGTGTTGGATAATTATTATGACTTTTGCCTAAGTAGTTTTGGTTATGTAATTTTTTGTAGCTTAAAAGTCATAGCTATAGGAATGAACTATGGCTCTAACATTAGAATATAAGGTAATGGTCAAGATATAATTGTGGTGCTATGAAGTGGTTACTATAACATGAAATTAATGTCATAGTAGTTTAATTGTTATGAGATAAATATGACCGTGACTCCAAAATAATATCAAAGCCAAAAAGAATATGTTTCATAGTTGAATAATTATGCTAATGATGTGGTAGAGTCATGAAATACATAGATTATCATGATAAAATATATAAAGTTTCAACAAAGAATAGACCCCAAGGCCACTTGATAAACAACACATCACCATATCACTAATTACTTCCAAAAATATAATGATTTTATGGCTATTCATCAAAATTCACAAAAACAACAAAGTCATGAAATCGATCCAATTAAGACCCATTTCCATGCTTAGACATCATCTAATATTGCCTCAAATATATAAGAATATTCTATATTTTACATACCAAATAGTATTACCATCATGATTGTACATAATAGTAAACCTCAATAGTCAAAAAAAATATTTTAAATGTTGATATTTGTCTAAGATAAATTATAAGTAATGATTATTTGAACATATAAATTTGATTTTACATGTCTGCATGCAAAACATAACAACATCAAATCAAGATAGTGATGTAAATTTCAAAATGTGTTCATTGTAGTTTACAATAATAATGAAAAACGTGAAAACATAGTAAATCTAAGCAATAGGTAATATGATATAAACTTTCCAGAATGTCATAATGCAATTGATGATAGCATCCAATAATTTCAAAAATGACTTATCAAGAAGAAAAGTTTACATTATCAAGAAGAAAAACCATGGTATTTTTTCACAAAAATAATTATCATTTGTCACTTGCAAGTCTTTTCTACCAATGCAATGAAAATGTCACTACTATCAGAGAGAGAGAACGAGAGAGAGAGTATATTTCCATAAAAAGAAAAAATAATGAATAAATGTTTTTTTTTAGTTTTTTGAAAAATAAGCAAATGTTACCATGTTCATGTCTCTTGTTTGAGTTGCCTTTTTTCAAAAGAAAACCATGTTCTACCAACATAAAATCCATATAGTTTTTTTATATATATTTCATCCATATTTTTTTTGTTGAGACCCACTCAACTTGAAAAAAAATAAAATTAAATGATAATGAACTTGAGTCAACAAACATATGAAATGGGTGTTGTGTCTTTGTATGTATACGAGTCATAAAAGTATTAAAATAGATGTAAGTCTCGATATCAATCCCATAAGGATGCAATTGGTAGTTTGAGTAATTAATAGTGAATTAAGTACTGCTCAATTTGAGTCAATAAACTTAAACATTTTTCAAGATACGTAGACTATTAGGTTAGCTCACTTCCTTGTGTGGTAGGATATATCTCTATTACTTCATCCAAGTTGTGTTTGATTATTGAATGGAATATAGATTAGTCTGAAATTACCTAAGTGTCCTTTTTGGATACAAGGTGGTTTTTATTCTTGGACCATCACTACCAAGGATTATCATAGTTATCCCATGAGTAGTTCACCACCAAAGTAATCTGTCATTCCATTTTTGGGTCATCTACATATATACTTCTTTTAGGCAAATCATCAACTTCCCTTGATGATTACTTTGAATATATATTAATATTATTTAATATCTAATTTATTAAAGTTATGAGATAATATGATAATAAATATATATGTACTTTTAGCTTTGTAAGTATCATATTCATTATAATTAATATATGTTTTATTATGAATCTTATCTATGGAAATCTTATAAATTAATTTGACTCATTAGACTATCACTACCATATGGGTCACCTCTTCTTATGTGTATACTATGACTCACCTTTAACTATCTATCGTGGCTCAATCACAACTTCTATACTATAGTGAATTTCCTAATTTAGATAGTTGCTTAACCCCCATATTACCCGAGGTTAGTTCTTCAATAATATGTATAATAGATTGGTCATAATTGTGTTCATACTTTGGCTTCATTAGTGTCATACCTGCAATAATATTTGCAATCTTGAGTTTTCACATATAATTTTATCCCAAATATTAAGGTTAGGAAAGTTGTCACTTTTTTCTTATCGTATCATATGAGTATTTCCCGTGGAATACATAACATCAATCGCCATGGCCAAGACACATAAAATTATGATATATTGAAAATCCTAAATTTTAGTTCTATAATACATCAATGTTTCATCACACACAAGTACATAACCTAACCCTAGATATTAATTTAGCCTAACCATGGATTATATTTCACATGAAATGTGTTGAGCATCATCTCGTATGAATTGAAGATTCCCAATGAAAGTTCAAATATGAATCTAAGATTCAAAACCAAAATATCAATCAAATATTACCACACGCGCCTTGAGGTTGCCACTAAGTGGGGGTTAGAATCATATTCCTAGGGTTTGTAGTGGCTCTTGGCTTGAAGTCTAATTACCATTTTCTTTGAACACAAGATCATAATATTGACAAATTCCATGACTAGAGTAAATGAACTCTAGAAAAAAGATCTTGGAAAAAATAATATTGCAACTCAAGACACTTAGTATTTTGGCTCTATAATTAATAAGTCACGACACTAGAATTTCTTATGACTAATTATATTAGTAGGATACTCAGCTATGATGATGTGGAAATAATATCATAGCCATTAAATTATTTTAAAGATAGTATAGCTATGACACTAGAATAATATCATGGACATAAATATTGTGTTACATATTAAAAAAATTTTGTTAACCTGATTACATAGTTATAGCATACAAAGATTGTTATGACTAGTTTTATAGAGTTAAAACTAAGAAAGTATGGCATAATTACTTGGTAAAATTTTAAAATATGACTTAAGTTGTGACATGGAAATGTCACTACTCTTTATTGCTTCTCTCTCTCTCTCTCCATATCTTAGCTTCACCATGTCTAATAATTTCTACCCGAATAAATATGATTTCGCTAACATTCATTAAAATTCCTCAAAATATGAAATTAATAAAATGTCTTCAATACAAACATAAATACATGCAAGCACACCAAGGAATATACTCCATACCATCCAAAAGAGTCAGTACATAGAGTGTCAAACAAACTCTCATACTAAAAATATTGCTCATCTTGAGCAATGAATATCCTTTCATTTTTTCAACACTACATACCATCACCAAGGAATTACTATGGCTAAGTTTGAGTATCATTGTGGATAGTTTTCTAAGAGAATTGTGGTCTAGAATCTTGGGATTAGTCATTTGTGTGATAATCATGGGTATACTTGTTTATTCATAGTAATAGGTAAGAATTTGTTGCTCCAAGAATTTGATGTAAAAAAAAAAAAGAGATAAGAAGAGGCATGACAATGTGATAGCATATAATTTATCTCGATTGGAATCATATGGGAATGATGGAGGAGGATTTAAAGTTTTAAAGAACTTCTTATACAAGCATATTTTGGTGTTGAAAACTCACTTGCCTTGGTACACTAATTTTATTAATTATCTGGTATGTAATGCTCTTCCACCCACTCTCACATTACAGCAAAAAAGTATTTCTACATGATGTGAGAAACTACCTATGGAATGATGCACTTCTATTCAGAATATGTCCGGATCATGTCATATAAAGATGTGTGCTAGAAAATGAATAGATAAAGATTATTCTCAAATGCCACTTTTCACTTTATAGAATGCATTTGTTTTACATTATTCAAAAGATATTGCAATCATGATTTGTTAAACATTATTATTTAGATATTATAAAAATATGATGTGCTGATATGATGTATGGGGCATATATTCTATAAGAACTTTTCCTACCCCCTTTGGTGATGAATACATATTATTAACAGTAGATTATATCTCTATATGAGTTGAGGCAATGTCTACGTAAAAGAATGATGCAAAAATAGTTATGACTTTCTTTATGTATTAATATTTTTACATGATTCGGCACATCATGATATTTCATAAGTGATGAAGGATGTCAATTTTGTAATAAACTATTTGGAGCCTAATTAGCCAAGCATGGGACTAGACACAATAGGGCACTTCCATATTATTCATAAACAAATGAGCAAACAGAAATATCCAATAGGAAAATCAAGAACAAATTAAATAAAATAATGAATTTGTCAAGAAAAGATTGGCCTCAAAGATTGGAAAAAGTTTTGTGTGCTTTTAAAATGACATTTAAGATATCCCTAAGAATATCTCCTTACAGACTTATTTTTAGAAAGTTTCATCATTTTCTAGTCAAAATTGAATATCGATCATAGTGGGCAATAAATAAATTAACTATGAGGATGTAAAATAAAAGAGTTCGTTGGATGAGTGAATTAGAAAAATTTCATGATGAAGCTTATAATAATGCTCAGGTTTACTAAGACAATAAAAAACAACATGATATGAATCTATAGAGGAAGGAATTTCAAGTGGGAGAAAACATATTGATTTTTAACACATATCTCAAATTGTTTATAGGAAAGTTGAAGTTTTGGTAGTATGAACAATTTATAATCACCATGATAATATCATATGAGGTAGTTATAGTGAAATTAGAAGATGAAATAAAGTTTAAACTAAATAGAGAAAGATTGAAGCATTGCAAAGGAGAACAACCAAAGGTGCTAGACTTTAATGAGCATCATGACTTTTACTTTTTAAACAATGATAAAAGTCATGATTGGATGCAGAGCCATGATAGTGGATTTAGAGGTTAATTTGTAACTTTTTCTTGTTCTTTGTAGTGTATGGCCTCTAAAGAATAATAAAATGCATATTGTACTATAACTTGGGGAACTTCACAAGCCAAAGGCTAATGAATTTTTTCAAATGATGTTTGCAAAAACATGTGTGTGTGTGTGTGTAGATTTTTATCTATGTTTATATATATATATATATATATATATATATTTATTTATTTATTTATTTATTTATTTATTTATTTCTATTCATATGTGTGTGTGTATTCGCTTAACATTTGATTTATTGCTTATAACTAGATTGTGGTGTAAGATTTTATCTTTGGGAAGGTCATGAGTTCAAATAACTATTTATGAATTCAAAACATAACTTTCAAATTCAAAAAGTGAGATTTTATTTTTCTTTTTTTTTATTTTTGGAGAGTTTTGTACTGAAAAAAAGCATTTAAAATAAAAAATCCAAAATTTAATCCTAGTTTCAAAAATATGCCCAAACAAGTACGTCTGAAAACAACATGACAATGACCATCATTGTGAACGGCGGCCATTGCCATGCTGTTGATTTTTTAAAATCATAGACTGGCGTTGTGAATGTCAGCTATTGAAAATATTGTAAAGAACCCATTACACCCCTCGCCGCTAGCCCCACACTCCTCGCTCCTCGCCCCTCTACCCTTGCCCCTTGCCCCTTGCCCCTCGCCCCTCACCCGTCTGCCCTCACCACTCGCCCCTCTCTTCCTACTTCTCTTCCCCCACCCGTCTCCAAGAGCTCCTTCGTGTAGCTCCGTCAAACTCCACGAAGGAGCTTCAGCAAGCTTGAGGAGCTCCATCGGGCTTCATGATGGAGCTCCAATGAGCTCTGGAGCTCACTGGAGCTCAACGATAGAGCTTTATGGAGCTCATCGAGCTCCACCTCAAGCCATCTGGAGATCCTCGAGCTCTGCGATGGAGCTTCAGTGAACTCCTTCATGGAGCTCAGTCGAGCTCTAGCAAGCTCAAAGTGGAGCTCAATGAGCTCAAGTGAGCTCCACATTAAGCTCACTTGAGCTCCACGATGGAGCTCCAGTGAGCTCCTTCATGGAGCACTATCGAGCTCTAGCGAGCTCGAATGGAGCATGAGGAGCTCTGTCGAGCTCCACGTCGAGCTACGGCGAGCTCCACGTCGAGTTCGCTGGAGCTCACTAGAGCTCTTCGAGCAACTTGTCGAGCTTGCTGAGCTCGATGATGTAGCTCGATGGAGCTCCACGTCGAGCTCACTAGAACTATTGGAGCTCCATCGTGGTGTTCTGTCGAGCACCACGAAGGAGCTCATGAAGACAGGCGGGCGAGGGGCATGGGGCTTAAGGCATTGGATGTGGGGCCAGGGGCGTGGGGCATGGGGCATGAGGCATGGGATGTGGGGCCTGGGGCGTGGGGCGTGGGGCAAGGAGTTAGGGACGAGGGGCAAGGGGTAGAAGCATGGTGCAAGGGGCGTGGGGCATGGGGCGCGGGGCAAGGAGTTAGGGACGAGGGGCGAGGGGTAGAAGCATGGAGCAAGGGGCGAGGGGTAGAAGCATGGAGCAAGGGGCAAGGGGCATAATGGGACATCTACAATGTTTTTAATAGCTAGCATTCACAACGTTGACCTATGATTTTAAAAAATCAACAGCGTGGCAATGACCGCAATTCACAACGATGGCCATTGCCACATTATTTTCATACGCACTAGTTTTGGCACATTTTTAAAACTAAGATTAAATTTTGGATTTTTTTTAAAATGTATTATTTTCATAAAAAACTCAATTTTGGAGGAAAATTTTGAGTTTAAATTTCAATACATAAAAAATTAATTATTTTTGAATTTGGTACACCAAAACACTTATCTCCCAATCTAAAATAACATTTCACTTGCAACATAACCATGCCACATCATCATACCGCATCATCATAATGAGAAATGTTATAACATATCATATACAACATATTTCACAAAATAATGTATGATGATTTATTCATATACAATATATATCATGACATATAAATAGTATATCATGATATATACAATATATACATTATTCCAATGTTTATACTAAATATCTCGATATATATATTCAATATATATATATCATGGACATGTACAATACATATGTTACACAATCATACTTGACATATTATGATATATATCATGTCAATGTACAACATTTACAATATATATATATATATATAGTATATCATGAGTTGTACTGTACATATGATACATTTATATCATTATGCATGTATCACCATATATATACCATATGTCTAACATGATATACATATATGATTTTATTTGTACATGTAAATAAGTACACGACTAACTATATATAAGTAGTTAAAATATCATGTGATATGTTGTTGTGGCACCATCGGATCACATGGTTAGATAATTTTAGACTATATATAAAGAACATTATTTTAATGCAAGATTATTTTTTTTTCCAAACTAAATTCAAGATTTTCTTTTAAATATTTTGAAAAAAGCTAGAACACATTTTTCCTAGAAAAACTTTACCAAAGACTAGATATAATCAATCACTCCAGGAAAATGATTACTTACAAAATGGAATATAAATAGCAGCTGCTTACCAAAATTTCTTTATAAATACGCCAAATATTTTAAAAATAATAAAATTATAATAATACTACAAAGTGCTAAATCTTCATTATTTGGTTTGTATGATACAATTTAAAAAACAATTTTTAATAGTTACAATTACATCATAATTTTTTAAAAACTACTATTCAAACGAGGTTTGTGTCACAATATTATAAGTGTACTGAAAATATTTAATATTTTATTTAATAATTAAAATTTTATAAAAAACATTAAAAATTAAAGAAACTAAAAAGGCTCTCAAGTTTAAGGGGCTTAGAGCAACTCCAACCGGAGTTGCTATACGGGGTGCCATCCTCGTAACTGCCAAAATGGCACCTAAAATATTGCTTTTCTTTGCTCCAATGGGGATGGCATCAGGGTTGCCAAAATAGCATCCGTAAAATTGGGGTGCCATAAATGGCAACCTTAGAGAGAGAAAATTAAAGATGCAAAATTGCGGTTAGTTTACTGTACATATCAACGTATCTATCCAACGGATATATTTTAATTTATTTTATAAATTTGAATGAAATGTTGCTGGACACTTCAATTCCATCCAGCTTTGTTTTTTTTTTTTGAATGCTCTACTACACAGCTTCCTTCCAGCAATCAAAAAAATTCTAAAAAAAATTATTTCTTGCCTTCCATATTTGCATTCAATCTTTGCATTCCTTCCATTAATCTGCCAGAAAAGAAATAATTCCAAAAAAAAAGTATTGCCTTCTCTTTTATTTTATATTTTGGTTTTATAATTAATTTAGATAATTTTTTAATTTTTTAAATTGTTTATAATTTTAATTTTTAATAAATTCAATTGAATGTTTTATAAATTACTCATTATATAAATTAATTAGTATATTTTTTTGTAGATGAATTTGCAATATCATGGTTCATTAATTGATTTGCTAATGAACGAGACCGATTTATATGATGATATTATTCAGAGCAATCCAGCAGATTTGGCACCAACACAAAATGAAGTCATCCCAAATGTGAGAAAGTCACAAAGTACAAAGAATTTCTCGGTAGAAAAAGATAAATTAATTGTGTTAGCAAGGCTTAATATGAGCAGTGATTCAATTACCAGGAATCAACAACAAAGTGGTACATTCTGGCAAATAATATCACAATACTTAGAACTTAATGGAGATAATAACGAAAGGCATTCCCAATATTCTGTTAAAAGTCATTGGAGTGATATAAATGTAAAATGCAGTAAATTTGTCGATTTTTATTGTCAAATAAAAAAACTAAGATAAAGTGGACATACCGAGCAAAATAATGTAAGATTTATATTTTAAATTTAGACACTAGCAAGATTTGATTTCTTTATAATTTATTGAATTATTTCAAATGGTTTTATGTTGATGAAGCAAAAGAAATGTTTGCTAAGATAATAGGAAAATCATTTCAATACGAGCATTGTTGGAATATATTGAAAATGGAGCGGAAATGGAATGATAATTTGACCAGCAATAAGAGAGCAAAAACACATTCAACTAATAGTCCTGCTGAATCAACTCATGTTGAATCCAGTTATTCAACTCCATATTTAGGGGACAATACTGAACCATCGTTCTTTCCCAACCTCAAAAGGCCATTGGGCAAAAAAGCTTCGAAGAAAAAACTTAAAAGCAAAGATAAATAAATTGATGATGAAAGGTCACTAGATTATCATCATTGGAATGAAAGAAAGAAAATAGAATGACAAACAATTGAGCGACATGAAAAGATTTATGCGCAACAGAAGATAGCACTAGAGCAACATCGCAAACAGTTAGAAATTGAAGAAAAACACGTGCAAGAAATTCAAATACAAAATGAGATGAAAATTATGGAAACCGATACTACTAGCATGGACCAAATTTCTGCAACATATTGGAATAACTTGAAGATAGAAGTTATGAAAAAGTGAGGTTTTATTTTTTAGTCGTTATTTATTATGTTTTAAATTGAAATTTAAAAGATTAATTAAAAAAAATATGTAAGTATTAAATTTGCATCTCATTATGGCACTTACCATTGGAGCAAAAAAAATTTTTGAGGTGCCAAAACACTATTCAAGGTGCCAAAATGATATTTGGCACCCCATATTTGGAAACTCCCATTAGAGTTGCTCTTATAATGCTCATACTAGATGTTTATTAAATGACAAATAACCACTCTTTATATTTAATGATTAATATCTATATTTTTAAAAGCATCTTTTTTTCCACTTGTAGCTCATTTATTAAATATAAAAATGAGAATATTTTGGTACACCAATCAAAAAATAATTGAAAAAACAAAACTCAATTTTAATATTTAAAAATAAATGCACCAAAATTTTAAGTAATTAAGTTGATACACTAATTTATCTTAATACCAAATTATCCTTTTTAAATATAAAATGAGATATACTACTTTTTATGAGCTTCATCTAGCTATATGAGCTCCTTGGAGCTCATCAAGCTCCACAAGTCAATTGAACTCAATGAGCTCCAATAGATAAAAAATTAGTGCACATAAATTGGTGCACTTATTTTAATAGCAAATTATCCTTTTATTTTTTTAATTATTTTTTATATTTAATGTATCAAAATATAAGTGTCCCTATAAAAATTCCTAATAAGAATTCCACTAGTATAGTAGTGAAAGATATATATAATTTAGGCTTTCATCTAGGTAGTAAACCAAATGAAACCATTAATTTGTTTATCATTTTTAAAATAATACATGCTAAAAGTATGACGATTACAAAAATAATAAGTGTTTATATCCATGTTAGCATATGTTTATAAACCTAGAGAAGAGAGAAATATTTGTTGGAATCACCCAAGGTGGATAGACTGGTTATGTTTGCTTTGTTTTTCATACTAGTTGTCATACTTGTTGTCATAGGAGTTCCAACCTGCTTGTAATTGGATATATTATACCTCTGAAAATATTTCTTCCACGTATCTTTATTGCTTGAGACACATCTTCATTTGATTTTTATTCCAAGCATAATGTTTGTTGCCTCAAGATCAATCATATCAAATTTCTCAAGAGCAATATTTTCAACGAATTAATCATATCCATGCTATTTCCCATCAAAAGCATGTCATCCACATACAATGTTAGAATGATAAAATTAATGTCTAAGTTCTCAATGTAGACATAGCAGTCATCCTCACATCTATTGAATCCCAACAATAAGAAAAGGAGTCGGGTTTATAGTACCACATTTGAGGAGACATTTTCAACCCAAACATAGAATCTTTAGCTTGCATACCAAGCTTTCATTACCTTTCACCTTGAAACTAGTCAATTGCTCCATGTAAATTTCTTTCTCTAAGTCACCATGAAATATTGTTATCTTCATATCCACCTACTCAACTTATAGCCCATACCTTACTATAATACCTAATGCTACTCAAATTGAGGACATCTTAGCTATCAGTGTGAAAATCTCATGATAATCAATGTCTTTCACTTGAAAATATTCTTTAACAATCAATTGTACTTTTTACTTCTTTATCTTTCAATAAAAATTCAAATTTCTTTTGAATACTCATTTTTATCCAATTACACTTCTAGTCCAAGGGAAATTTCATTAGATTCCATGTATTATTTTTCTTTAAGAATTACAATTCCTCCATCATTGTTTTTTTATCACTAAATTGCCTTCCCAAATACTCTAACCTCCAACATAGTATTAGGTTCATCTCTAATGATTATTCATTAGGAATATTAGTGCTCAACTATGGAAGTTCTTCCTCAATTTGTTTACCCTAGTGCATTCCTTGCTTGTTCTCCATGAACAACTTCTTCTCCATAGTCACATTAATCTCTACAATGAAAACCCAACCATTTATGGTGTCTTGATGGTGTCTTGATGGTGTTTCCCATTAGCTTGTATAGTTTTCCACACTTTGCTCCATGAGTAATCATCATTGCTCCCCATATCATGTTATAAGGCATATCATAACAAATGAAATTCACACTAGTATTCATCATCATACTCATAGAAATTAGATTTATCCTCAAATATGAAATATGCATGACTCCAAAAATAAAATTTAAAGTCTCATCATACATCATCATCTTCACCTTCTGAAAGCCAATTATCTTAACCATTAAGTCATTTTTATAGTCATATCTTCTCTTTCATATGACTCATAATAACTAAACTAACATTGATGAGGAGCCATGTGATATGATGCTACAGTATCAATGAATCAAATGTCCTCATCAATATGGTGGACATAGGCCTCAACAAAATATAAATTTCTACTAGTAAATGGCTCATTGATTGTCAAGATAACTATCTTTTTGGTTGCTACTTAACAAAAAGTCATACTTGAGTTGGTAAGCCTTCGGGTCACTGCTATTTCTCTTGGAATGGTGATAATCTATACTCTTTTATCTTTCTCTTGACTTGGACTTACTTCTAGACTACTTTATCTTTCAGTCTTCAGTCCTACCCCTCACATATAGTTCATTCCTAGATTATCTCACCATACTTTTTCTTCTCATATCTTTTAATAGTAAAGCTGATACTACCTTATAGAATAATCAAGTTATACAACTGTCAATGGTGATAATAAAATTCAAAAAATTAGGTAGTTAATAGATGAGGGTTATAACTTTATCATCATCAATGATCTCGCATCCAATAAATGATAACTAGATGATTAGTGTCAAAAACTAATGGAGATATGAGACAAAATATAATCAATAGTAAACCACTTACATGTATAACTTATAAAGTTTCTTTCTCAACAATAGTTTATTGAATAGTAGCTTACTTTGATAGAGCATTTGAAATTTCCTCCTCAAATATTTCATTGTTTTCTCACCAAAAATATTCAATATGATCTCATCTACTACATAATCTTATCAAGTTTCATCCCCTCTAATCTTCTTTATCATAGTTGATAATATTTGTAGATGACATCTCAAATTTTTTATCGCTTACTATTAGCTTCGAATCAACAATCACGAACCATTATTCCTTACCAACAAGCAAATCTTCCAACTTTGGCTTTTATAACTCAAAATCATTTCCTACATCTTACAATGAGATCGACCTAAATCCTAGATGTCACTGAACTCACTATGCTCTAATCTAAACACATATCTTGTCTAGACTCTATACCAAACTATTACTTTGATACCAAATATTAAAAGTCTAGGTACCAAAAACAATCACTTTGATACCATGTGTTGGATTCTAGATATTTGGTGCAACCTTTCTATGATACTAAATGTTAAGAATTATGGTGATAATTAGAGTCTAAGGTTTCTAAGGAGGGATAATGCAATATAAATAGGACTCTCATAGAAGAAATACATATCTTATAATGAAAGAACTTATAGAAGAATCACACATCTTGCAATGATAGAACTTATAGAAGAAGCAAACTTGCATACTAGAGGAGAAGAGGAGAGAGAGAAGAGAGAGAAGACGAGAGGACAAACAAATTTTCCTTTTCACAATTCATGCTTATGGTTGAACATTGGTTACAATTCCTTAATAGTAAAGTAATTGTTTCTTTGCACCCTTTTGCATACTTTTAATTTTCATTTATAAGCCTATAAATAGTAATGTAAAAAATATCTAACTTAAGTTCTAATTCATGATAAAACATTTATTGTTACTACTTTTTCCATATCATGACATCAAAGAATAAATCATGATGACATGAATCGTTAAGTCACTAGTTACAACAATATAAACTATTTTGTGAATTCATTCAAAGTTAGAACATGTTGCGACACTAAAGAATAATATCATGACCTCATTTATGTTGTGACACAGAAGAAAAAGATCGTGATTTGAATCCTTCAAAATTCAAGTCGCAACAATAGAAAATTATGTTGTTATTCCATTCATGTCATGAAACCATAGAACATGTTCATGACTTGAATCTTTAATATTTATTGTGACAACAATATAAACTATGCGGCAACTTCATTTATGTTGCAACTATATAGAACACGGATGCAACTTGAATATATGAGATTTCTAGTCATAACAGTACAAAATATAATATGACTTATTCATGTCATGACTTTACATTCTAAATTATGATAGTTGACCATTGTTCTAACTTTAGAAGAATGAGCACAATTTTAACATAATTTGTTAAACATCATTCACTTTGAACAACAAAATACACGATGTCAGCACATTTTATTTCTAAATGTTTTTCTTTCATGAAATTCACATTCATTTTATATGTAAAAAAATATTTTGGTAATCAAATATTCACTAAAACAAGTTCTTTTTCAACAACCATGCATGAAGAAAGTACTTTATTTTATGTTTGAAAATAATGTAAATATATAATGAATTTTTTTTGAGAATGCCACTTTTATTAGGAATCAAGAATTTTTTAACCAAAACATGTTCGTGTTCCTAACTCAAAATAATCAATGAGATGAAACACATTTGAAATAGATTATATTAAATAGTAGGAATAAATGCTCTTAGTTATGTTTTCTTATTTTTTTCTTTTTTGTAATTACAATATTTGTAGAATTTAATATAAGATAAATAGACAAATAGACAAGAACAAAAAAGAAATTTTGACACCACATAGAAAATACATATTTATTAGAGATTTTTTTAAAAAAAATATTTATACAATTTTAATTGGTAATTACTTATAATTAACATAATTTTTATAATAAGAACCATAAAATTATAATATTTTCTATTTTTGTTTGTTTTTGGATTTATAGTAGAAAGAATTGTGGGATGAATTGTTGGAAAAATTGTTGGAAAAATATTTGGTAATTAACTTAATCAACTTTATTTACTTAATTAACATAATTGGTAATTCTTTCATTATGTTCAAAGAATTGTGAGCAAAATAGTTAAGTAGAAAGAATCATAAAGATATAGAAATCGAGTCAAGGATGAATTTTGCAAAGTGTTGCAAACTCATGAAATGATGGATCTGGAGTAATCTATGATATGTGTTTTCACAATTCCTTATAAAAATTCTAAGACCTTGACTATATGGGCATAGACTAGAGGAAACTATGATATGAAGGAATCAATGTATGTTTGAATTATGTGATGCATTGGCTTCTTTCCAAAGATGTTGAATATCTTTTGGGACATAGTTGGAAACATCAAGTATTTATGAATGACTTGATGGCATATGGTATGTGTGTATGTCATTATCAAATTTAGAGTCCTAAAAAATGTTTGAAAATAAATATTATCTTGATTTGGGTGAAATGTCATTTTACCACCAAGCAATGAGTGATTTGTGGCCATGTGATCTAAAAAGAGGTGAATATTGAATAAAATTTTATGTATTACATGTTTGAGAAGATTTATAAGGTTTATGTCTTTTGGATTATCAAATGCACTAACATTTCAAATATGTGTTCTTTTAAGTGTTTATGGATGAGTTGATTGTATGTGTGTATGACATTGCATGAATGATTCTTTGTCATGTAATCTCAAAAGAGGCAATTGATTCATGTTTGTAGAGAATGTCTTTAGTGTCATAGTAGGAAAGACTCAGTTTGTAAATATGAGGTGACTGTATGTGAGTATCATAGAGCAAGAGTAGTTCTTTGTCAAGCGATCTTAGAAGAAATGATTGAAAAATAGGAAGTAAAAGCAAAACTAATTTGTAAGGCATCACTCCCTACTAATGTAAATCAAGTGAGACAATTATTCGGGCAAGATGATTTCTATATTAGGTTTCAATTTTCTATTTTTCAAAACTATAAATACTTTTATTTGAGTTAATTGCTAAATATGTAAATATTTCATGGAATAATGGATATTAAAAAAGGTCCGAGGAGTTAGAATTTTGGTTTATTAGTGCACTATTTGTCAAGGTGATCAAGTGGAACTGCCTCGTTAAAAAATTATGTATTGCAAATGACTTGGTATTGAGAGTAGTTCTCGGCCAAAGGATAAGCAAAAATGCTATATTAATTGCTATGCATGTAAATCACTTAATAAAACTCGGAGAAATTACACCACCAAGGAGAAAGAAGTTGCAGTGGGGCAACACTTCCGAGAAATTTACAAATTAATTGATAGAACCTTTTATAATCATATTTATGGTTCATGGGACATTAAAATAACTCTTTAACATGCAAGATTTCAAGGCAAGGTTTTCATGTTGGATCCACCAATTATAGAAGTCCCATTTGTGAATTGCGCATACAAGTGGAGTGAAAAATATGGATGTGGCCATTGATAAATGAAGAATTTTTGGATGAATCACTTTTGGTCATGTGTGTTATGCCATCATACATTCATATTGCAATTTGTTTGTGTCCATTGGTAACCAAAAGAAGGGAAATAGCAGGAAAAGGTTTTAATCTTGGCCAAGGTTCATTTCTATTATTTAGAAGAGTCATTGCTTTAATTATTATGGGGGTTAAATTGTCCATAAGTATTATATAGAGGAACAATAAACTATTTTGATCAACTACCACACTTATGCATGTTGAGGTTGAGGGAATTTCACAATTCATATGACTAGGCTAAAAGTTATACAAGCTAGTTTTTACTGGTCAGATTAATTTAAAATTGTTGCAAATGATTTAGATCTTATAAATTATCTATATCAAGAGTTGTTGAACTTACAAATATTTCTTTATCCCACACCTCTCTCCACCCCTCCTCTTCCCCATACTCAACTCATATTATCCAGTAGCTCATATATTTGTCATGGGGCTTCTATCTCAAAGAAAGTCAGGCCTCCATCTTAACTACATAATAATCTCTTTGGCATACACCCTAGAAAGTATATTTGACATTTTTAGAAATCAATTGCATGACTTCAAGGTAAGAACATATATCCTCTACTATCAACCAAACTATTATGTTATTGGTTGTTAGGCTTTAAAGATGAATGTAATCAAAAACTTGAAAAATAATGTTAAAAAATAATAACACGTGAATTGAAACATTATCCTCAAGAATCATACTTAACCATGTAATTCAAAATCATGCTTAATATTTTATAGATAAATGTAATTATTAAAATTTTAGGCAATAAAAAATATCATGTTCTAAAATTAAATAATTTTTTTGGTTGATGGTAAATAAGGTGTTGATCAAAATTAGAAACATATTTGACTCATTAAAGTTGATGAAATTGATTATCAATACAACGCAATAAATAATCAAATAGATCATCAATTGTCGTAAACCAAGTAAAGTGACAAGTAATCCATAATAGTTACAAATATGCCACAATACACATAAGCAATGAAAATATATAAGATTCCACACATGCACACACTCACTTTTTGATTGCATAACACTATACAACACGCACAAACATACACACAGAGACTGCATATATTTGTTTCACAATTGAAATCTGATAGTGCACACTGCCTACATTCTTTTTACATGATGATTAAAATATACATAACTGCATAGACTTACTGTGACACCTCATCCCCCAGAGGATCTCATTCCATTCCATCACACAATAATATGTGTAATAAAATAAATTTTTTTAGATATAGCGTACACATTTTTTTTTCTTTTATTTGCTTAGGGAATAAAAAAATACATAATATATTATTTAAGCCACAACCAGTTTTTCTTCACATGTGCAATCTCGCATGTGGATCTGTCATTTGTCCTGGACCTGTACCTAAAAGGGGTCCTATGGCATAGTAAGCAAAGCTAAATAGAGGTAATCTCCTATAGAGCTATTTTTTATCTAAGTGCATGTAAAAGATTATGCATTCAAGTATAATATTTACATAAATGTAATTATGGAAGAAATATTTATATGTCCATATTCCTAAGTCCTATCAATTCACTCATACATGCCGAAGAAAAGTGTGACATTATATGTGTGTGTGTGTGTGTGTATCTATAGAAATATTTATTTTTTTGGAATTATTCTGAAAAATATGGATCTCTTCCGAAAAACATATTAGACATTTCTTCGAACAAAATATACTTTTTTTAGATATACTCTAAGAAATATTGACCTCCTTCGAAAAACATATTGGACATTTTCTGATAAAATATTTTTTTTTCTTGTATTTTTTCTAAAAACTATGGCATAACTTAGTCTGGACGTTGTCCTAATTTGAGTTCGCATATTTATATTAGCCATGCTCTAGAAAAAATATTGCGCAACTCAGTTTGAACATTATCCCAATTCTAGTTCAACTATAACTCATATACCTTTATATGTATATATATATTAAACGCTCACCCATTTATATGGAATGTTTCTGTGCGTATGAAATACAATTATGTCATATTCGATTTAAATGATGTTTCAGACATAATTATAATAATCCAAATCTAATTCAACCTGCATTAAATTTTACTAAATGAAACACAAACATTTCACCAATTAACTATTTCTAATAAAATTTCTAATAATTCAAATTAAAATATAAAACATGATCATTTATTGCATTTAAATAGAAAGAAATTCTGATAGGAGAAAACCACTACCTCTTAGAATATTTTATGGAATTTTTATAAATTTAATATCAAACTGAAGATCTCGTGGCGTGGAGCAACTTTAGTTCTCGGTCTATTCTATTTTGTCACCAGAATAATCTGTTACGATCAAAATAAAATCAATGGATCTTTTATTTTTTTTCCTCTACGCTCTGTATCTCTCTCCACCGTAGTATGTTTTTTTTTCTTTCTCCGTCATCAAAATTTTCTGGATTTCTGGCATTTTTTAATAATATAAAAAAATTATTATTTTTTTTGTTTTTTTTTTAATTTTTTAAATTTTTTTATTTTTTTTATTCTTTTATTCTTTTATTCTTTTATTCTTTTTTTTTTCTTCTTCTCTTCTCCTCTTCTCCTCTTCTCCTCTTCTCCTCTTCTCCTCTTCCCCTCTTCTCCTCTTCTCCTCTTCACCTCTTCTCCTCTTCTCCTCTTCACCTCTTCTCCTCTTCTCCTCTTCTCCTCTTCTCCTCTTCTCCTCTTCTCCTCTTCTCCTCTTCTCCTCTTCTCCTCTTCTCCTCTTCTCCTCTTCTCCTCTTCTCCTCTTCTCCTCTTCTCCTCTTCTCCTCTTCTCCTCTTCTCCTCTTCTCCTCTTCTCCTCTTCTCCTCTTCTCCTCTTCTCCTCTTCTCCTCTTCTCCTCTTCTCCTCTTCTCCCCTTCTCCTCTTCTCCTCTTCTCCTCTTCTCCTCTTCTCCTCTTCTCCTCTTCTCCTCTTCTCCTCTTCTCCTCTTCTCCTCTTCTCCTCTTCTCCTCTTCTCCTCTTCTCCTCTTCTCCTCTTCTCCTCTTCTCTTCTTCTCTTCTTCTCTTATTCTCTTCTTCTCTTCTTCTCTCCTCTTCTTCTCTTCTTCTCTTCTCCTCTTCTTCTCTTCTTCTCTTCTACTCTTCTTCTCTTATTCTCTTCTACTCTTCTTCTCTTCTTCTATTCTTCTCTTCTTCTCTTCTTCTCTTCTTCTCTTCTTCTCTTCTTCTCTTCTTCTTCTTCTTCTTTTCTTTTTTTTGACACATTGCCATGCATGGTGCTGCCACTTGTTGACTTCATTGCCCGATCTTCTACTTATGTTGTTTATTATTATTATTTTTTATTTATTTATTTATTTATTTATTTAAATAAATTAAATTGACTTCTTTAGAATTTGACAAAATTTGTCACAGTAACTATATTTTCTATGATGAATTCAATTACGAAATTTGTTTTATCATCAGGGTTCTAAAATTTTCAACTTATTTTTCTTATTGTAAAATTACTATTTTACCCATTTTTTTTATGAAACAAAATCATATTACTTATTTCTTCCTTCTTTTTTTTTCCAAGATTTCACACTTACGTTACACACTACACAAATAATATCAAATATAAAAACACTAAGGTATAGCCATGAAAATCTTCTAGGTCATCACTAAGCACTAAATATTAAAAATGTCAATCATACAATCATGATCCAAGGTAAACAAATTATTTAATGCATAGAATCATAAAATATGAGTTTCATTTTTTGATGGGAACATTAAGTGTCAAAAAGAAGTTGTAATGATAAAACCTTCTTCTATAATCATGTTGCTCCATCGCATTTCACTGTGTTATATTAATTTTTTTTTTGGAATCACTAGAGTTTTTGTTTTCATGTATTCTACAATAGGAAAGTCTTATTCATCTTTATATTTTTGTCTCTTCACCTGCACATATATACAAACAATCAATATACATAACAAAAGAATAATTTTTTATTTTAGGTTTTAATAAAACTAGACCCAATATCTAATGTAACCAAACCAAACAAAACAAACTAAATAAACCACTAAAGATTATTAATTATTATTAATAATCCAATGTGGTTTATTTAGTATGCCACTTCATGAAAAGCCGATAACATATTTACTAGATTGAATGAAATTCAAATGCAAAAGTCTTGCAAGCAATCTTAATTATTATTAATTCTACATGGGATATTATCATAGGTGACGTTGATGTCACCTCTGATGTAAGAATCATATTATTAAGAATTTTTTTCTCTAATTCATGTAGCAAATTGCTAAAATCTCATTTATTACCAACATACCATTAGACAATTTTTTTTTCTTATCTTCATCAATATCACCAGCATCCATTGTGTAATAATTATTTTGTACTAATAATCATTAGTACTATTTTGATTATCATTTGAATTTAATTTAAATTATACTATATTAACAATTTTTGTTATTTCTACAATCTATGATACACCATTAGTTGATAATAACCTATAGACAAAAATACATCGGTTCTGGTCATATTTAAACAAATTAAATCTATAGTCAATAATCAACATCAGTTTTTCTCCATCTAACATTTCGAATTGTACAATTTTTTGTCACATAGATGTTGGAAAATAGTGGTATAAGAAAGAGGGTTATGGGGCAAAATTAAAGTTCGCAACTTTTTTTAGAATTATAGAAAGAAGTCTTGATATTAAAAAACAATCAAGACTTTATTAGTTCTATGTGTCATTACTATAAGATTGTAGAAATATCACTATAAAATTTGAGTGTCTTTGCTTCTAATTTGAGCAGATGAGAAGTCATAGAAATTTATTGTGTCGAGGTTTGGGCGTCATACTTTTTCTATTAGTATATGTAAAAGTTTATGAATCAATATAATATGCATAAAAGAAAAAAATATATAATCATACCTACGAAAAAAAATAAAGTCATGGATTATCTCTTGAGAAGCACTACATATAATAATTTTAGCTAGACCAATTTTTTGGAGAGTTTCTTTATTCCTAACTTTTGCAATCAAACCTATCTTCTCAGTATAATATTTGATTTCCTTCTATCTTATATTCTTCATATCTTATCCTATTGATAATTCTGGAAAGGAGATCATATCAACCTATCTATTTTCTAGATCAGCATAACCTTCATATATCCCCTTTTGGATATACATCTTCAAATATCATGACTTTTTAAAATATCACATCATCATTGTGTGTTATCTCCTCTTTGTCCATAGTTGTAACTTAGAAAAATATCACGATATTATCTTCTTTATAATAATTGTGCTATTACATTAGAAAATATCATGGCATCATCATTTATCGTCTCTTCTTCAATATCATGGCTCTTTCAACTTTAGCCTCGACTCCATTCTTCATTGATCTGGTCATAGTAGTCTTGACTTTTTTAGATATCATGACTTATTTCAGTATATCAACCTCTACCTCTATAGTGTACAATGTCTCATATTAGTTATGTAAATTCCTCGAGTACTTTATTAACCTTTGTCTATACTTCATCTCTTTCCTCGAGTACTTTATTAATCAGTATTGCATTTTCTTCTAGTTGTGTAAATTCTAGAATTTTCTGAGTCCCCATATTAGTTTATCTATAATCTTGACATGGAAATTTCACAACACCAACAATATCAATCACAACATCATCACAACTTATCTTCCGTTCTCCCTATATCACAAATTTGAAAAAGATCATAACATCATATCATGTGTATTCTTCAAGGTATTCTAGAATTGCATCTTGCTCTAAAACTTCTACATACAAGACTTCTTCCATTTCTTTAGTGTAGCAACCATCTAAAAATTCTTTATTCTAAAATCAACATTCTAGTTTTTATCTGTGCAAATAAGACTATCTATTACCTATTAGTTTCCTCGTCATCATCTGAAAATCACAAGATTTTATAAAGTTATTTCACTTTTTCTACGTTCATACTAAGTATGAATTCTTCCTTCTTTACATCAATTAAAGTATATCTAATCACAAGAAAGGATTATCTCAAAATCAATGATGTATGAGTCTTATTCCATATCCAACACCACAAAGTCAGCAAAAAAGATAAATTTCCCAACTTTGACCAACATATTTCCAATGATTCCCCTAAAATTTAATTGATTTATTAGTCATTTGTAGAGATATAAATTAGAATAATCTCACATAAATTCAACTTTGATACTATGCACATCAAATTAATACTTATACCTATAGCTCATAAGTCCTTGAAGTTATGATTAATAATACATTAAATTGTAAAATTCTCACTTATGAGTCTTGTTAGGGTTTTCTTTGCATAATTATGCTAAGTTTCTCGATCTTATTCACAATACTAACTTTCATAAATGCATGGAATGACATCTAAGTTAGGGCTTTGATACAATATATTGATTTTTAATTTTCTAAAATATTAATATCTTTCAAAATTTTTACTAGTTTTTCCTTTCTAATTATTCTTACATTTCACATAGCAAAGAGAATATTGACAATAGGCATAATTATTCTCAGTCCTATGGATTATTTTCATGTAAACATCTGCTCTAATTCTAATCCTTTATGAATCACTATTGATAGAATAAGTTGGATGTCGTAAGTAAATCTAATTTTAGATGTGATATTATGTGAAATGACATTCAATTAGATGTGCTTATGTTCTACATCTATCCCCATTTGATTTAATTTCTATAATTCTCCTAATTTGTTTTCATTGTGTATATTATCCAATTTAATTTCTACAACTCTAACATAATCAATATGCAAGTCAAAAAATTTGCTACTTTTACATGCACAAGAAAAATTAAAACTAGTAAGGGATGTACAATTTAAACTAGTTAATTGCATTAGGTAGCACAAAACACTCAACTAAATTGTCAAATACTATTCATGGAACCTACGCCTAGGTTAAAAAAATTATTAATAGCTTGCCGATGAAAATACGAATTAAATTAAGTATTTAATATGATTAACCATTGTTAAACTTGAAAAAGAGCTGGCTTAGTTAACATAAATTTGATTAATCATTTTATTTTGATGGAATAAAAGATAAGTTAATTGTAATAAAATAGTATTTGTACAAATTCACTGCCTCTTTGCAAGAACACGAGATTAGGGCAAGTCGTAATAGCATTTTATTTGCCAGACAAATAAAAGTGTAGTACAAATTGTACATTTACACGAAGGAAGAGAAAGATGGAACATATGAGACGGGAACAAATTATTCTTTAAAAACATGAAAGAAGAATCAACAGCTTTTAAAAAAAAGGTATTAAGAAAGCAAAGCTGGACCAATATTGCCACAGATTGTTACAACAAAACATAGGTGTGATTGATACTTATTCACGAACACTCTTTAAACCTCTTTGATAAAGAAAGCTTATACACAAGTATAAGGACAACAAGAATTATAAAAAATCCTGGGGGTGGTTATGAGCAAGAATCCAACACGCCCAAATGCAATTCAAAATAAAGTTTTTAATTACTCTCTTTAGCGTTTTATTGGCTTGCATTTCATTTTATAGAAAAAACATGTGCATGGGCACAATTAATTTTATTCGGAGCACCAAGAGGTTCTCATTTTATTTGTGAGAGGGGCATACACTAGTCAACCATTTTATTTGTGAGATTTTAATGAACTAATTTGAATCATTAGATTATAATGTGTTTAATGACGATTTCTCTCTATGTTTTTTTAAGCAAGCTAAGGATGGGGGTAGAGAGTAGGAGTGAAAAGTTTATTAAAAGTTTTTTTCCTAGTCTTTCATTTGTTTGTGTATATTTGAAATATTCCAAGTTTGTTCTAGTCTTTAGTGGTAATTATGTGTTAAAAATTTATGTCAATTTTTTTTAATTTTTTTTAAAAAATCAAAATATGGTTGGTAAGAGCTCGGTGAAAGGTAGGTAGGTGTTATTTTCTGCCTAAAACCAACTTTTGTACGTGGTATTCATGATTTTTATCCAATAATTCAAAATCAAATCTTCTCTTGAAAACTTGTTTATGTATTATTTTTTGTTTTTTGGTAGACAATGTGGATTTCTTGTAAATAGCATTTTTTTTCTTCATGATAAACTAGAATTCATGCTCTAATTTTCTCTACATTTGATTTCGGTAGTAGATTGTGAGTTCTCATAAATATTCTCAGTGTGCTTTATGGTAGTGTTTGATATTTTACACTAGAAAAGAACATTTCTTGAGGTTAGGTTACTAGAAATGGTATAGTGGCATGGAGGTGCATGTCTGTGATTAGTTCAGTCTAAGGAAAGACTTGATGCTTAAGAGTATCCATTGTGACTTATCTTTCTTTTCTAGAAATATTTGTTGTACTATTTACATGAAATAGTGTTAATGCATCCAAGTGATGTGAAGATGGTTGACATTTAAGTTAGAGGGATAAAGAAGTTCAATAACTAAAACTTTAATGTGTGGTAAAAATATATGAAGTCTTGCCTACAAGGTCAAGACCCAGCAAAGGTTGTTGGTGGCATTAATGCTTATCAATTGATGGTGGAAGATATAAATGGTACCTTGTGGAAGTTAGCCGATACAAAATTAATACGATAATGTAGCTTCTCGAGAATGAGTTGTTATTGATGGTGCAATATGACATGATTGTTAATCATTACTTTGAAAAGATAAAGTCACTATACGGAAAACTTTCAAATTTGAACGCAAAAGCTCTATTTTGAGAAACTAGAATAAAAAGAATGATTATCCATGGTTTAAGTCCTAAGCATCAAGGTTTGTTGTTGCTATACAAGGATGACCGACACAACCATATCTTATTGAGTTTGAAAATTTACTGGCTAGTCAAGGAGAAATAACTAAGAAAATAAGTTGCATCTCACTGAAGAGTGAAGAATAAGTACTTTACTCCATAAAAAGTAGAGACAATTTCAAATAGAATGATGGTAGCGGATCAAAGATAGATGATGATAAAATGAAAGAAAAGAATGACTATCATCAAAGGAGAGAAGAGCCACATGGCATAATATTATTAGGCCAAGAAAAAACAAACTAAAAGTAATATTGCTACTTCAAGTTACGAGAAGAATAACAAAGATGATTGGGATGACAACGTTATTCACTGAGGAGGAGGAAGAACTAGGCATTACTTCAACTATTCCCAAAAAAATTGACTATGAGAATGATATGATTGTAGACTTTAAGTATAAGAGAAAAAAATCTCAAATCACATGAAAGATGATAGATATGAGTTACAAAATTTGTCAAAGTATAAGAGAAATCATGTGGTAGCAATGATCGAAAACTCAAGGTTACAGATAACTCATATCAATAAAATTATAAATACACCTCAGTATAATCTTAATCAAGTGTCACTTTAAGTTGTATGGCATATCTCATGAATAAAGAAGAATTTACTATCTATGTCTCAAATAACACCATTCTGCCACTATGTCCTCTTTGGTCCACAAGATGTAAAGGTATATCGAGACCTCAAGATCTTAGAAAAGCAAATAATAAAGGGATGGTGATTAGAGATAGTTTATGTGATATGAGATAGTGGATATATGGCACATGTGGCATGGTCATATTAGCTACGCCAAGCTAAGTGTGTTGAAGAAGAAATCAATGCTAAAAGAACTTCCTCAAACTAGATGCGTGAATAGATATGGCATGTTTGGTCACAAAAACATCATGCTCACATAGCAAATATTATGAAATATAAAATATGGATGAACTATGATATTATATGACATAATCCCCACAACCCTTTGATAGCAAATATTAAGATCTTGAGGATATCTAGCATAACCATCTTGTGATCCCAAACTAGTAATCGTGATGGTAATTTAGGGATTCGGCAAAGATAATTAGAATTCTCATAGATGAAGCATACATAATGTATGAGAGAGAGAGAGAGAGCATTAACAAAACCACATGAGAAAATCACAAGAGTCAATAGAACACCGCAAGAGAAATTCATTATCATTTTTTTGCTACTCATAAATATTTTACATATATAAGTGCTTAAATAGAAAAATAAAACCCCTCTTTTTATTTAAGATCTAAATCATGTCATCATGTTCACATATCATGACTTTATTCATATCACAACACCATAAAATAAAGTCGCAACTTGAATCCCTAAGTCAATCAGTTGCAACAACACAAAATAGCACTACACCAAAACTTTAAATTAATGACGCTTTATACCTTGACGCTTTTATAAAATATCATTATTATAATTATAATTAGACATTTAATGACACTTACTAGATGTGTCATTGTTACGACTAATAGGTTAGGAAATTTCTTAACTCCTTTAAAATTTCCAAGGATTAAGGGGCTGAAAATTAAAAACCTTATCACTTTTATTAGTATCATGAATATGAAAAAATTAATTTTGAATTTATTAATTTGTAACTAATTTCTTATGTATTTTTTTTTATATAATAGGTAATAATATTTTTAATTTTACTCTAGATTAATAAAAAAATTATCAAATTTTAGATGAAAATTATTTATTAAAAATAAACAGAAAGTTATGATAAAATTTAAATATTTTTACATTCAACATTGAATTTTTTATTTATAAAATAAGTAATAATATTTAATTAAATAATTAATCTGTTAATATTTAATTTATCCCTAAGAGAAATAAAAAAAATGTAAATTTAAGGTTATTTAATAAAATTATGATATTAATTTAATATTATTTTAAACTTAATTTAATAAAATGAAGAACCGATCGCTTGAAAGACCAGCGCGTCTTCTTCATCACGTTCGGCCTTTCCCAATCGCTCGGCTTCAAGCTCGCGTCTCCGATATCCTTGGTCATAATTTGCAGTATTCTGTAAGTTTCCCCTTTATGTTTCTAATTGAATCAGCTCTTCCATACATTTAACTTTTATCAAAAAACATTGCATAGAATCACTGGAATTTATGATATTAACCTATTTCATCAATGTGCACTTGTTCCGATCTTTTTGCATTTCTTCGTAGCTTCTTCCAAAATCTTCTGTTTTGCATCTTATTTTATGCATAAACTTATCATAAATCACAAGTAGAGAGAAAGAGAGAGGGGGAAAAACAAAGAAATGTTATATTATCATGTTTGGTTCTGGGAGAGAAAGTATTTGGACATGCGAGAGTGGCCTTGTGATCATGATAATTGTGAGTTAATTCAGTGAGCCCTTGGATTCCTGTTGAGAATTAATTCAGAGTAAAACTAGGGGTGAAAGTGTAACTTTTTTGTTTCATTCTCTTCATTTTAATTGAGTTCTTTTGTACTTGGAAGTGGAGGTTGCAAAAGCATAGCAGATTAGAAAGTGATTGTCATGGATGCATTCTTCTCAATCTCATTTCTGCCATTTAGAGGATATGTTTCATTTTCACTCCCCCCAATTCTAGCTTGAATTTGATCTTCTCTTGTTCTCCTCGCTCGGAGCTAACTCAATTCCTTCTTGGTCTCTCTCCCTCTCTCTCTCGGTATCGTCTTCTCTGTGTCTTTCTGAACAAGCTCTAATTTTCATTTTCTCTGCTATTGATGTTTCACTCACTACAACAAAACTTCAAATTAATTACGATTTATACATTGACGCTTTCAGAAACTACAATTATTATAATTGTAATTAGACATTGAATGACACTAGATGTGTCATTTGTAAGGCTAATAGGTTAAGAAATTTCTTTACTCCTTAAAAATTGCCAAGGAATAATGGGCTGAAAGTTAAAAACATTGTCACTTTTATTAGTGGCATTGAGTGAAAATATTAATTTTGAATTAATTGATTTGGAAGTAATTTCTTTTGTATTTTTTTCTGTAATATAAGTAATAAAATTTTAAATTTTATTCTTGATTAAAAAAAATTATCAAATTTTAGTTGAAATTTATTTATTAAAAATAAAAATATATTTATGATCAAATTAATAAAAATTAAATAGTTTTACATTCAAATTTGAATGTTTTATTTATAAAATAAGTAATAATATTTAATTTTAAAATTAAATTGTTAATATTTAATTTATTCCTAAGATAAATAAAAATAAATTGAAAAGTTTACATCTTTTAATATATTGATGTGATTAATATAATTTTACATTTCTTGCGAGTCTCCATTTAATAAAATTAAGACTCCCTCGCTATTATATGCAAATATGGAAGTTTCCCCATTAACTTACTGGCGCATCTTCTTCAAATAGTTCATACTTTTCAAACATCTCAGCTTCAAGCAGCACCTCCGATATAGTTGGTGATCTTTGCAGCATCCAGGAAGTTTTCTCATTAAGTTTCTAATTGTATCAGCTCTTCCATTCACTTTAATTTTTTCAAAAAACTATGCATTGAATCACTTGAATTGAAGAGGTTAACTTATTTCACCATTGTGAACTTGTCTTCAGATCTTTTTACATTTCTTGGCAGCATCCTCCAAAATCTTCTATTTTGCATCTTATATTATGCCATCGTCTCTTTTAATGTAATGATATTGTGTGGCACATTCTTTCCAGTTGGAAATGTAACAGAGTCCCTCATCGAACAGCTCCCCCTTTTAACAGCACTCAATACATTTGCTGAAGAAGTTGACTTTAACATATGCATCTGCTGCCAGCTTATAATATGCTGCTTGTGTGAAACAATCACGCAGGTTCTTCAAGTTTGGGAACAGAAGTATTTCCATAAATAAATAAAAAACCTGCAGCTGAATATTAGACACACTGGATTGTAAATTCGCAATGGAAAAGATAAAAATTAATATTTATTTGTATAATAAAATATATTAATTAGACATGTCATTTAATTTTTCTAAAAATATCATTATTTTGAACATGTTTTATGTTTTTATGGCACTTACTAGATGTGTCATTATTAAGACTAATAGATTGTTAAGAATAATAGCTTTTTATGACTAATAAGTGGCTAAAAATATCTTTCTTCCTCAGGATTGTTGTATTCTTGCACATGATCTCATTGAATAGATTCTTATGTGGTGCATGGCATATCCTCGCTGCACTTTATTGTTAAATTAGTAGATATGTTACCAAAATGCATAATGCTTAATGGCTACCCTAGTTATACAGATATTTTTTTTAGCTTGGCAGGACAAAATAAAAAGCTTAAAATGAGTTAAAATTAGGATCAAAAGATAGAAATTATAGTCAAATACTCTTGTCATCAGTTTCTACCGGCTTAGATTTACAATCTATGGAATGTGGAGTAGTTGTACATGGCTTATGCATCATATCTTCTGTATCGTGTTTTGTGTTGCTATTTTGTGAAGTTTAATTAGTTATTTTTTCCATCATTCAATGCAGATTTTGTAATGTTGGTGCTGGGTTTGTCAGTAATTTTGCTGTAGTTGAGTTATATGCTTCCTATTTTTAGGCTACTATTCTGCCACAGAGTAATAATTAATTCTTTTCCATTTCTCATTTTCAGGCTCAGTCTCCATTTCATCTTGCTAGGTCCAATTTGCTAATTACAGGGGATATAGAGTGGGCAATTCCTTTTGTTGGCTTTGAGCAGGTGATTATCCATTCTTTTTTATTTTTGTTCTTGTGTCATTTTTATACATGTTCTATTTTTTCTCTCGTCCTCTATTTACCAGACAGTGATAGTATGGAAAAAAATGAGGCTATATTTCATAAAAATATGTGCTCTATAGTCATGCCATTTCAAAATCAATTAGCCTAAGGACCTAGAGACATTTAATGTCATATCAATAAATTTGTCTAGCTCACGTATTTGTTTATTTTATGTTAGATATTACAGCAAAGTCAAAATATAGTAGTATCTTGTATTGAAATAGATGAAAGGTAAATTAATACTCACCTAATTAAATACTTTTACTCTATTTTTTAAATGATTTCTATACATTGAGAAGTATGCATAGAATATTACTATCTTCCTCACTAAAAAGAAAAGAAAGAAAACAGGGATATTATTATCAAAACAAAAAGATGTACCTTATATACTTGGGAATATTGATTATAGGAAATGAGAAATTAAACAAAATATTTATAAAAATAATATACATAAATAAGGATATTACTATAAAAAAGAGAACATATACGTTATATACCTTTTATACATGGGAATATTGATTATTAAAAATGAGAAATTAAGTAAAGTATCTATTTAAATAAGCTACACAAATAAGGAAAATAAGAGTTGGGGGTCCAGTAAATAGAATATAAACTTTTTTTGTAGCTAGAAAATAAATATAATAATATAGTTAACAGGAAAATACATGGCCAATTAAAATTTTCCTTTTCTCATTACACAATTTATTTTCTCTTTTCCTTAGTCATGTTAGAAAAAAAAATCATCTTATTTGTTTTTTCCCCAATGTAATATAATGGCCTTTATTATTATAAATTAGAGAATCAGCTTTAACCTCAAAAATGATACAAATAATTTTTTATTAAAATTATAACAACAAAAAAATTAAAAACCTATAATACACATTAATGCATGATGGGAGATTCTAGGAGCGGATTGGGAGGAGAATAAAATATTTTTTTATTTATAAATTGACTTTTCTCATATTTTACTTTAATATAAAGAATAATTAAATGATATTTTTTTGTTTAAATATTTTTTTTTCTGGGAATCATACTAACTGTGAGAAATAATTTCTCATTTTTAAATAATATTTTAATAATTTTGCCTATGTAAACAAATTCAACATTATTACAAAAATTAATGTTGAACCCTTCTATCTTATATATGACATGCATTTTAATATTTTATTAAATTGATTTTTGAAATTTCTTTTAACAGATAAATAAGAGGTTGCTCAACGAATAATATTGGAATGTTGACATGTTCTTCCATTTGAAGTGTAAAAACTATTGGAAAAAATTTTTTCTTTAAAAATGGATCATTCTTGGATCTCAAAGGATCGAAGATCGAATGAATATGAAGATGGAGTTGAATGCTTTGTTGTATTTGTAATACACAATTTTGCAAATAAAACCTCCATTAAATGTCCATGCTTATAATGTGGTAATATGATTTTCAATACTCCTCAAAAGATTCGAGACCATTTGTTTTTCTTTGGAATTGATCAGAGTTACCATATATGGTATTGGCATGGAGAGGCGGCTACAAGTAGCCCACCTTCCATAAGAGCAGAACATTATGATAGACTTCAATTTGATGATCTACGTAGTACAATAGAAATGATTCAAGCTGCACATGATGATTGTCAAAATGATCCTGAATTGTTTGAAAGATTACTACAAGATGCAGAAAAACCATTATATCCTGGTTGTAGAAAATTTACAAGATTATCTGCCTTGATAAAATTATATAACTTGAAAGTACGTTTTGGGTGGTCTGATAATAGCTTTTCAGAGCTTTTACAAATTCTTGGAGAAATGTTGCCTTTAAACAATGAATTTCCTTTGTCGATATATAAAGCAAAAAAGATATTAAATTCTTTGGGAATGAAATATGAGAAAATACATGCATACCCAAATGATTGTATACTTTATGGGAAGGAATTGAAAGATGCATCCATATGTCCTACCTGTGGAACTTCGAGGTGGAAGACATATAACATAGGAACTAAGAGGAGAAAAGGAGTTTCTGCGAAAGTAATGTGGTATTTTCCTCCAATTCCAAGATTTATAAGAATGTTTCAATCATCAAAAATTACAAAAGAACTCATATGGTATGTTGAGAAAGCAATTTTGATGGGAAAATATGTCATCCATTAGATTCACCATCATGGAAGCAAGTTGATCACAAATGACCTAAGTTTTTCTTAGAACCTAGAAACTTGAGACTTGCAATTTCTGCAAATGATATAAATCCTCACAATTCATTTAATAGTAAACATAGTTGTTGGCCCATTCTCATGATAATTTACAACCTTCCTCCATGGTTGTGCATGAAAAGAAAATTTATGATGTTATCTTTATTAATTTCAGGTCCACGACAACTTGGCAATGACATTGATGTCTATTTAGCACCGCTAATAGAAGATCTAATAACATTGTGGGAGGTCAGAGTTCAAGTTTATGATGCACATCAAAAAGAATTCTTTACATTAAGAGCCATTCTATTATGGACAATCAATGATTTTCCTGCATATGGAAACATATCAAGCTGCACAGTTAAAGGATATTATGGTTGTCCAATATGTGGAGAAGAAACATATTCTTGTAGGTTAAAGCATGGAAAAAAGATCTACTATACTGGACATAGATGATTTCTTCCAAGAAATCATCCATATAGGAAACAAAAGAAAGCATTTGATGGAAAACAAGAGTTTCGGTCACCTCCACAAATATTGACTGGCGAGGAAATATTAAAAAAAATCAATATAATTTGCAATTCTTGGTGGAAAAAAAGGGTTATTCTAGGAAAATCTAAAATCAACAATACAACTTGTTGGAAAAAGAAGTCAATTTTATTTGATCTTGAGTATTGGAAATATCTTCAAGTTCGTCATAATTTGGATGTAAAGCATATTGAGAAAAATGTTTGTGAAAGAATAATTGGTACCTTACTCAACATTGCAGGGAAGACAAAGGATGGGCTTAATTCTCGCTTGGATCTTGTAGATATGGGCTTAAGGAGCGAATTGGCACCAATGTTTGAATCGAATAGAACATATCTCTCTCATGCATGTTATATACTTTCTATAATGGAAAAGAATGTGTTTTGCCAAACACTTTCACAATTGAAGGTTCCATATGGATATTGTTCGAACCTTCGAAACGTCGTATCAATGGAAGTCTTGAAACTTAATGGTTTAAAATCCCATGACTATCATCCATTAATGCAACAATTTTTGCTAGTTTTGTTACGTTCTATCTTGCCCAAGCATGTGAGGAATGCCATTTGTAGATTGAGTTTATTTTTCAATGCTCTCTGTACTAAAGTCATCGATGTTCCTTCATTAGATGAATTATAAAATGAGATAGTGATGACATTATGCTTGTTTGAAAAGTACTTCCCACCTTCATTCTTTGATATCATGTTGCATCTTACTGTGCATCTTGTAAGAGAAGTGAGACTATGTGGATCGGTTTACTTTATGTGGATGTACCCATTTGAAAGGTTTATGTGGATGTACCCATTTTATAAGTACTAGACCTGAAGGTTGTATTGCTGAATGCTATATTACAGAAGAAGGAATCGAGTTTTGTACAGAGTACTTATAAAATGTGGAAGCAATTGGAATTCCTAGTAGTTCAAACATTGACCACACAGTCGAGGCACCAATATTTGGAGGTCTTACTATGAAGGTCGAATCTAATTTATGGTTACAAGCACATCATTATGTGTTGGAAAATACATCAATTGTCCAACCTTATATTGAGTAAGCACCACTAACTTTTTGTTTCTTTATTTGTTGTACGTATAATATATTACTCTAATTATTTAATTTTTATACATGACCTCATAGAGAGCACATGCAATGGCTGAAAGTGAAACATCCACGTCAATCAAAAAGGCAAAAGTGGTTACAGGATGAGTATGCTCGTACTTTTACCTTTTGGTTACGAAAAAAGGTACTACAATAGTTTATTAAATTTTTCTTTTCGTTTTCATTATTGGTTAACATATAAATGATATCTGTATCTTATTTCTATAGGTTGAAGTTGCATTGGAAAATAATGAACTTGTATCTAAAACCCTTATATGGATAGCTAATGGTCCAAGCAATAATGTGATGAATTATAATGGTTATGTCATAAATGGGTGTCAATATAATACCAATGAGCATGATGATTTACTAGCCACCCAAAATAGTGGAGTTAGTATTGTATCAACGACCATGCAAATTACTAGTGCTAAGGATAAAAATCATATTTTCGGGGAACTTTGTTTCAATGAGGTAATTACTGAGATTTTGGACCTTGATTATACTATGTTCAGAATTACAGCCTTCAAGTGTGATTGGGTTGATAATAATAATGGAATTAGGGTCGATGATCTTGGGTTTACCTTAGTAGACTTTAGCAGATTGACTCATAAGTCAGATCCGTTCATATTAGCCTCCCAAGCTAAGAAAGTCTTCTATGTACAATATGAGCTTAATCCAAGATGGTTAATTGTTTTGTCAACTCCTCAACAAGACTTCACAGAAAAAGCAAATGATGATGATCCCATGGACATTTCTATTGAACACAATCTAGTCATATCTTTGCCACAAGTTAAATTATTTGATGCACTGTATGAATCTGATAAAATTTATAATCGTGATGATTGCGAGGGAATTTGGGTTGAGAACAAATCATAAATGTATCCAATTTTTATCTGTGTTATGGCTTTGTGAATTGATATGCTTCTAAAGTTTTTTGTTTTTTAAATATATGCTTACTAGTTAATTTATTCGTCTTTATTATTAGATGAAAGTTATGTTTTCAATTTTAGTCAATGGCAGGTTGAGAATATTCTAAAAATTGACATTATTATGATTTATGCAAAACAGCTGATTAGGTATTGCCTTTAATTATTTAATTTTTTATCCTTTAAATTTTTTTTTTATTTTTGTAAATTTTTTTTAAACATTATATTTATTTTTATGATAGGTATGAAAAATAGAACAACAAGATAAATAAAATAAAAGAAATAAATGTAAAGGGATAACAAGAAAGCCTATGATTATCAAGAATAGGAGTAAAGGAATAAAACTTTCAATTAAGTATAATGTTGATGGTGTTTATGTCAGACAAGCTGCGGTGCATCTCACAAGTTATTTAGGCGTATTGGCACGTACCATGGTCCCAATTAGATATAGCACTTGGCACTATGTATATAAGCAATTGAAGAAAAATTGTGGGACTCCATTGAGGTAAACTTGTAATTTTTTTTCTATTTATTAATTTTTCTAATTTTATTTTCAAATTTTTTTAACAACTAATAACTATGTTCGTTACTTCTTTGCTGCTGTTACATTGGATTATAAAAGTAGAAGGAACTGTATGAAAACAATTGGCAGGTGCTTTAGATCTTTCAAAAACATGTTGACTGCAAAGTATATCATTCCATTCAGAGACCAACTAGAGCTTCTTAAAAAACAACCAGGTGAATACCGTTTTATTGAAGATTAAGATTGGATAATTTTTGTTAAAGAAAGATTGACTCAGAGATTTCAGGTAAATTTCTAATTATTTTCATGGCATTTTCTCAATTTTTCTTTACTTAATATAAATTAAAATTTGTAGGAGTTTAGAGAAGTTCAAAAGGAAAGAAGGAAAAAACATATTTATAATCATCTTAGTAGGAAGGGATATGCTGGTGTTGAGGAGGAGATGGTCAGTTAAAGATGTTACTTTACTTATTATTTTATGTTGTATTTGCATGGAGACTTATTATATTACATTGCAATATTGTAAAAGTTAGTAGAAACCGGCTTTACCAGAGTCATTGATAGAAGTGTCTTATGGAAGAAAGCAATGGTGTAACTGTCACAAGAAACCCGCAATATTGTGAAAAAAGATAGCACGTATGATGAAGTGGTCATTCCAGTAGTGGAGAAGATTGTAAGTATAAGTTATGAAACAAATATTTCATTTACGTTAATAATTTATTTATATTAACCAATATGACATTTAATTTTATAATATAATTGTGTATCAGGATAAGATGTTGCAACTGTCACAAGAAGCAGTTTGAGTTTCAATGGAAATGACATTCTTTCTAAAGCATTGGAAACTCCTAAATATAGTGGTCGAGTACAAGCTAAAGGAAAGCATTATACTCCGTGACAATATTTTCATTCTATGACAGATAGTGCTTTGTGGGAATTTATGAAAGAATTTCAAGAGCGACAATCAAAGTTTGAGGCAAAGATTTTATTCCAACTCTCTCGGATGGTACCCACCGCACCTCAATCTGATGTTGGTAGCTCTAACATGCTCCAAAAACATATTGTCCTTCCTGAAAGTGTTGAGCAACCAAAACATCGAGTAGAAGACCACACTCCACCGATACTACAAGAAAACAAGGTAAGTTGTATTTAATAATATGTTCTTTAATATAAATGTGTTAACATAAACTCATAATTTTAATATCAACTTACCTAGTTGATATGAAAATATAGAAGTAATGTTACAATATAAGTTAGCATGATATATTATATTAATAAGCTCATTAAGTTATGATAACTCAATTTTGTCTAACTAATTCTTTCCTAATTGGAAATAATCAACTTTAGATGATTGCATATAACTAAACAATATTATTTCATTTTACAGGTAAGGAATTGTCAATTGGTCATAGGGACAAAAGAAAATGTAGTTGCAGCTGGAACAATGGTACTTGAATGTGGTGCTAACTTCCTTGTTGATGTGGATGTTTCTTATGATCCAAATGCATTACTTCCTACCCCTATTCCAAGACAAATTACTACTATTGGAGATGCTATTGAACATCAAATTTTATGGCCTGCCCAATTAGTCATTCCTACTACTAATCACATCTAGGTATGTGTTTTTTTTAAAATAAAAAATTTCTTAATAATAATAATACAACAATTTTATCTAGGATATTTCTTATTTATACAATGATATTTTATGTTTGATAGGATTCAAAGAAATTAAAGAAATAGAGTAATAAAGAGAGAACATTGAGTTTTAATGATAAGAATCTTGTAGATATCAAGAACTTTGCTATATTAGTTGAGCGTTTATTAAAGGATGATATGATACATGCAGTATAAATCATAAAGGAGGTTTTTGGATTGTCATTTAAGACCTTCTTCATGAAAGAAGATATGGATATCATAATATCATCAACAGATGTGTCATCTAATAGCCTTATGTTCTATATATGGTACGAGAAATATTAAATATGATTTTCATATATTTTAACTATCTTATTTATGTTTTACTTTTTCATATTGAGAATTGTATTTAATATTTGTTAAATTAAAATATTAAAACTTTTAAATATTGCGTAAAATTAAATCAGGCACTTGCATACAAAAATGGTTGATGCTAAAGAGGCAGAGCAATTTATTTTTGTAAATCCGACCTTGGTTTCCAAAGCTGGATTAGGAGAAGCAAGCAAGAAAAATAGGTCAAGGGTTATAGCTAATCGGTTGATGAATGTAAATAATACAGATTTTATTTTTATTCCATATAACCCAGGGTAAGTTATTTAACATTAGTAAGATTATAAGTATCCAGATTTATCAAATTATAAATGTTATGTTGGTACACTAATATTAAATTTGTAGTTGTCATTGGGTATTGGTGGTACTTGACATAAGGACTTTGATCGCCTATTACCTTGATTCCTTGCATCATCAACCTTCAGATGCTCTTAAAGACATTGTTAATATGTAAGTTTTTCCCTTCATATTATAGAATTAAGTATTTTTGTAACAAAAAGTTTTTTTCTTCATGCAAGGCTCTAAGAAATCATCACCTTAAAAAACATAAATCATCAAAAAGGGAGCCTAATTGGGTTGTACTAGGGGTACATAACTCATTAACTGAGTAATAAAATATTTTATTTCTTCTACTTAATTTTAAACTCAATACAATATGACTTGCAAGTAACTCCATATATATATTTATAATGATTTTATTTTCCATTCAGTACCCAAGACAACAAGTAGTGTTGAATGTGGATACTATGTGATGAGATATATGAGAGATATCATTTTTTATCAATGATGTCTTACAACAAAGGTATGTGTTGATTTGTTGTTTCTCAATATATCAAGTTTTTTTCTATTTTCCAATTTTATTGATGAAAATAATACTTTACTTTTCAACAATTTAATGGGATGAAATCATACAACAAAGATGAGTTGGATGAAGTACGATCTGAATGGGTGATGTTGGTGACTCAATTAATACTTTCCTTGGTTTGAAAAGTATTGGGGACACCTTTTTGTATTGAAGCATGAACAAATTTTGGCATTTTCAACTTTAACTTTTGATGAGGTTCATACTTTATATCTCTTTTGATCCAAAATATGAATGAAGGTAAATTGTTAGACATAATCATTTTAAGACATTTTAGTATTTTCCATACACATTCATTATATTTCTCTAATTTCCAAATATTGAATTACGTTAGTATATCGTATGCATGATTCATAGGCGTTTAAAGGTAAACTTATATGTGGTTAGGTTAGGAGATATTCCAACTTTGGAATGGTCTATGAACTATTGTGATAATAACGGTATTTTTTATAATGAGATAAAGTTTATTACTTCTTACTTTCTATTAAATATTCAAAACTTAAATATACAATTGAAATTTTATTGTTATCATAGTATCTTTTGTTTATGTTGTCAAACATATATTTTTTTTTGTAGATTGGTAATGAAAAAAATTGTGATATCGACTTTTAGCTTCAATACTTTACCACAACATTGTAAATTTCTTTTTCACCCTTATAAAACATAATTATAATTTCAAGGCACATTTTTTTTATTCACGCAGCCTTTATTTTATTAATTAATTTAAAACTATGAGTTGATTGGATCACTATTTTTGCGTAATCAAATAGAAATTGAAATTACATTATATAGCATCTCATCGAGTTTTTTGATGTGTTTGGAAGATTACAAGTAATTTAACTTTTCATTTTATTATATTTAATTGATTTTTGTAGTATTTTTTCAAGTTGTTTTTGAGATATTTCAACTCACTACACACATATAGGTTTTAAAAGAATTATTATTGTTTTGTATTTTAAAAAATTTGATCAACTTTTATGCCATAATTGATTTATCTCCTGCTTTATATTTTACCATTACTACTACCTTTGTTTTTGTTTTTGTTAAATTTGTTTAATCATATATATCAATTATTATATAAATTAATTTTATGATATGTTATCATTCCTGTTTTTTTTTCCAATGCTCTATAATATATATTTTTCTGCAATTATAAGTATTTATTATTTATCTTTTTATATGTAGATTACATTATTTGGAAATTAACTTTCAACTTTATCACGCTAGCATGAACCAGCCTTTTTGTATATAAGACACAATTGGGTTGCATATATCAGAAATTTTGTATTGAATTTAAAAAATGAATGTTAAAATTGTGTTATATTTTTTTTTTTGAATTATAAGTAGTCCAAGTTCCCCCCATTGTATTTGATAACTTTATTCTTGGTATGGATTGTAAATAATATTATTCTTATGTGCATACAGTATTACAAAATCAGGTTAAAATATATTTATAATAATTATTAAATTTATATTTAATTAAATCATATCTTCCTTAACACTTTTACTAAGTGTCATATTATTCAAATAATTTACGATTGATACAACAAATCATGATGTTTTTTACGGCACTGCAAAAAAACATTATAATATACAAAGACTTTTTATGTCACCCTAGCAAATGACGCTATAGAGAAGCGACAAATTATATATAATGATGCTTTTTATGCGTCTTTGATTATGTTTTTTTGGTGTTGCAGATTGCGACTTCATTTATATCATGAGACCATATAATAGGGTCACAACGTTATTCATATTATAATACCACAAAATATGATTGACTTTGAATTCTTAAAATTTTTAATCAAAACAACACAGCCTGTGGCACCTACATTCATGTTTGGACATTATAGAAGATGTTCATGACATGAAACATATATTGCAACTTTAGTCAAGTCACAATTGCATAATTCATGTCATGCCACATATTTTGCAACTTTAATCATTCACAACTTAACAATCAGGTTGTAACACAAAATACATGTAATGGCTTCAAAATACATGTAGAATCTACACCAACTATCTTTATCAAGTAATTAACATAGTTGTTATTTATGTTGCCTTTCTCAAGTTGAATCAGCCGCTAATCATCTTGTTCTTTGAAATGGTTTAAGATATCAGCTTTCTTTGTATGAGCTTGAAATGCTCGATTCCTTTCTATATAAATAGACTTTAGTATGAGCCCCAGTTTATTATGCTCCAAGCCAAGCTCTCCAGTCTCTTTATCTAGATAACTTAACATTTGAATAAGTTCCATGTATACTGGCTCAGTGGATGAGAGAAACTCTAGCTTGCCTTTTACTTATTCAGCTCACAGATCCACCATACAAATTGAACATCGACCCAAATTTTCTGATGTCTTTATCATGGACTGCACCAACTCTAATAACTCGGAAAGTTTCCTTTGCTATTACCTCCAAGATACAACACAATCAAGGGTGCATGTAAATACCCAAGAAACCTTTTTATGACATTCCAATGAAATCAGCTATCATACAAGATATACTCACAATGAGTCATAAAAAGATCTCTGAAGTAAAGTAGCAAGGCATTGCTGAGAGACTTATCCCAATTCTCAATAAGAGACTAACTTGCAAATAGACATGTTAAAAACTATTTCATCCCATCTATAACTTTATTAGCTTGCCCACTAGTTTAACTTTAAATGGATTAAGAGGACCATACCGAAAAATGAATTTTTGCATCCGTGAAATGTTTTCTATCCTATATTTTCTCTGAATTTTTGCATGTCGGAATACAATGTAAGACACAGCACACTTCTTGCAATGTAAAATCTAGAGGATGCCTAGCTAATTCTTATTGGAATGATGTCCAAGTACGAAACATAAATTAAAGCTTTTAAAAGACATAATTGGTGCACATTAATAACACTTTTGAAAGAGGAAAATTAAAACTAGTAAGAAAGAAACTTATTCACATTCTCATCAGATTAGTAAACCAGAAAGGAGGCCAACAGATTTGTATTTGTTTATAATTGAAACACATTAAAATTCTTGAGATTGTTTAACGTAAAGCAAACTCATCCTTTTATAAAAAAAAATATCTATTTGGGCACTCTCATGGACGATAACGTGCAGTTGGAATTTGAAAATAGAAGTATAAAATAATTGGAAAAAATAAACCTAACTTTTATTATTTAAAGGGGATAAACCAAACTCCTAGCTAATTAATTTTTTGGTGCACTTAAATAAAATAATCCGTAAACACATTTAACTTAATACCTAATCATTTAATTAATCGTTAATAATTTTCACTCTCCCATCTTATCTTGCTCTTGCCTCTCCCACGTAATTCCATCTATTAACTCTATCAAACTCAATGGTAGAGCTCATTGCTCCTCGTTGGAGCTCCACCAAGGAGCTCCATGAGCACCACAAGTTCGATGGAGCTAGTTGAGTTCCACAAACTCCATGGAATACATCCATGGAGCTTCTTGGAGCTCCATGAGCTCGATGGAACTTCTGGAGCTCCATCGAGCTTGTGGTGCTCATTGAGCTCCTCGATAGAGCTCTGATGAGGAGCTCAATGAAGCTCATTGAGCTCTACCAATGTGCTCGATGGAGTTACGTGGGAAAGGCAAAAGTGAGGAAAGGATGTAAAGTGGAAATTATTAATGATTAATTAACTGTTCAGGTATTAAGTTAAAAGTATTTCGGATTACTATATTTAAGTGTACCAAAAATCAATTAGTTCAGAGTTTGATGTATTTTTTTTTTAATATTGAAAACCATGTATCTTTTTTTTTCATTTTTTTTATAGATAGTGCAACAAAACATGATGTTCCCTAAAAACATTAAATATAAATTGCAAAATTATGGTAAGGGACACTCAAATTAAAAACATATAAAAAAGTATTCTTAAAAAAAATTAATAAAGAGTCTATCTTTTATAAAATTTTAATAAAAATTCTTTTCAAAAAAAAAACTTAATTTTTTAGGCTATTAGATATGCATACCTGAAAGTGCCCATGGTTCACTAAAAAAACTTATTAAAAGTCAATGTGTATCATGTCAGCTTTAAAAAAATAAACAAAATGAAAAAAAAAATAGCTATTTTCAAAAAACATTAATTTTGCATATACATTCTTGTCATTGCAAAAGAAAATAAGTTTTATATAATATTACATAAGCAAAAATTGGATAATCCAATGAATTTTTGCCATGAATTTATATATCTCATATAATTATTTAGAGTTTGTTGTAATATATTGATTCACATCCCAAAAGATAAAGGTCAAAATTGAATAATATTGCATATATATGCATATTCATTGGCTATAAATATGAGGATTTTGAGTACAAATTATGTGACTTAATAATTATGAAGATTGTTTGAAGTAGAAATGTGATTTCTTTGGAATGATTAATTAGTAAATGATAGTCATCCTAGCATGAAGAAAAATGAACAAAAAGAGATCCTTATTTTTATAGATTTGAGATCGATTCCTTCCATAGATCATATAGATTGAGGAGGTGGACTGGGCTACCACTTGATGATTCTAAGCCGCATGATATGCCATTTGAGGAGTTAAGAGCCAATTTTATATCTAGGCCTCACCAAGTGTCCTTTAGATTACGTGATTGTGTTTTTACTTACAGATGATGATGACCCCTATATATTTCAGGAAACTGTCTCTCTCGAGAATAAATATGAATATGACTTCAGGTTATGTAGAATGAAATTGAGTCTTTTCACATCAAATAGACTTATGATTTGATGCTCTTACATAAGTAGAAGTGTGCTTTGAAAAATAAATAACTCTTCATGCTAAAACCTATAGTCGAAGATTCTCAACCAATATATAAGACTTGATTAGTAGTTTGTAGGTTTAGTTAAAAGAAATGAATTCATTTTGGCAAGATATGTTAGAGTAGTTGTGAGTCTTATTAATAGCTAAAATTTAGAAATTAATCGACTTAATATGAAGATTCATTTCATTATTGTGGCTTTAATGCTTCATGAGACTTTCAATACAAATTAGATTGAAAGAATTATATAAGGAAATAAATCTCATATGCAAACTGAAATATGGCTTGTATGGACTTAAGCAAGCTCTGAGATAGTGATACAACAAATTCTATTTATTCATGGAGTCTGATTATTCTTAGCACACCTCTTGTGAGGTTGAAAGACTTAAGGGGAAGCTAGGAAAGGTCATCATTAAGATAATCACCAACTTATGCTTTAATTATCTATTTATGGCATGCTAATTATTGACTATAGCAAAGCACAAATTGACAAGCTTAAGAGAAAGCTGAGAAAAATCATTTCTATGAAAGACTCAAACTCAGTCTAACAAATTCTAAGGATGAGCATCAACTAGGATATGCTTTCTAGGTGTTTTTGATTATTTCAAGAATATTACAATAGTTATGTTCTCAAATGGTTTTTTATGAAAGAATCAAAGTCGGTCTCAATAACCTTAGCCAAACATTTTTGCTATGCACAAAGCACAATACTATGATTGATGAGAAAAAGAGACACCCCATGTTATTTATGTTTCATCTATTAACAGTGATATATATGATATAACACATATTATTAGTGTTATGAGTCATTTATTCTCAAATTTGGGTAGGTATCACAAGGCTATAATAAAATCTGTCTTAAGGTATTTACAAGATATCTTAATTATATTTGTTCATGGGTAAAAAAAAATTCTTAGTTCTAGGATACATTTATTCCAATATGGATGGTGATTTGGATTAATGTAGAAACACCTTAGGTTATGTAACAATCTTTGGAGGAGCAATATGTTGGTAATCCAAGCTGTAGAAGTACATAATATTATAATGTATTGAGGTTGAGCTCATTGAAACTACTAAAACATGAAAACAAACTTTGTGAATGAAAAAATTTATTGTAGACTTGTAAGTGTGACATGATACATGCACTATATAGTGCAACAATCAGATTATAATTTAAATATATAAAAAGTGGACTTTTCATAGTAGATCAAAACACATTACCTTGATATATCATTAGATATGAAATGTTTTAGATAAAAAATCAATTATACTTAAAAAAAGTACACACAAAAATATCACTATTATGTTAACTAAATCTTTATCATAACCAAGTTTTAATTTCTTTATAATACTTGCTAGTTTGTGTCTCTCCACCTAGGATAGAGGGAGAAATTTGTTAAGTTTACCTGAGCTGGATAATTAGATTTGTTTCCTTTGTGTTAATATTTGGTATATTTTACTTTTAAATATTTATATCTAATTATTATTTTAACCATGTAGGATATATTTTATCAAGTCATTGTTGTTTTATGTTTATTGTATTTTTACAAAAGATGTACATAGTAAACCAATAATATAAGATAATTTTCATGTTGGTTTTGGAATAAAAAATATAAACTTAAATCTTTGCAATGCAAGCACAATAATGCCCATGGAGATGGTGGGGTGCTCCCATTAACTTCCCAAAAAGGAAAAAAAGGAAAAAAAGGAAAAAAATGAAAAAAAGGAAAAAATAGAGGTAGTTGGGTTTTCAAATATTGCAAAATTATGAAATGGGTTAGATAGTTTTTAGAGGTAAAAAACAATACCACTAGCTTTGGGCTTCTCTCTCACTATTTGTCTCTCTCTCTCTCTCTCTCTATCTCTATATCTCACTATCTCTCTCTCTCTCCCTCTCTCTCTCTCTCTTTCTCCATGACATATAGTTCAACAGAGGAAAGAAACATTCTCTCTCACTACAAAAGAAACACATTTTTAAATAACATTACATGAACAAAAATGGATATTCAAGCTAGGTTTTGCTGTATGTAAATATAGGAAAAGGAGAGAGGGTTGCTATGAAAAGTTTCTAGACAAAAACTCTTTTTATGCATAGAAATCATTTGAAGAAATATATACCTTGAAGCTTGTTCTTGCCAAGATATTGAAGAATTGATCTCTTAAACAAAAGAAAATGTAAACTTATATCTAGAGCATTCTCCCCAAAATCTTAGGTCGATATTATTATTCTAGATTGCATGATTCCTATATTTTTATATTTTATATAATTTGTTTTAGTTCAAAATATAATTTTTTGTATTTTATGCTTTATGAATTTTTATCATGCCTAAAAAATTCTTTAGTATACATATTCATATATGTGATAAATAAATTTGATTTTGGATTTTAATGTGCATATTAGATTTTCTAGTATTTGGAATTTTGAAATGAGACCAAAGCCAACACCTATGGTAAATTTAAAACAAGAAAGTGACTAATGTTACAATTTTGAACTTTAATTTTGCACCTAATTATTTGTGTATAGAATGGAAACCCCTGAAATTTCAAAAAGGATGCTGCTATAGGAGGACAGAGATGGAAATATTGAGTTTTAGCAGCAAAATATTACCCAACCCTAAGATAGATCAACGGGCAAAAGCAATGCAAGGCATAGGCATAAATGATAGGTGGGGCATAAATTTTGACTCACCCTAGGGGCAAATCTGAGGCACACAATAGAGTATTATAGATTTAGAGTTTGATTCCTATATACTCTTGAGGGCTATCATTGAAAATTTAAAATTCCATGAGATATATCTTTAATTATCTCATATGAATTCCTCTCTAATGTCAGACTAAACTAAGATCTATGATTATTATATTTGATTATGCATAATGAATGCTTAATGAATGTTTTTATATTTAGATATTATTATAGTTTGGATATTAATAGATGTGGTATTTATGTTGAACTAAAATTATGATTTTACTATTAGTGGGTTTATGGTATTGTGACATACGAGACAAATATATATGTTAAAATTGATTGTTGAGATATGTTAATTATGCGAGTATCATATTTATGTAGCATAAAGTATAAATAATTTCATAAGCTAATTAATTGTGCATGTCTTAGAAGAATCTACGCTCAATTGATGTGGGTATTTTATAAAATATTTTCTAAAGAATTTCACCTTTAGTGTTAGAGACAAATGTCATCATAGTAGATGGTGATATATAACTATGAGATACACATGATTAGAGGTGACTTATATGGAGGTGACATTCCAATAATTTTCTTTTTATCATATGTGACTATCACCGATGAGATTTAAATGAAAATCTATTTTAATTATATAGGTATGATACTTACAAAGCCAAAAGTGTAAATACTTTTACTACCATAATAGTTTTTATATATTTCACATATGAGGTTAGAGAATAATAATATACATATGAAATAATTACGAGTAGACCATCATTGAGGAGGGCCTAATAGTAGATAACTTTCTTTTATGCTAATATGAAATTAGTGTATTTCCATAATAATTATATCTTTATTTTATAACCAAACATAATAATATCCAAACTATTTAAATAAGTCATCATGTGTAATGGAATGCAAAAACCTTATAATTTAATAATTATACTTTTCCACTAGAGTAGTAGTTGACTAATAGTTGGTTGATCAAACTACATGCACAATCCCATTGGGATTGACATCTGAAAAAAATATATAATTTACTACTTGTATAAGTTATATAATTTTGGGACTAGTTGGATGAAATACTCTCGCTCAATAAGGTTTTAGGACTTTGCCTAATTTTAATAATTAAGAATCATAATAAAGTTTCAGCAATCCTCTAGAATTATTGTTAAAGCAATATCTTTCTTAATTATTTCATGAGCTACTCGTTTGGATTCTACCTCTATATTCACTATTGATATATTCTCTCAATCCTCTATATTATTTTCTCCATGCAAATGTAAAAATGATTTAGGTGTTTTACTTTCTTTTTTTGCCTCTCTAGAGTACACTTCTTTGGATCCTTCCGAAGTCATGATTTTAAAGAATGTTCCTAGCTTTCATACCTTTTATGCCATGGTAGTCATCCTACTCAATCTCAACTTCACTTTCATACCTCTATATTTCTCCTTACGTCATCTTTCTCATCATTGCCTGAACTTTGCAAACCTATGCAAAGAATGAACTTTCTCTTCTTGACATCAATAATGACATGTTTAGTGGCTAAAAATAGTATCCCAAGATCAAAGGAGCATGTGGGTCTTCCTTCATATCCAACATCATAATATCCATGGGAAAAATAAATATGCTAACCTTAATCAATACATGTTCAATAATACCTATTGGGCACTTGGTTAATCGAAAGACCACTTGTAGTGAAATAGCGATTTGAGTGATCTCACTAAGATTTAGTCTTTGTGCTATTGATAAAAGTATCAAGTCGATACTCTATCCCAGATTGTTTAGCACCTTTAAGAATATGTGCTCCCTAATTATATACTAAATTATAAATCTTATTAGATCCTTTAACTTTCTTAAGAGTTTTTTTTTTTTTGATTAATCTTACTCTATTTTATCATCATATTCAAGTTCTATATGTCTCTAACTTTCTCTTACTACTCATGACATCCTTCATAATCAGTTTCACATAATTTGACATTCAAGACAATGCTTTGAAAAATGAGGTATTTACTTTCAATTTTCAAAAAATATTAAGAAACTTATTAAACAGTTCATCCAATTTATTTTTTTTTTAAATTTTATGAAAAAAGAAGATTAAGAGAAAAATTATATTTAGCATCATTCTCCATCACATTCATCTTTTCAATATTTTGGATAAAATCAATTACTCCTCTATTACTCTGTTGCCTATCACAATTGGAGTTATAAGCTAGGCATTTTTATTGTTGGGTACTGTAGCTTTGAATAATGTCATTGTTGGGGACCATGGCTTTTGAAAATGCCATGGTGAGAGTCATGATTTTTTTTCATTATATTCTATTTGTTGCTACTCAAACTCATTGCTACTTCTAAGTATAATTGACAAATACTTCTTCAAATTTATCTCAATATCATTCAGTAGTTCATTGATACTTTTTCCTTTCACCATTGGTTCCATTTGTATGCTTTGATTCTATATAAATCTCAATATCATATTCATGTGCTCCAATTTTATCTCAAACCTCTCCATATGATCCTTTAAAAGATTATTTCTTCTTCTTGTCTTGATTAGTAATATAATCAATTTATCATTAATAGAAGGATTTTTTTTCTATCCTTTGAAAATTGATAATTTGAGCTCAATCTTTCTTAATTATTATGTCTCATAAAATTATTCCCAAAATTTTCCAAGACTTGTCCAATGTTCAACTGCCTAGTCCCATAGCTTTCATTTAAAAAGTCTTCATGATTTCTCACATCTGGATGATATTTGTTTGGATATTAGTATTTGATTAGAACACATACTATTTACTCTGCGAACCATTGCCTACACCACTTGATAAATGAGGTTGAAGTTCATAATTTTTTGTAGTTTCAAAATTATCATTTTTCACATTCCTTTTTGCTTTTTCTCTTGAACTCAAACTTTTTAAGAAATACTTCAATCGTTGCCTCTATCGTGATAAATCTTCTATCTCTAATACCTAAGTGTATTTTTTCCTAAAGACATAATCATTCAAAGTTGGATAGTTATTCTTTGCTAACTCCTCAAATAAATTATACATTTCATCAAGAGATTTGTTCATAAGTGACCTACTTGATGTCATATCAATTGTGTACCTACTACCTCATCATGTAATTGAACCCATTATATAAGGTTTGAACCATGATGAGGATATCTTCTCAACAAATCCATATTTTGGCCCCAAACATCATAAAAATTTTTTTGCCCCTCTTAAAGAAATTAGATTATCTCACTCTTAACTATAAGATGATTTGAGGTTAGAAGAATTTTGTAAGAAAAACTTACACAAGTTCATCTTAACTCTCAATTAAGTCTTAGAATAAGTACAATAATCAAGTTTGTGGTTTGCCTCTCAAAGAAAAATGAAATAGTTATAACATAATGGTATTTGGACTAACTCCATTTATTTGAACTATGTCTTACAACTCATGAAACATTCAGCATATCCATTTGGATCCTCTGAGATCCTTCCACTGTACTAATATTAATGAATCATTACTATCAAACTCAAGTTCAACTCAAAAAAATTGCCTTCAACTATTGCATCTGAATCCAACGATAGATGTTTGGTGTTTAAAAGTGTAGAATATTCTTATATATTTTAGTGGTTTGTAATGATATGTATATGTATAAATGAAGCTAATATGTGTTAGTTTCATGACTTTGTTATTTTCAAGAGTTTTGATGAATAGTCATGAAACCAATGAGTTTTGGAGGTATTTTGTAGAGCGAGTAGATCATCAATTCTCACTTGATTTTGACATTCATTCTTAATTGAAACTATGCCTAATTGGTTGGAAAATTTATTGTATGTTATAACAATACCAACTAATTAATACAATATTTTTACTGTGCAACACATTCTTAATGACTAATATATTATCATGAAATTATAGTCATACTTAGCTAGAACATTTTAAAAAATTATGACTTTATTCTCCTTCATAGGAACAAAGTACCCCACATGTGATCAAAGTTGCAGAAAATTTTATAATGCCATGGATTTATCTTTGTATGACTTAGTAGTCTTATGTTAGAGGAGTTATTCTTTTTACAAAGTCATGACTCTTAAGCTATATAAAATTATAGAGCAACAACTATTCATGCCAAAGTTATGACATTTATTCAAAGCGATGACTTTTGAGAAAATAAAAATTACAAAAGATATTACTCAAATATGGTTATTTTGGTAATAACTTTTGTCCTCAAGTAAAATATAAGTGTGACTTATATGCTCAAACTAAGTGCCAGTGCCATGACATACTAACCATGTTGTGATAGACTAACCATGCTTATCTAAAATATGGCATCCTAACCATGTAGTGATATTATGATATATGAGAGAAGATAATATTAATATTATGATCACCCATAGTGCCATTAATACTTAAAAGATATGAAGAGTTACTTTTGTATCATGGTTATTTTCCAATGCTACGACTCAACTAACACACAAAAGACATTCTTAGTATCATGGCTATTTCTCAATGTCACATCCATATAATCTCAAAAAAGACGAATTACCAATATTATGGCATCTACACAATACCATGGATATATAATAGTATAAAAAATTATATCCACTCCACACCCACTTTCCAGCATCATGGTCATTTATGGACTACAAACGAACAAAGATATGAAATTATGGTCATTTCTACAACTTTGTTTTATAAAGTGATTAAGCCCAAGTCATGCTATTACTTCTATTATAACTTTGCATTATAAAAAGATCAATATATAAAATAAATTCATGACTATTTCTAGAGTCCTAATCTCAAGTTTAATAGATGATAGCCAAAGTTTTGACTTTCTTTTGAAAGCTATGATTTTTTTGTATAATACAAGGTTTCCCAAGTATAAAAGTGTAAGAAATAAAATTTTTAAGAGATCTCTTATTTATTCTTCTTCTTCCTCACATAATAAGCAAAATTATGACATGTACCAAATCTTAGGGTTATGTTTTATACTCCATAGGAGTTCCACAAGCAAGCAAGGGATACATGATTAATAATATTTACTAGAGTTGTGGGGCACAACTCTCAAAACTCTATTTTCTAGAAATAAAATTGAGAATTTATGCCTAACTAGTATGTATCTAGGATTTGTGTAATTTAAATATGAATTGGTTATATTAATGAATAAATAAATGATTTAATTTATTTTATGTTGTGGATATTGATGAATGATCATTAAATAGAACTTGAATTAGAATTGTTGATACTATCTCAAGTAGTTCTATTATGAATGAGTCACCCGAAAAAGTATATTATTTATTTGAAGAGCTAGTAAAGAACTATTATTAAATTCCCAATGATCAATCATTTGTGAAAAAATAGGTTGAGGTTTTAGAATTGGATACATTGACCACCATGGAAGTAAAAATTGATGTACTTTTTAATAAGTTTGGAGCCCAAAATAAAAAGTGACCTAGTGTATGAAAAAAAAATTTTTGCAATAGTAGAAATTAGGGAATTTCAACCACAAATATCTTGTGGAGAAGAAAATATTTTAAAGAATAAATGTTATGTATTCCAACCCAACAATAATGCCATGACATACTATCATATGAACATGAAAAACTCATGAAATCCTAGCATATAGAATTTATGGGATTGAGTAGGGGTATGTGGGATATTTTTAGGAGAATTTTGAGAACAATTTAATGAGTTATTAGTTTCAAGGAGCTTCTAACTCATATTTCAACCACCCAAAATAAATAGAAATGTCATCAATAGAAGAGAACATATTTTCCTTGCTTATAGAGGCTAAGAAAAAAAATTTCAGTCAAGAAAACTAAATGAATCTTATTAAAATAAGAATAGATCACACAAATTTAACATTAATAATCATTATGAATCAAATTTAACAGAGAAGAGCATGAAATAATTATCAAGCAACATTGATACAGATCCCAAGAATCCTATGTACATTATACTTAGAAGTGGCAAAGAATTGGATGAGTAACAAGTAAATTTGAAAGTAAAAAAGAAAAGTTGAAATTAAAGAAAATGTAATAATTGAAGAAATCATGACTTTTTCCAAATTCATGACAAAACCCACGGCTGTGGACCAAGATGTTGCTATATTTTCTAAAATCATGACACCCATAGAATCACTACCTAGCTTACTCTCATAGTTGTGATAGACGAAAAAATTATGGAGGAGGAAATGTACATGACATGAAGCGATGATCCAAAGGATGTGAATGAGAAAGACTATGCAAAAGATAGATCTTTTTTCCTAATCTTTCTTTTCCATAGCATTTTAGCAAAACAAAGATAGATGAGTAATTTGAGTAATTTCATTATGCTTTCTAGAAGTTGCAATAAATATTCTATTTGCCAAAGCATTAGTTCAAATGTCGAACTATATGAAGTTCATAATAGATATGATAAGGTGGTGGTGTAACAAACTTTTGAGATATTAAATATGAAACCTATGAAATAGTTAATATGATCACAAATATAGAACTATCATATAATGTTAACTCTCGAGAAATTTGAAGGATCCATTAAGTTTTATTATTTCATGTATTATTAGAAAGCAGACTTTTTGGAAGGCACAATGTGCCTCAAGATTGAGTGTGAATTTGATACCATTTTCTATAGTGCCAATTTGACTCATAGGGTGGTGATATTCTTTAAAGCTACTTTCTATTATTTGATTACTACCGTTGAGAATTAAAAAAATATATATATATCAATTATATGAGTATAGTACTTACAAATATGAAAGTGAAATACTTTTACAATCATATTTTATGACACATGAGATCGAAGAATAAGAATGTATATATAAAGTAACTATTAAGGAAAGTTAATGAGTTATCTAAAAGGTATGTATTTATGAATGAATATTGAGCATGAATGGTATGTTATTTCAATGGTAAAGTATAGAGGGGATAACTATGAGATGACTATCATTATGAAGATACCAATAGTTGATAACTATCTTGTATTTCAATAGGACACTAGGGAATTTCAGAATAATCATATATTCTTTTCATAACTAAGCATAATAATATTTAAACTATTTAGAAATATCATCATGCATCATGAAATGCACATGCTCTAGAATCTAATAGTATTAAATAAAATTCAATGTCATTATTTCAAGTTAAACAAAATAAAAATAAAAAAAATATATAAAAAAATATAAAAAAATATAAAAATAAAAAAAATAAAATGAAGAATATAAAGAATAGAAAGAATAGAAAGAATAGAAAGAACATAAAGAATATAAAGAATATAAAGAATATAAAGAATATAAAGAATATAAAGAATATAAAGAATATAAAGAATATAAAGAATATAAAGAATATAAAGAATATAAAGAATATAAAGAATATAAAGAATATAAAGAATATAAAGAATATAAAGAATATAAAGAATATAAAGAATATAAAGAATATAAAGAATATAAAGAATATAAAGAATATAAAGAATATAAAGAATATAAAGAATATAAAGAATATAAAGAATATAAAGAATATAAAGAATATAAAGAATATAAAGAATATAAAGAATATAAAGAATATAAAGAATATAAAGAATAGAAAGAATAGAAAGAATAGAAAGAATAGAAAGAATAGAAAGAAAAGAATAGAAATAATAGAATAGAAAGAATAGAAAGAATAGAATAGAAAGAATAGAAAGAATAGAATAGAAAGAATAGAAAAGAAAAGAATAGAAAGAATAGAAATAATAGTAAGAATAAAAAAAACAAAAGAATAAAAGAATAAAAAAAAATAAAAGAATAAAAAAAAGAGAATAAATAAAATAAAATAAATAAAAAAATAAAAGAATAAAAAAAGAGAATAAAAAAAATAAAATAAAATAAATAAAAAAAATAAAAGAATAAAAAAAATAAAAGAATAAAAAAAGAGAATAAAAAAATAAAAGAAATAAAGAAATAAAAGAAATAAAAGAAATAAAAGAAATAAAAGAAATAAAAAAATAAAAGAAATAAAAAAAATAAAAGAAATAAAAGAAATAAAATAAATAAAATAAATAAAAGAAATAAAAGAAATAAAAGAGATAAAAGAGATAAAAGAGATAAAAAAAATAAAAGAAATAAAAAAAATAAAAAAATAATAAAATAATAAAAATTATAAAAATAAAAGAAATAAAAGAAATAAAAGAAATAAAAGAAATAAAAGAAATAAAAGAAATAAAAGAAATAAAAGAAATAAAAGAGATAAAAGAGATAAAAAAAATAAAAGAAATAAAAGAGATAAAAAAAATAAAAGAAATAAAAAAAATAAAAAAAATAATAAAATAATAAAAATTATAAAAATTATAAAAAAAACAATAAAAATAATAAAATTAATAAAATTATAAAAAAATAATAAAAATAAAAAAATAAAAAAATAAAAAAATAAAAAAATAAAAAATAAAAAAAATAAAAATAAAAAAAATAAAAAAAATTAAAAAAATAATAAAAATAATAAAAATAATAAAAATAATAAAAATAAAAAAATAAAAAAAACCAAAAAAAAACAATATACTTGTTGGACTAGTTGGATGAAAAATTTTCGTCGAATGAGATATTGGGATTTTTTTAATCCTAAAAATTAGATATTGTAATAGAAGAACAATAGTTACCCATATATTGCTAGCAATCATGCAACTCATATTCTCTTATATGATTTCTATATGTAAGATTCATGGGAAGACATATATATTAATTATCATGAATATAATACTTACGAAGGCAAAAGTATAAACATATTTATTATCATATTATCTTGAGTCTTTAAGATATAGTGGTCTAATAATATGAGTGCATATTCGAAGTAATCATCATAAATAGTTGACTTACCTAAAATCAATTGATATGCAAATGATCTATGAACGGAATGATATGTCACTTCGGCGATGAAATACATGAGAGATGGCTATGAGGGAATCTTTATTGGATAGTCTAAAAATTATAGTCACCTTGTATTTCAAAAAGGCATTTGGGTATTTTTATATTAATTTATACTTCATTAAACAATAAAATGCAATATAAACCAAACACCAAAAAAATATCATTATACACAAAAAAGTGAGCCAACCCCAGAATCTAAGTATCTTGCCAAAAGCTTAAGTTTATAAAGTCAACTCGAGTAATAGTTGATTCACTATTAATTTTCTTAAATTACTAACTCAATCCCCATGAGATTGATATCTAGACTTATGTCTATTTTAATATTTCTAAGACTCATATGCTTTCGAGGACAGAACACCCATCTTATATGTTTTTTGTCCCAAATTCATTATCTTTTAATTTTATTTTTTTTCTAGTTTTTTGGGTCTCGATGAATAAAAAAATGGATGAAATAAAAAAATAGTATGGAACATATGTAGGCAGAACATTGTTTCCTTTTGACAAAAGGAAACTCAAACAAGTGATATGGCCAAGGTAACATTGATTAATATTTCAACAAAATAAAAAAAGAAGCATCTATTAATTTTTTCTCTTTTTATGGCATCATATTCTATCACCCCCTATAATGGTAGTGATAATTTCTTTGAGCTAGCAGAAGAAACTTATGAGTGACAACTTTTGGTGAAAGGAGTGCTATGGTTTTTCTTCTTGACAAAGTAAATTTTCCTTCCTGATATGTCATTTTTGTTATTCTCGGATGCTATACCCAATTGCATTAGGATATTTTTGAGATGTTTTTATCAAGTTACTTATTGGATCTTGCTTGTATTTACTTTGTTTTCATGTTTTTTGTTATTATTGTAAACTACAATGAATATATTTTGATATTTGAATCATTATTTTGGTTTGACGTCGTTATGATTTGCATTAAAATATGTTAAATATAATTTATATACTTAAATCTTTGTTACTTATAATTGATCTTAGATGATTGTCAGTATTTGAACTATTATTCTTGATTATTTAGGTTTAGTATATGTGCAAAATCTTGATGTTGGTTGAATTAAGAATTATGTTATGACTCATTTTTTATTAGACATTATTATTAATTGGGTTGTGATTATGTGAAGAATAGTTTTCATATTATTATTTGTTTATGGATTCTGCAATGTCTTATCCATGAAAGTCTTATGAGATCATCTTGTATCCACGGGATCCACTGAATACTAACCATGGATAATAAAGAAAGATTTCAGCTTGATACTCTCTGGATTGGATGAACGTGGAGGAAGAACAATCATAAATTATGAATGTTCTAATTCATCAAGTGATATTCTATCCTTAGTCTGGAAGATGTCCCCTCATCTGGTTATTTTACACATGAACAAATGAAAAGTCTCATATAACTTATACAAAGTTCTAATGAATCATGTATACTTTTTCCACTTAGGAATACACTTATACCATTATATGACATTATAATGATATATGGAAAATGAAAAGCATTCCTTAAGAAGTTAAATACATTGCACTTTGCCCAACTAGTTCAAAAGTACTATTTATGAGAGATAAACTATTCATGTAACCACCATGCGTGATGAGGAATATTATATTAGGTTGGAACTTTGGAGTCTAAAGAAACTGAATTATTGTTTTTGAGACAAAATAAAATTACACTAAAGAATTAAATAGTTACTATCACTAAATAAAATGGAAATATCTTAACATCATATGAAGAAGCCTTCGTAAAATTTCTCACATACTTTTGAAATTTTTTTCTTTGGCATTTTTGAGAAAAGAATTCCAAGATCTATGTAGATTGAAATTAATTTTAGAACATTGATCTTGCCCAATCATCATATATCCAAAGCAGATTAATTTTAGATCATTGGTGCTTCCTAAAAGAAATAATGATAGTAGTAAACTTCCTATCTAAATTTATTGATTTCATCTATAAATATATCTCGTCATCACACTTCTCTATATCAATTAATTGCAAAGAGTGATTTTTTTTCATGGAAGAAGGGGGTTAGACAGGAGTATCCTCTATCCAATGATAAAAATTTCCGATATATCTACCGATATATCTCCGAAACATCCATAAATTCTAAGTATCGATATATTCGTCAATACCGATATATCTATCATTTATTAGTGCTCATATACAAAAACATACCGATATATCTTCGAAATATCCAATATATCTGTAAAATCCAAGTACCCATATATCCGTAGAAACCGATAATTTTATCCTTGCCTTTATCACCACCCAACTTATTTGTTATTTATATTAATTATTTATCGAGACTCCTTAATAGACCAAATGGACAAAATGATTTCTCATTCCACATCCACCCAGGTTACATTCTCCTGTATGTGGTTGTAGAAGTGTCAAGTGGGTTGGACAACTCAAACATGGCAAGAGACACTACTCGACTGAGTCATGCTTGGGCTGACATGACACGATCCGGAACCATGTATGGACTTGGGTCATGGTGGTCCAAGGCACAACTCACACCATGCTAGGCCAGAGGTGGCCGTGCATCATGGCAGGCCATGCACGAATGATCAACCAGCATGGTGACCATGACCCAGAACCGAGAATGAGTCATGGGTCGTAGAAATCTAGGTAACTGGTTTTTTATGGTGGCAATGTGTTGTGGTGGTGGTGGTGGTGGTGGCGGTGGACAGTGTCTATGGTGGCATTGCCCACATACTAGCATGATTAAACATGACTAAGATGACCAAGCATGTTAGGCATGATTCTGCTCGAAATCATGCCAGGTCGAGCAGTACTATCAGTAATGTATTGCTATGCCACCCAAAAATGAGTCAGTGCCGACACGGCACAGCTCATTTGTCACCTCTATTTGATTTGATCTAATCATATTCTCTCATGGGAATATATCCTCTACAAACATGAGATTTAATGCCCTATTAGATTTTTTTATAAATTTCTTGTACATTAATTAATTCTTCCAAATCGAATATCTTCTTTGGAAGAGTATCAAAGAATAGCAAAAGATTAGTATAGCTGAATTCCAAATTCTCTATTGGAAGTCTACCTTTCACCTTTCTTGGGGTGCCTTTGTCCTTCAGCCACCTCATGATGCCCTAATTCTATGTTATAGACGATGAGCTTGACATATTATGTCCCATAATACAAGACTTTGAAGCTTATAGGTTTTCAATATTCTTATTATCCTCTTTGATTATTAACTCGATAAAAAATCTTTGCAAAAGATTTTTATGGGTAGCATCTCTAGAAGGCATATATCATCACAAAATTGTTTGGGATGAGATTTACACGCCTATTAATGAAGGCAGATTGAGACTAATTCATATAGAAGACCGAAATAAAGTCTTGTTTACTAAAAATTATGATCCATAAGCATCAAGGCTCTCTTTATGCATATTGTGGATTCAACAAGTTTATCTTGGTACACATAATATATAGAATTACTTCATGATGAAGGATGATTCCCCATTCTAGAAATTCTTTATCAAAACCAAGGATGATCTGACCTAATTAGCTAGAAGTGCACATGATAAAAGATCTTTACCAAAATAAAATAAAAGGCAAATTATCACTAGCTCCTACATTTATTTAAGTGAGCATCGACATTTAGCCAAACTAAAGTAGTTTGAACAAAGAATCACATCCCCAAGCACACCATATCTTCATTTAGATGGCTAAAATAGGAAAATTCAGATTAAACTCATGAAAATATTACAGCTTATGTACATATTTCTGATATAGTTCTCACATTGCTAATCAAAAAATATATAAAAGATTGTGTACACGTACGCACAGACACGCGCGCACAGACACACACACACAAGCACATGCACACACGTGCATGCACACGCACGTGAATATATATAAGATTGTGCTCACATTTCTTTGTTATTTTTACTTTTTTTTCTTTTTTTTTTTTTTGAAAACCATTGATTGAGTTTGTGTTTTCTTGTATTCTTCTTCTACAAGGAGAGAGTTATTCATCTCTATCCTTTTTTTAAAAAAAATCTTTTCGGCAAAAGGCAAAAGGCTCCACACAATTTCTTATTGTTTTCTTTAGAATCTTCCACCTGCAAATATTAAAAAAAAACAAACAATTAGGCATGTTATTTAAAAATAGTAGAATTTTCTATCGGAGACATCAAAAGAATATCGAGAGAGAGTGTGTGTGAGTGAGTGAGCGAGTGAGAGAGAGACATTCTATTTGATTCTCTCAAATATTTAGTGAGTTTAGAGCATTTCCAATCACGCTTAACAAAATAGCTACTCAAAATATATTTAAATATTAAATTCACTACTTTAGCTAGCAAATTTCTAAAATATACTCCAACCACACTCTCTATTTTACACCTAACTTCTAATAATTTAATAAAAAAATTAATATATATATATATATATATATATAGAGTGAAAAAGAAAATTTAGAGAACTCAAAAGACTCTCCACTTTTAGTGAGACATATGGGTAAACTAAAAAATAAAGAATAGAATAGAGAATAAGTTTAAGAAAATTTTGTGTTTTACTAGCTAAAATAGCTAAAAACGAAATAATAGAGTGGGTTGGAGATGCTCTTATAGCATAATTACATATGATGACTTTAAATTTTTTTTAATTTTATTAATTATTATTTATTATACTTGATAGACATGAATATTCTGTAATAATATTCTTGCACATAATTGAGTAGATAAGATAAATAGTTGACATCTAGTTGAAAAAATTATGACACGCCTACATAAGAATATTTATATATTTTTATTAATTATGACACGCCTACATAAGAATATTTATATATTTTTATTAATTATGACACGCCTATAGTTGAAAAAATAAGATAGACATAAACATTCTCTCACAAGCCATTATGATAGTTTCATGCCCACGTCTATATGTTATTTCTCACATATGTGTGCACGTGATATTCCTAGCACAACTAATTTTGAGAAGAGCGTGGCCACCTCTCCTAAAGCATTGTGCCAAGGAGAAGAGTCAAGTGTGATGGTTCCATTTGACACAAAATTTGAGTCCTCCAATTCTCCCCTCTTCCAAGTAATATTTTGTGATATATAAGCACTAACTTAAATAGGGAATTGAGGTTTATTTTGTTTTTCTTTATTTTTTTTCTTTATTATTTTTTTATTTTTTTTCTATCATATTGTTTAGAAACACCTGACATGTAAGTCACACATGTAATATGTTATCAATATCATATATAGAAACAGACTAATATGTGCACAAAAATATGTATGTAAATAAAGATATGAATGTGTGCATGTATATATAGAGTAAACACATTCATATCGATATATATGAATATATAACAATGTATACAATATATATATATAGGCATACATGTACATATCTATATTTATAACATGTATTATAACATTGTAATACACTACACATATACACACAAATACTAGTATACAAAAATACAAATATGAATCCAATTATAAATAATATATACACAAACTAATATATCTACACAACATATACATCTATATATAATAACATATCATAGTGTGTAAATATATAGGCACTATATTATGTATACACAAATCCTATAGTTTGTGTGTGTGTGTGTGTATATATCCATATTGACACACTATTTTATATATATATATATATATATATATATATATATAACACTATAATATATATACAAACACATCTAAATATACTATAGTTTATATATATATATATATATATATATATACTAGTGTGTGTGCATGTAGACATTGATTTACATAATATATGCATGTGTGTGTGTGTGTATTGTAGTATATATACAACTATAATATATATGACAAAAGAAAATATAGGTACTGATTTATGTTATATTACTCACACGCATACTTATATTATATGTTATTGTTGTTATATTGACATGATATTGTTGTTTATACTATTGTTATATGTTATATATACAGAAATATGATATACGTAATATGTAACATTAGTTATAAGTAATTTATAAAGATAGATAATATGCATGTGCATATATATGCATAATTTAGTGTCTATAACATACACATTAGTATATGAATTGAGATATGTATATACAATATATATATATATATATACATAATCTAGTGTATCTACACAAAAAATAATTCAATGTATTATATGTTATACACACACATTCATTTACATATATATGCCAGTGTATATATATGTAAATGAATATATATATATATATATATATATATATTTAGATACATATTTTTATATACATATGATAGTGATACATATAGATATTCAAAACATAAATTTATATTTACTTAAATACTACTCTAAAATTATTATTTGTCCAACTTATATTCTTGTTAAAAATTAAATTAAAAATAAGTTCAGTTCCATTAAATTTTAAGTCAATGTTAATTTTGAATATGTAAAAATAAAATAAAATTACTCATATTATTCAATATTAGAATTTTACACATATAAATTAACAAGTTCAAAAAAAATTTGAGGCACAATCACCCGAATGGCTATCTCAATGACATCTCAAAGGTTAATGAAATCTTACTTGTTAACCATGGAGCTCATCTTTTCTGCTTTCCGGAATCTTTTTCTTTCTTCTTGTAGTCACTAACATGATCAACCCGTATAGTCCGACCAAGAATTTGAGCCCCGTTCAAATTATCTGAAAAGAACTCAAGTAACAACATTATCTTCCAGCCAGTGATAGATAGAGAGAGATAGATAAATAAATAGATAAAGAAAAAAAAGAAAGATATAGATATAGAGAGATAGAGAGAGAGAGAGAGAGAGAAAGATAGAGAGAGATAGAAATAGAGAGAGAGATAGAAATAGAGAGAGAGAAAGATAGAGAGAGATAGAAATTGAGAGATAGATAGATAAATAGATAGTGATAGAGAGAGAGAGAGAGAGAACATACCCACAGCAAGATTTGTACTTCTCTGATCCTCATATGCAATGAAGGCAAAACCCCTTGATTTTCCAGTGGCCTCGTCTCTCATCAAATTAACATCCACAATCTCTCCGTATCTGACAAATTAAAAAAAGAAAATAATTATTAACAAAATTAATTAAAAAACATGATTGATATAGCATACAGCAAATAATTATGATAAGATTTAGTTGATGATGATGAATTATATTTTTTCATTATTTTCTATCATAATTTTTTACTATCAAATTATTAACTGTAAAAACTTAATATACATATTCCTTTTTAAAAATTGTATATTACTCAAAGTAATTCAAATATTTTTTTTTTCCAATCTTACTCACAAAAAAATCATTAATAAAATATATTTAAATATATTCTTTTGAAATTATTCACCAAAAAACATAATAAATATTTTTCTCACTCTATCAAATAATTTTTTTTTCAAATCCTTGGTAAGAATTAATTGTTTAAAATTAATAATTATTATCCTATTTAATTAAGTTTCTTCATTTACAAATCATACTAAACAATCATATCAAACAAACTATAAAAGGTCATATAAGTGACCATGACAAAAAAAATAACATTCTCACATGTCAATCTAGTATATTATGTGTGTTTTATCTCTCACCTCTTAATATATGTATGTGTGTGTGTGTGTGTGTGTGTGGGTAAAATTGATATTATTTATATTAGAAAAAAATTACATTTTCATTTAGAATCCCAACAATTGGAACTTGGTCCATCATTCTTGGTTAATTTGAACTATGTTCAAAAAAAAATTAAAATATTTACATATTATAAGAATTCAACTAAATATGTGATATATCAATCACAATAAAATAAAAAAATATATATTATGTACTAAAATAAAAATATATATTTTTTTTTATTTTCAAAAATCACATATATCATAGGATGCAAAATTTAAATCTTATGCTTCGAGATCAGCACAACATATTATGCCTCGTGCAAGTTGTGAAAGAAGCAACAACCTTTGTTATGTACTTTCTATCAGGCTGGGATGTGAGATTATTCAAATAGAACTTCAAGGCAAAATAAAAATTCATATAGACTCTAATTAATCAACTCACAACTGATACTAGAAAAACAAAGCTCAACTTATCAATTCTTACATTTTTTTTTCTTATTTTTTTTTTATTATGAAATATTACTTCAACTTTCTTATTTATTCTTATGAGATTAAAGTATTTTGTAATTTTTAATATTTTCTATAATTTTTAAGGTATAGTGTGAATGAAGCATATGTTATGCTACATAATTTCCTACCCATACATTTTTTATAAGTGTCATTATTTGATATACCTAATAAAGGATGAAATTATTTACTTTTTTTTTTTTGCATGACATCGAAGAGTTAGAGAGTTGCCCGCGTCAATGATTTTTAATTGGTTTTACACAATGGGATGCTAAAACATCTTAGGCATGGATAAGTTAAGCTTGAGTTTAGATATTGTCTTCCTAAAGAAGAAAATTGATTTTAATTATTTTAAAACATTTTTCCAATTGAAACCCAGGTGTCAAAGGCCTATTTATTGTCATCCTGGTTACTCAAATATGTTCATTCAAGAAGTGACGAGTGTTGATGTTTGTTGAAACCCAATGCACTTTCATCACCAAAATGGGCACCTAAGAAAGTGTAATTTATTAGCCTATAATATTCAAATTAGTTACTTTTACATTCTCCTAAGAACAAAGATTGACAAGGAAAGATTACAAGTTGTGAATGTAGAAATACTTGTCAAAATGTGAGCAAGAGCACTGTAAAAGTTTTTAGTGCATATACTACATGCCTGGAAGTGTGAAATCTAACTTTACCACCAATATATGCGTTCATTTCATGAATATCATTTTTATGAGCATATTAATTTTTTTTTTTTGGAAACCAAGGGCTTCAAGGCCCACTTATGTGGGCCCCTACATCCCCATGATCCTCAGGAGAATTGAGCAGATAAGAAATATCCCCAGTACCCCCCACTGGTAAGACTTGAACTCGAGACCTCTTGGACATTGCCTTTGCCAAGAGCCTTAACCAGCTAAGCTCCCTATGAGAGGGGTTATGAGTGTATTACTTGATTGCTTGAGTGTTGACTAGCAAATCAAGATGAGATAACTCACTCTGCCAGAATGTTAGTAGGCTAGAGTATTGACATGATTCGTTAAAATATGATAATTTTAACGAACATCCGAGTATGAAAATCAATATTATATCCAAAGATAATGACTTTTCGATTCAATTAGTTAATGACAAACAATGATGAGGTCTATCGAATAGGAATGAGTTGTCAATATAATAGACACTAATTACTATTCTATTTTATCCTCAAATAATATAAATTTTTTAATAAATTAAATTCATGAAAATCATATGAATATACTTTTCAAGTACTATCTAAAATGACACATATCTATTGACTACTTCAATATCTAGCATAGCATCAAACTCTGCTTTTATTATAGTTATGATTTAAATAATAAGAATATAACATCATGATCACATATCATCTTTATGATAAAATTAAAAAAATTATAAATAAATAATAATATATATGAATAAAATATATTGATACTATGAGCTGTGACAATCTAAACCAAATAGAATAACATTAGATTAGCATGCAAGCTTGCTACCATTATTTTTTTTTTATTTTAGATTTACATTTTCATAATCAGACCTATATATTTTTTTTCATTATTTTTTTCTTATATTTTATATTAAATCACATTTACCATGCAATTTTATTTAAATTTTAATTATTTTTTTATTTTATATATATATATATATATATTATATTAATATATTAAATGTAGGCAACAAGCCTACTTCCTACATTAACCTTTTATTTTTGTAGAGAAAGTGTCGTGACTAGTCCAGGCTGCCTTGGGCCCTGCCCAATTCCATTAGAAGGATTAGGGTTGTAGCTTGCACCTGATGTCTGGTGGTTGGTTGGCTGGTCACTAATCATATGGCTAGGGGCTCAGGGTTGCAGCCTATTGCATATGGCAACTAACCCCCCATGCTAGCCTTGGTTAGCAGCGAGTTGGTTCAACAACTAAATCATGTCTAGCATAGTCATGCCTGTCAGCCCAGCATCAACCCAACCCATCATGGCTCAGCACAGCCAAATGCCTATGGGCTCAGATGGGCAATCAGGTCATGTTAAGCTTGACTCCCTTCGGGCCATGCCGTGAAATCATGTCATGATGATAGGTCATGGTGAACCGACAAGACCTAAAAAACATAGACAATGTCGGCCCAACATTGCCTAGTTGACACCTATAATTTACTATTTTACGACTTTACTCATGTGATTTACCATTTATCATGTTTTTTATTAATTTTTTTCATTTTGAAAGATGATATCATTTTATAGTTTGAGTGTCAGAATTTGTATGATTATTATTAATATAATATTTTTTTAATGTATTTTAATTTATATTCCAATTCCAAATATAAAATAAACAATTTTTATGTTAATTATTTTAACTCATTATATTAAAATTACATATATTATAATTTATATTTCATCTCTGAGTATGGACATGGACACTATATTCAAAAAAAATTACTTTTTAATGCAGTTAGCTAAAAATAAATAACAAGATAGCCTTCAAATAAGAGAATGCTATCTAGGTTATCGATTATTATTTTATCCTATTATATGATGATAATATAAATTTAAATATTATGAGTTTATATAAATCATACTAATCTACCTATCACGTGTTATCTAAGATAACACTTAATCTACTAATTTCTCTGTTGTCTGCCATAATATCAGAGTCGACATTTTTTATGATTACCAATATTATTTTAGGAGATCTAAACTATAATCAAATATCATAAGACTTATATGCTTTTTAAGGACTGAAAAGATTTAAGATTGATCATTAAAGATAAAGCAAAAGAGTTGGTTGCAGATGATAACTCATTGAATATCCAGAATATTAAGACTACTACTACCACTAGAGGTGTCAAATGGCCTGACCTAGTTTTGGGCAGCCCAACTGGGCTGCCATGTCATGTCTGGCCAAGCACGCTACAGTAACCGTGTCGTACTGACCCAAGCACAGACCCTTGGCACAAAAAATGCCAGATTCGACGTGGCTCAATTTGGACAAAACCCTAATTTTTAAAAAAAAATAGAATTTCAGTAGCACACCACCATGCATCTTTTCCCTTTCAGGACTAGGCAAGCCTCACATGTCAGGCATCGACTCGTATTGACTATGTTCAATGCGTGGACACGCGTGTCATGCCAGCACGACTGACCGGGGCATAGCACTGTAGCATGTCGTGCCGGGCATAGGCACAACATTGTAGCATGTCGTGCCAACGCTGAGCCGGTGCCCATTTGACACCTCTAACTACCACTAGTTTTAAAATCATGCATGATAATTAAAATTTGTATCTAAACTACATACTACAGACATGAACTAATCACGATTATTAGAGCATTAGCATGCAATAGATAAGCATATTTTTTTTATTTCTACTTATCTACTATATTTATGATTTTATGTTCTTGAATAAATTCTTGTTGTTTATGTTTTTGTGTTTTTTTAGTTTATCATTTAAATTTTCAGATTGTATTGTTTTTTTTTTTTTTTGTATATAATATCATGAGCCGAATGTAAAAATTTTTTTTTAAATATTGAATTGATTAATGTAAATTTAATAATTTATAATACAAAATAATTTTTATTATTTTGATAGTTAATTTTTCTAATAAAAGATAAATTTAGAATTTAAAAATATTTTAATTGAATCTATCGACCACACATAACAGGCACGACTGAGTATGACCCATAATCAACCCAGCATGGAAGTGTTAGATACCAAGCCAATCGGGCCACGTCGGGCTAAGAATTAATGAAATCATGTCGTTCCGGCACGGCACAAGAACCCATCTTGTGTCGCGTCAGCACAACACAATGGCCCGACCAAGCCACAAAAAATCAAGCAGTGCCAGCATGGCACATTAGATACCTCTAGTCGAATCTCCCAACATGTGAGCTACTCCAATCAGAACAGCATAACATTTACATGAGTTTTCCATTGGTACATTTTATTGTTTTTTATTATTGAGTGTTGGGTACCCCCCATTTGTTCGCACTTTGCATGCTTACAGCATGTAAATACATAAATGCCCTTGCCACCCCACCTGACTAATTGTTTGGACATTTATGTGAATTTTCGTCAAAAAAAAAAAAAACAAATTTTATCAAACAATATCAACGCATAGATATTTTCTCAAAATCAAAAATTATATATTATTGTAAAAAAACAATTTATCCTAATAAAAATATGCATTATAAATTTTCCCGATCTGTAGACTAGCAGTCAATCAAGGCCCGAGCACATACATTTTTATTTAAAAATTATTATAATGGAATATATATATATATATATATATACACTAAAAATTATTTTTTGTTTATTTTTTCAATACAAAAAATAATTAAAAATTATTTTTCATACATTAAAAAAAATTTTATATTTTGGAAACTATTTTTTTTTGTTTATCCAGGTATGCACCAAACTCAAAAACAATTGAATTTATATACTTATACCAATATAAAAATACTTTTAACCTTCGGCTCCACGTCAACATATTACGTAAGAATAATAAAAAACAAAAAATATTACAGAATATTGCATATAAAGTTAAGCATGTGCACATATAATAATATATATAATATATGATTTCAAATAAATGTAGTGTGTTGTGTATGTATGTATGTATATTATTATTATATATATATATAAAATAAAAAATATCATACTTAATGCACAAGACTTTGCTTCGCGTAGAATCTAAAAAAAAAATAATATCTCAATAATATTACGACTAAAAATCAGAAAAATTATATTTAATAAATCTTACACCCAAGACTTATTATTCTTGAACAATAATATTTATCATCACACTAAATAATTTCTTATATATATGATATTTTCAAAATATAATATCATATAAGCATAATATTTTTTAAAACTTATAAGATATGTATATATAATATTTTAAAATGCATATACATGAGCTATTTTCAAATATATTACATTATATAAATTACATATTTATATATACACTATGGTGTTTTAATATATTTAAGTTTATAAATATAAATATGAATATATGTGTGTGTGTGGGCATATAATTATATATAAGTTATTTTTTTTTGAATATATATATACCACATATATGTATATATAGTATGGTGTTTTGAATATATATATGTGTGTTTGTGTATTTGTGTGTGTGTAACTATAACCATATATAGATAACTATATATGTGTGTATGTATATGTATAGCTATGTATACATATATACATTTTGATACATATGTATATATAGATCTACACGTGTGTAGAACAATATATGACAATATAGCTATACAAATATATACATATTTATATATATGTAGAAGTGTATAATATGATATAACCAATATATAACTATAAATATGTAGAACTATAAATAGAACTATATGCATGTACATGTATATGTACATTTATAGTTATATATACACATACATAAATAGAACTATTCATGGATAAATACATATACATACATATATATATACACATATGTATGAATATATTTATATTTACACACATATTTGTGTGTGTGTGTGTGTGTGTATATATATATATATAGAACTATATATATTTACATATGTAGAACTATATATCATGATAATAACTATATGGATAATTATAAATATAGAACTATGCATCATGATTTACCAATATATAACTATATAACTATAATATATATATGTATGTATGTATAAATGTATCATACAACCATTATTATAACATTTATAAATGTATGCATTTGATGTGTGTGTGTGTGTGTGTGTGGGGGGGGGGGGGGGGGGGTGTGTATAGTATATAGTGTTATGGTTTACATTAATTTTTTTTTATTTTTTTATGGATGAGAGCACCTTAAATATGAGTTGTCCCAATTTATACTATTTTTTATTTATAAAACATACTTGTACATTCATTTTTATTGAGTATTATTTCTATTAATTTATTATATTTTATCATATTACCCGAGCAAAGTTGTTATAAACTCTGAGGAGCATAGCAGGCAAAGCTTACACGGTGAGAATGCACAGCAGATGACCATTGTGCATAGTTGACATAGTAAACATAATATTGTGCACACAATAAATATAACTAATTGATCGGCAACAAAGCTTAGGCATGTCAAGCCATAGGCATGCATCGTACATTGAAGAGGACACAATAGGTGCCCACTATGTGCAACAAGCATGAACAATAGGCACACACAGCAAGAAAATGAAGGTGCATGTTATTAGTGTAGAGTAGCTAAGGAAAAGCAACAAGCTTATGTGTATTTATCAAAGATAACTTTTTCAAATATTTAGATAATAATTATTACTCGTATAACTCACATAATAAATTATAAAATATTAAAATTATGATATAGTAAAATTGTTATTGATTAACCATTCTTAATCTTCATATTATTGATAATTTTCAAGTTGAAAATATTAATTATGCATGATCAAAGAAGTCTAAAGATAACAAATAACTTTTTTTTTCTTTTTTTCACGTAATTTATTAATATTATAAAAATAAAAGAGAAAACAAAAAAATTATATTACCGAGATATATATAAGTTAGCCCTTATATAATAAGTAAGTCAAATTGAGATATCTTACAAGTTGGGTGCTCCAATCCATAATATAGAAATAAAACAAAAAATAAATACAATAAAACAATAAACAACAACACTCCGCCCCTTCAAGCAAGTGGATAGAGGTACAAAATATTAAGCTTTGAGAAAAAAAAATTAGTTGTAACCTTTTCAATAGTTTTGTGAATATGTCAACTGACTGCTCTATTATATGAATATAAATTATAGTAATTTCTCATCTTGAAAAAAAAAATAATTAATTTTTATATATTTTGTTTGCTAATAAAATATCCAAAATAAAGTTATATATCTTATTATCTGACTATCATAATAAAAAATTATTAGAAAAGAAGATAAACATTCAATCTATGCATATAGTTATCGAATCCAAAATATCTTATAAGTAATAATCAACATCGCTTTGAATTCTACATATGTATTAAATCTCAAAAATAATTGTTTATAACTTATATTTTAAGAAATATGATTGCCTCCAAAAAATATATAAAAATATAACTTAGGCTTCATATCAATGCAAATTGGCATGCAACTGGAGTTTGAATATCAAGCTTATTATAAGGGCAATGTGAACATTGAAAAAGATCCCAAATTCTAAAGATTTTTTCACATGTCATAGTATACAGAGAGCAACATCCAAGTAAATTTATCAAGAAAAATCTAAAAAATAATTAATTATTTTGATTGTATAAGCTAAATTTAGTATTATAATAATTAGATAATTAATATTTCATATAATTCTCTTATAAATAATAAAATTATTAAATAAGCTACAACGGATAAAAATATTTAGAGTCTGAATCAATAAGAATAACTACTAGAATACAACTCTAGAGTCCAATGTCTATAAGAAGATCAACCACATATATTTTCTATAACAAGACAAATCCACTCCTAGAACAAATTACCTTTATATCAAAAAAAAATATGAGTCTCTCAAAGTCTTGCTTATGAAACTATGACTAAAAGTTCTGTTTGAATTGAATAATCCACACTTGTCATCTTATATAATCAAAATAACATTCACATATACAAAAAATAAAATTATCATATTATTAGAATTACTCGTAAAAAATAATAAAAAAATCATAACATACACGTGCAATTCAAAAGAAGTTATAACCTATAAAATCTCACAAACCTAACTATTAATAACTGCTTCAAGTCATATAATATTTTTTGTAATCTACAAATTATATTTGACTATGATACTCGTAACACAAATGAGTACTCCACATACAACTCCTCAAAATTACCATAGAGAAAAATATTATTCAAGTATAAATAGTATATCGTCCAACTAATAGACACGACTAGTAAAATAAGAATTTCAAAAAAAAAAATCACAGAAAAAAAGAATCTTGACAATCAACATCAAAAAACTGAGTGAACCTCTTCATTACAAATCTTAACTCTTACCTTAAGATGATATAACTTCTCATCTAAACGTATCATCACAATTGAAACCTAGCTATAATTAAAAACTAATCTTCTTGCTAGTCATTGTACTAGTTCCGAAGACTCGTTGGATTAAAATATATCTATATTTTTCAAAATGGTCTCGTAATATCATAGGTGATATGATATCTGAGAAAAAAAACTTGTATATCTTAGTATTACCTTAAAATTATAAAAAAAAATATGAGAAACGTATATATGATAATGTCAACAAGATTTAGTATTAAGTACAATTCATATTTCTTCCATATAGTAATTAAAAGATCACGACCAACAGGGTCAACTATCAGATCATCTTTAGTCTGAGCATACTACGTATGTCCCTTCCTCCTAATATAAACTCTAAGTCGTGTATAGTCAAATCTTCTAATCTCTAACTCATTATAAGTTTAAATTAGAGTAGACTTGTAAAATTTTGTCTTACAAACTTTAGAGAGATTTCCTCTCATAGGAAATCTCATTCTCTTCATTATCAACCTTATCAGTATTCAATAGTACATTTTATAAATTCATAAAAATATCATTATAATGCGAACTAATATAATCAAATATAGTGGGACAAGATATTATTTCTCCTAACTAAGGATCCAAGTGAGACTAATGAAGAATAAAGAAAAGAAACAAATCTAGATATATCTTCTAAGTTATTACTCTTTGTATTATAATTAAAAAATAATTAATATTCAAAAAAAACAATATCACCATTTATTAAAATCCTATCTCTAATAAAAAAAAATTTTAATCTCTTTGAGTATTAAAGTATCAACACTCATCCCAAGGCCCTTGATTCCACTTGTCTCATCTTGGTGAAAGACCATAAATAAAACAAGTACTTCCAATGACTCTAAAAAATAAGTTAAATGATTTATTTTCATGATGCAAGATTTAAAATGATATATACTAAAAAATAATAGAAAATAACATCTAATTAATGAGATAATTTGAAGTTAAAATCACATCTATCCAAAAATATGTCAAAATATTTCTTCCAAATAAAAAATATCTGAAATATCTCAATTGGATGGTATGTATTTTTACTTTCAGTTACCTCCATGAGAATGTGTCGTCACAAGAAATTTAATATATAATTTCAAGATTCATAAAATAAATATTGTCTAATATATATTCTAATGTATAATCTTTTTTTATTTTTTAAATATTTTTATCAAATAATTTTTTTATTAAAAAATAAAAAATATTTGTGATGTAATATGAAAATAAAATACACTTATATACTATAAGTAATCATTAATAAAGGCAATTAACTACCTAATGTCATCTCTAATCAAATATTTATTAGGCTCACATATGTCTAAATATATCACATTAAATAAATCATTACGCACACCAACTGTGTCCAGGATAAGAAATTTTTAATATATTTTTCTAACTAATATATCTTATATTCTAGAATACAAATACCCTTAAAGTACAGTAAAGTATTCTCGATTTAACAAATAATAGATAATCAAGTTGAGAATAGACAAATAAATGATCGAACATACTCAAATATCTATCATGAGATCATATTAGAGAAGAAAAGACATATAATTCACTCTCCTCAAAATTTTATGATCCTACAAACAAGCATTAAAATGAAAAAATAAAGTTTTAATTAAATTACATCAATAGACAGCTCATAAAAAAATACATACAGAATAATCAAGGATAAATAAAACATACAGAAGAAATAATGAGTCAAATTGAATATTATTATTCTAAATAATTTTAGAAGTATTTTTATTAAGTACCACAATATTCAAAGAACATGAATAAAAAAATAATAATCACCTATAATATATGTATTGGCTACTAAATCAATAATCCAAGAGTACAAAATAGAACAAATGAGACACAATAGTTGTATATAAAGGTCACAAAAGGAATGTTATTATGTGATGGAGGAATCCTTAATATCCCCCTTCAATAAAGGTTATTACGAAAAGACTCTATCAAAACCCTTGGATGGCTCCGATAATTAATCTCTACCTCTCAATATTGTGTGGCATTCATTCTTGTTAAATATGGTCAAATATTTTGCCTAACAAAACTACAAGCACAACTTGAAATTAGGGTTCAGTGCAAACTTCAAAAATGCATAGACAACCAAAGAAATCATACCTCAATGCACAGACAACCAAAAAAATGAAGCACCCCACTATGCAAGCTTCAAAAAGATGCAACAATAATTTGATGACAACAAAATGCACAAATAACTAGCAAGTTCTACTTGAAAACTTGGGGCCTCATTATGCAAAGTTTCAAAAACCCACCACAACTCTATCGTGTTGAGTAAATTTCATCACACTCATTGTGTGCGATGATAAATAGAGTCGAACGATTTTCCCTCTTCAATCCTAAAGTTTTCTCCCTAATACCATATAAATATAAAATTGAAAAAAATAAAAAAATAAAAACACTATCAAAATACATACAAGCTAGCCCTTATATAAGATACTAGTCAAATTGGAATATCTCATAAATTAAATACTCTTATTCATAATATAAAAAAATAAAAAATAAGTACAATGAAACAATAATCCATAACAAATACATTATATTTAATCATATAATATTTAGTATTAATTCAACTTTTTAAATTCAAGATATTTAGTATTCAAAATATATTAAAAATTATAATAAATATAATTACAAAAATTACAAAAGGAGTAATCAAACACAAGGCCCACCCATAACAAGGGCTCATGCCTAATCACCCTCTAACACATAGCACACGTCTCATAGACCACAACCCGCTACAATGCCCAATAGAACAGCCACCCACAAGACACGAACCACAACTCAAGCCATATGGCACCAAGGAGCCACGAGCCACATGCCAAAACCCTACGATGATTTGACCATTCTAAACCAAGCCAGCACATGAGGGTCATGGTCACAAGCCACGTCCCAACACATATGATGTTGGCCAATGGGCCATGGCATGCCAGGTTGCCTTTTTCAGAGGCATTCCAGGCCAGCATGATTGCCCGATATAACCAAACAAAAGAGCTGCGCTAGCCCACCATCACTCAATTTTTTATTTCCTTTACAAATTTTAAAGATAGTCAAAGGTGTCAAACCAAGTGGGCAGAATAATAATTCAGGCATTTTATTTAAAAAAAAAATTAAGAAATATACCAAAAAATAGCCTATGGGAGAAACCCTAACAGCTACATATATAGCTGGTATAGGTTGCCCCCAACAGCAGCACACTGCTCAACATTGCGGAAAGCAGCAACCAGGCATACAAGAGGGTACATTAACATAAAAACTATGTATATTCCATAAAATCATTGCATAGATCAGCACTGACCATGTGTCTCTTAAGAAGTTTTCACATTAGCCAAGATACCATGCATGCAACAACATATATATATGTGTGTGTGTGTGTGTGTGTGTGTGTTTTTTGATCTGGAACGAAATCTAATCGGATGAGTGATCAGATAATAAGCTGCCAGCAAAAAAGTTATAAAAAATGCCTGTTTGCCTCAGTGATAGTCTAGGTCTACTAATATTTATCATGTTTAAACGAACCCTAGATGAAATCTTTTATCTTTTCAATCCCAACTAAGAACAATAATTCGAAGGTTATCTGTCATCAAGGTGAAAACTTTAAATTCAGAACGTAAAATGAAGCTCTACATAAATCTACACTATCTGTGACGCCATTTATCAAAAATTCTAATGCCACTCGACATTCTTTTATTGGGTATCCCCGAGCGATTTTGAGCTATGATTCTTTCTACTTGCCTGTATGAGGCAGCTACTGGGAAGAAATAGGATAAAGAAAATCAAACAGATTAAGTAATTCTGCAATTTATTGAAATTCAAATCAAGGATTACTGAGCAAATACGGCAAGAAGATCTCCTTCGGTTAGGTCGAAAGGAACGCCACCAACAAAAATATAAGCGGAGTCTTTGTACTTCGCATGCCATGACGCTTCCTCTGAGATCCCTAAAACAGCTTCTTTCGAATTTAGGTTTTGAATTCGTTTCACTTGCGTTAATGGATTCATATTTCATGACCTGCACATGCCTCCTTTCGAGTTTTATCAATCCAACCGACGGATATCTTCGAGGAAGTAGATATGAACGGTTGGATTGCCAGGCTCCAGGCCCGGGCAGGAGGTCCCGCACTCCCGCTCCCTCAGCTCGGATTGGCCAGCGTCGGGGCTGGACATCATGCTTCATGCCGAGAATATTTCAAAACGGCACAGCACAGCCCGCACATGGGCCGAGCGTGGCAACCCAACCCATTTTACTCACAAGCTGAATTTCATACTTCATAAAATCAAAATTATCGTATTGCAGTCGCTAGAGCTATAACCTAGCCGAGCTCCTCGCGAGCTGCTCGGCGTTCGGCTCATTAGATGCTCACTCGAACTCGTTTATTAAGTTAAACGAGCTGAGCCCGAACATCATTTTGAGACTCGTAAGTTAAATGAGCCGAGCCCGAGCACCCTCAAACTCGGCTCGTCAGCTCATAAACAGACTCGTGAATAGGCTCGTGAGCAAGCTTGTGAACAAGCTCGTGAACCATGCTCATGAATAGGCTCATGAACATTGAGAATGTTTGATACACAATAAATTTTTCCTACAAATAGATATGATGAATATTTTAACTCTTGAACTTTAATCAAGTTAATTGAATTTTTATTATCTTATTATTTTAATTTAGTTGTATATTGGTTATTTTAGATGAATATTTTTTTTAATTCCCGAACATCATTTTGAGGCTCGTAAGTTAAACAAGCCGAGCCCGAGCACCCTTAAACTCAGCTCGTCAGCTCATAAACAGACTCATGAATAGGCTTGTGAGCAAGCTCGTTAACCAGGCTCATGAACAAGCTCATGAACCAGGCTCGTGAACAGGCTCATAAGTTAAACGAGCCGAGCCCGAGCACCCTCAAACTCGGCTCGTCAGCTCGTGAACAAGCTCGAGCCTCTTTTAAAACCGAGCCGAGCCGAGCCTGCCTAATACTCGGCTCGGTTACACCCCTAAGTCGCATAAGATAAATGCAACCCTAATTTGATTAAATTGTTTTATAAACCACTTTAATTTTTTCAAACCATTGAAAATGAAAAATTTTCAATGGTTTGAAAAAATTAATGTGTTTGATAATAAATATTTAGAACTGTTAATTAAAAAATTTAAATGAAATAATGTTGAAAATATTAAGTAGGTAAAGACTTGCTTAATATTTTCAGCAAAATTGCTCAGCAAAAATTTTTTTGAGTTAACATTTTGATTTTTTTTTTCCTTTCTTTTTTGTTTTCTCATTCACGCTACAGTTCAATTTGTAAATCTGTCTTCTTCTCCTCCTTTCTCCACCCCACAAACTCTAAATCTAACTCTCTTTCATAATTAATTTAAGAGAATAAATAGTAAATCAACTAGTTATTCATTAATTTTTATTTTTATATTAAAAAATTTAGATTGTTTTAAAAAATTTAGATTTTATTGGTTATTTTTTTTATATGTTTAGTTTTTTTTTTTGGATTTATAATTTATTTATGGATCTGTTTTTAGGTATTTTGTTTTTTTATTAATTAATAATTGTAGTAAAAAAAAATTATTAGAAATTCTATTTATGTTGGATAATTTGTAATACAATAATAATAAAGATAAATATGTTAAATACATTATTTTCAGCTTTCAGCATTTACAGTTATCAAATAATATATTTATCTTCAATATTTGATTATCAATAATGTATCAAATAGTTTTTAAATACAAATATAATATTTATAAAATTCAGCACTTGATTTTTTCAATTTTATCAAACGGGCCCTATGTCTTATGTGCTAGAGCTATTCTTACTTTTTTGATGAACAATATTTGTATGATCTCTAGCAATTCTTGCTTAAGTGACATATAAGTACTCGCTTTCTCACCTCTCATAATTATTAATGCATCAATTGTTAAGATCTACATGAATAACTTTTGTTTTGGTACTATTTTTATTATGGAAAATTATGATTTAGGATTCCATAATGAAAATATTTACATTTTAAAATCCTTTTTTATTTTTTTTTTTAAATACATACTCATAAGATATTTATATTTTGGGGCTCCAAAAAGTAAATATTTGATTTTGCCGTAGGCAGATACTTAGGTGATGTTTGATAACGCACTTAAAATCTTCAAATCATTGAAATTTTTCAATAGTTTTGAAATTCTAAGTGTGATAAAAAAATGTTGGGAACTGAAAATTTAAAATTTTAAGTGAAAATTTATTAAAAAATATTAAGTTAGCAGAGACCTACTTAATGTTGAAGGCTGAAAATATTCAACAAAATTTTTTTAAAAAATTACTTTTTTTTTTCATTCACCCTATAGTTCAGTTTGTGAATCTGTCTCCTCCTTATTTTTTCGTCACCGCAAACCCTAGCTTAAATCCTCTTTCATGATTAATTTAAAAGAGAAAATATCAAATCAACTAGTTGTTTATTAATTTTTTTTTATATTAAAAATTTGAATAGTTTTAAAGAATTTAGATTTTATTAGTTATTTTTTAAATATTTTTATTTTATTTTTTTGAATTTATGATTTATTTATGGATATGTTTTTAGCGATTTTATTTTTATAATAATTAATAATTGTAGTGAAAAAAAAATTAATTACTAATTTTATTTATGTTGGATAATATATAATACAATGATAACAAGAATAAATATTTATAATACATCATTTTTAACACTCATCATTTACAGTTATCAAACAATATATTTATATTAAGAATTCAATTAACATTAATTTATCAAACAGTTTTTCAATACAAATTCAACACTTATAAAATCCAGCCTTAATTTTTCAGTACTTAATTTTTTTCAATTTTATCAAACGAGCCCTCAATCTTTAAAAAAAATTTATAGGTAATTATTGAATTCGATAACTACCCACACAAAATGTAAATAAAATTGCTTTTCAATTTTAAAAAGCCATTTTGTTTTTTAATTAAAAGAAACACACACACACACACACACACACACACACACACACACATATAATGTCATATATAACTTCATATATCATGATACATATTTATATTTATATTTATATCTATGTACATATATAAGCTACATATCCGGTCTTATGATATATATACTACATATATTGTGGTATATATTGGGACATTTACGTATACTTATCATGATAAATAACTAGATATATATATATATATATATAGTGATACATTCAATGTAGATTGGGCGAGGGTAAATTTAGGAATTTTATCAAAAGTAGAATAATTTTGGATTTGTGCACATTTGTTTAAAAAAAAATTAGGAACAAATGTAAAGGGGATAATTATGTAAAGGGGTCCCCAAGTGAATTTAATTACGTTTTGGGACCCCCCCATTATTCTCATTTTTTTCGTTCAAGAATAGTCTCAAAAATATTTATGATTTGCTCACCTTTTAAAACACCTCAATTGGCAAATTTTCATTTTTATTATTTTAGTATATACGAACATAATTATTCAAAAAAAAAAAAAAAATAGTGCAGAACATAAATATTGTTATTTGAAAAAACGATAACCACACAAAATTGAATCAAGAATTATAATCAGTTAATCTGAACCATAAAATATGCTATCTTTGGGGGACGTCTTGACTTTATCACCGACTGTAAGTAGAATAAAAGGAAAAGGAGTACTATATTGTGTCCTGTGTCTGTCATATGTGCCTGTAGAGTGTGGCGACCCATGGTGCTCCAACTAATAAAAGTTGCGCACAGGTTCGTCTCTGTCGTATAAATGGAATCGGCACCCCATTTTGAGAATCATCTGCATTGTAATATCAGCTGAATGTGTCTATGTAATCCTTTCTAGCCGTCACCTTCCTCACTGTTATGGTTTAATTCATCTTTGTTTGTGAATAAGTTATGATAAACTCGTTAGTCACTTATGCATGGACACATATAACTGGCATGTTGGCTGATGCTGTTGATCAAACCTTTTTTCGATGAATCCATCTTTCTTTCTCTGTGTCATTGTATCACTTTGAATGCAGCCTCCAGCGGAGTAATTTCTCTTTGTTTGATGCAGTGCAGTTTGTGTTCAGATACTAATGGATGGATAAATACTCTTACTCTATATATATATATATATATATATATATATATATAATGTATATATATATATAATGTATATATATATATATATAATGTATATCGTGCATGAATATTTGTGTATATCGACGTACATTCCAAGAATTATATACGTATGTGTCGTGTTATGAGCATGAGGACGGTACGTTCAAACACGGGATTGTTACCCCTCATTTAAAGTATTGTAATCTTGTAATATATTTAAGAATATATTTTAAATTAAATCATATAAAACTTATTTAAAGTTTTTAAATTATTTATAATATTTTTGAATGTATATTTTAATTTTAAATATTGCAATTCACCTCACGTGAGTTCCATCCTTGAGTTACATATACATTATATATATATATGCTTTATGTATATGTATAGAAATGTATATAGATCTTTATATTATATATTTATATATTTATTTATTTATTATATTTATTTATTTATTTATGTATATTTATATGTATATGTTCATGCATGTGTGTATGCGTGCATGTATGTATGTGTGTCGATATATATATATTTGGTAAATTTTAGATTTGAAGCTTATATATGATTGGATGGTGGTGTGTTTTGTTTTGTCTTTGTAGAGGTCATATTTTGAGGAAATCTAGTTTATGAATTCAAAATGAATGGTTTCTAAGTTATGAATGGTGGTTTATGAATTTGAATTAGGGATAGTAGTTTCAGAATTTGGAACAATAGTTTTAGAATTCAAAATATTAGTAGTCAAATTGAAAAATGATATTTTAATTTTTTTTTTTTTAATTTGGAGGAAAATCATATTTGTAAATTTCAATGTATTTATTTTAGAGTTTAGTATATATTTTTTTGATTGGGAAAATTTAGGTTCCTTTTTACAAATAGTTTATATTTTGTACATCAACATCAAAATCTTTTAATAAAAATACTAACAATTATAAAATAAATGTGAATGAACATTCTTGAATAGCAATAGTATGAATAGTGCACCACATGGATAAATATATCTGCATGTATAAATAGTATGTGAACATTGTGCGAATAGTGAGTTTTCTGTGAATTATTTATATTCTCTATTTTTCTATATTTAATTTACAAGTTTTTAGTTATAATTTTGTAGTTGTTTTATAATTCATTATCATCACGAAGCTCTGCCCATCTGATTGTAATTAAAAAAACAATAAATATTTCTTTGTTCTTGATTGATTGACTAATATAAACACTGAATTAGTTAATGATCAATTTAAGTCTTGTTTGTTTTTTTTTTATTTTAAACTAATCAGATATTGACCTATTTGTAATAATAGTATCATGACAAAAGTTTGGTAAAACTAAAATTTGTGGTATTAGATATCAAAGAAAAAAATATTTTATCATAGATACTCGATGTTAAACTTCATTTGGAAGCTAATGCCCTTGGTGTTACCGTTAAAGATGATAATAAGGCATCAGCTCTCAACAAAGCTCAAGCAATGCTTTACATTCCGCGACACCTTTTTGTGAGCATTATATTATAAGTAAGCAACATAAGTTGACTTTCAATAGTTTAGTTGCTAGGAGTAAGGGTATTCTCAACTTGATTTATTTTGATGAATAAGAATCACTTGAAATATCTTGAGTAGCAAATTATTTTGTATCTTTCATTAATGATTACTTAAGAAGATGTTGAGTGTATCCAATCAAACAAAGGTTAGATATATTTCTAATTTTTAAAGACTTCAAAGCATAGTTGAATCTTGAATCTAGGAAGAGGATTAAATATTTGAGGACATATAATGGAAGAAAGTATATGAATGATGAGTTTCTTTTTCTTTGTAAGTGGGAAGATATCAAATGATAGTTTATAGTTACATACATGCCGCAACAAAATGAAGTGATTGAACAATTGAATATAACTCTTATGGAATGGATGAGAGAAATATTGAAGACCACAAATCTACATAACTCTTTTTGTGGATTGGTAAATCACATTTTATTTGATAAATGAATCACCATCAATTGCAATTTATTTTAAAGTTGTCAATTGAGATGTGGACTAGTAAGCTAGTAAGTTATGTTGTTACTTTATATTTTTTTGGATGTCCTACAAATGTAATGTATAACACTAAATAAAGAATAAAATTGAATATGAAATACAAAAGTATATATTCGTAGGGTATGATGAAGGAGTGAAGAAATATTGCATATGGAATCCCACTACCCATAAAGTAATTATCAGTAGATATGTAATCTTCATAGAAAATCAACTATAAAGAATTAATGAAAATGATAATACATTGAAAGAAGTTCCAAAAGCTACAAATGTACAAGTCAAAAATAATCTGATATAAGGAAGGTACAAGAATAAGTCAAGTTTAAGGTGACAGATGTTAGTCGGCCAGCTAGTGAAATAAATTTGCCATCTTGGCACTTGGGCTATATTATATAGAGCAATATTACATATTATCTTCTGATAGATGATGGAAAACCATTACTATTACATAAAGATAAATGTAGCTCATATGCATCTCTATTGATAATAATAATAATAATGGAAGAAGAAATTAAAGCTCCATATAAGAACAAGTATTGGAAGTTAGTACCAATACTACATGTAAGAAAAAGGACTAAAAACAAATGGGTCTATAAGATCAAATAGACTAGTAATGATCAGATAAAATGATATCATAAAATATTAGTGGTAAAACATATGCTCGGAAAAAAGGTACTAACTTCAATAAAAATTATTTTCTTGTGGTTCATTTTACAATAATCAAAAGAGTACTGACTTTGTGTGCTACATTTTATTTATAATTTGAATAGTTATATCTCAAAACTACATTTCTTTAAAAAAGAACAAATGTATATGCTCCAGCAAGAATATTTTGTTAAAATAGACAAGGATAATTGAGTTTGTAGGCTGAACAAATTTCTCTATGATCTCAAATAATTACTGAGGTCTGGTATAAGAAATTTGATTCATTCATAATTAGTTTTAGATATAATAGGCTCATTTTAGACTATTATATATTCTACAAGAGGTTTGAGGATCAAAATAACTTTATCATTCTATTATTGTACATGGATGACATATTAGTAGTAGGTCTAAATAAATACTGAATCTAAGTTTAAATGCACAATTGGCTAGGGAGCTTAATATGAAGAACTTGAGATTAGCAAATAAGATTTTAGTGATGTATATTTACCGAGACGGAAACAATAGAAATATTTGATTCTCACAAAAAAAAAATTTATCTTAACAAGATCATGTGATACTTCAATAAGCAAGGTCATTAGTAAATTTCTACTCAACTTCTTATTAATCTCAAGTTATTCTTAAGTATGTGTCCTATCACAAAAGAAAATATATAAGAGAGAAATATATTGAGTACCACATGCATCAGTAATAGGAAATCTATAATTATCACAATAATTTCTTTTTCATGGTCTCTATATTATTTCATGGTCTCTATGTTATCTCCATAATTATCTTAATTAGAGGTGTCAAATGGGTAATGTCATGCTGACATGATTCTTTTTTGCTAGTCATGGCCATGCCACCGTGCCTTGCCACCAGCTTACATGGCCAGTCAATTACAATCGGCCACATTGGAAACATCCAACTTACATGGTCATATTTTTTAAAAAATATTAGATCACCCCATCGGACGATCACCCAAGCCAGTGGAGGTGGACTGTGCCACTGAGCCAAGCACACGGGTCATGACTAGCCTAGCACGGGGCACATTCATGAGCCATGTAGTTCCAAGCTAGGCATGGATGAACTAGGCTGTGCTACGGGCCGTGTCCGAGCCACCCAGCATGTTTAACATCTCTAGTCTTAATGGACAAGCACTCCAATTACAAAATTTCCAATATTTGTGTCGGCTTCTCATGATTTGGAATGATTCAGCAAAACAATGACATACTATTTTGTGATAATTTATTTTTAATGATCAATAGTTTGCATCTCATAATTTGACGATGAAATAAAATTTTTGGTTGAACAAAAAAATATTTTTTATATTTGACATACTTTATTCTCCCACAATGTTTGCAACAAATCCCTCAATTGATCAACATGTTCTAAATATTTGCTATGCTATATACATAACAGTATCATCCAAATACACCATACAAATTAATCAAGGAAATGTTATGATACTTAGTTCATAAATGTACAAAATATTGTTAGTATATTTATAAGTCCAAATAATATCACTAAGAATTTATGACCCATGCCTCATTACATATTTTATCTTTAGTTCATAATCTTCAACTATTCATTATTAATAGTATGCTTATCTCAAAAAAAAGTCAAAAATTATATGGCATCTCCAAATTGTTTTAACAAGTCCACAAGCAAAAGATTCGTATATTTATTTTTTTATCATCAACTCATTGATGACGTGATAGTCAATACACACCTACAAAGATCTATCATATTTTTTTTTCGAAATAAAATGAGTGCGTCACATGGGGCCTCTGAAGTCCAAATATAGCCAATAATAATCATTTCTCTTAGTTACATATTTAGCTTTTTGAGTTCTAAGAGAACTATTCGATAGGATGTCAGATGTCTTGGTTATTGGAATGACATTTGACACCAATTCAATCTAATGATTTATTTCCTTATTTGGTTGTAACTTTTTTGACAATTCAGTAGGCATGACATCTTGTAATTAGTCCAAAATTTTCAACATTTCTATAGGAGTCTCATTGATAGCCTCTAATTTTTTTGTAAATCTTTAAGACCAACAAATAGACTATTTCATTAATTTTTTTAATTGTATTAATGGTAACTTTTTTGCAAGTATTTTTTTTTACAATTTGTCTAATATTTCATGTTATAGGAATAATATTTTTGCAAATAAGGTTTATGATAGATATACAATGATCAAATTGAACTAAAATTGCATTTACCTAATCTAGAAAATCCAACTGAATCACAAAGTCATAGTTATATAATGGTATTATCTTAATTATTCTTTTTTCTTTCCAATCTCTCAATTTGACCTCTACATCAGAAATAACACTACTAATTAGAATTTCTTTAGAATTAATCATCTTGATCTGTCCATTAATTTTTTTAATGATAAAATTCAATTATTTCATGATCCATTCTAAAATTAAAAAAAATGAGAAGTACTTGTATTCATTAATACTTTGATATTATGATCAATAATAGTTAAATTCATGAATATCAAACATCTCTATGTTCCGTGCTTCTTATTTTTGATTGAGGTAAACAAAATTGAACTCATTTTAATATTTTTTTTATTGATTCTTTATTGTATATGATGATAGTAGTATATTTGTTTTGATTGTGATAATCATGATTTATATGTGGCCATTTACAAAGAAAAAATTAGTTGTTTTTTCTTTTTTTTTTTTTTGCAATCTAAGAATAATTTTTTTCTTGTCATCAGATAATTATTTCTTAACTATTTATCTTGATCAATTAAAGTTTTTTCTTTTCTCTTGTAAGAGTTTAATTTGTCCATTTTCTTGAATTTTTTGAGATTTGACTACTAATATTGCATTGTTAATGTCTTGATTTACTCTCCTATACAATTTTTATTTAGCCCAAGGTTTGAGACCATCAATAAATAAATAAATAGAATATCTCTTTCTCATCAAGATAAAAATTTGATGAATTAGTTTAGAAAATTTACATACATAATCTATTACATTCGTGTATTGGGTTTGTCTCTACAAATTAGCCATCTCTTTATCTTCCACATACTCTGAATAAAATTGATGATTCAAACTCTTGTTTGAATGAATCCCAAGTATGCATATTAGGATGCCTACAACCAAAGAAGTACAATATTTACTAAATACATAGAAGCAACACTAATCTCACTTGTTTCACTCATAATGCTTCACTCAAAAATATTGCTACATTCCATAAATAAAAGTATCCACCTCTTTTGTTGCTTGGGCACCTCTCAACTCCTTCTACTTCGGGACAACCACGATCAGTGAAGCATCTAGACAATTGTGATGCTCTCTATAGTTCAGTTACAAGTTAAAAGTTTCCTTTTTAATTTATCAATCTTCTCTTATATAGTAATCACCATGGAATCCAAAATATAATTCTTTTGGGCTAACATTTTCGAGGTAATATTGCGGACACTTTACATCCTTCCTTTGAGTTAATGCTTCATCAATATCACATCCTTGATAGTCTTTCTAGTATTCTCAATTTTATTTTGCAATTCACCAATAGTTAGCTTTGCCTTAGCCATCTGAGCTTCCAAGTAGGTTATTACATACTTAGAGCTTCCTTTACTCTCTCGACACTTGGCATCATATACATCTTGTTAAGGGTTACTAATCTCATAAATAAATATCATAGCAAGAAAGTCGACCACCTCTAATACCACTTCTCATGTATCATATGCTTTAGTGTTATAAATGTGACATTAGGCTAAGAATTACTTTTTTTCCAATTTCCTAAGTTAGTCGGTTCTTATCTTGTGTGAGAGTCACATCCACAAAATCTCACACACAAGCTTAATAAGATAGAGAAATACTGAGAGATAATTTATCACCAATGAAAATTAAAACTGAGTGAGTACCATAATGGGAAGGATTCCTTTATGAAGAAAACGCTCCCATTCAAATAAAGGGTCATTATTTTCCTATATTTCACAATTTTCAAATCATTTTGATATTTTCCAAAATTTCATTAGGCCGTAACACATTGACCTCATTAATAATAGGGATTTTAACCAAGATGTCACAAATAAATCACAATAAGGGCTTACTCCCACCAAGTTCATCAACACATGTTGCTTCAAAAAATTTCTTTATATTATCCTATTATGGGTTTTAATGTTAATTTTAATTTTAAATTAAAGATTGAGAAATCATAAAAATAGTTAATATTTTTTATTTTAGTATGTTTGGTCACAACAAACTAAAAAACAATTATCTTTTTAGACTAATTTTTCTTTATAGTTGTCATAGCTAAATTGAAAAATATTAACTCTTTTGTGCATCGAAATGCATTATAATCTTCAATATCACTTTCACATCCATGTAGCATTAAAAAAATATGCAAATATATATCATATTAAAAAAATTTAAATAAAACCAACAAATTTTTTTTGAATATATAAATATAAATATACACACAAATAATTTTGAATATATATATACATAGATACAAATATGTGTGTGTGTGTGTGTGTGTATAACACAAACACACACACACACCCTATATATATATATATGCATAATATATATATTATGAATGTATGTATAATGTATATATTTAATATATGAACAAGTGTGCATATATGCACAATATATATATATATATATATTGTGCACGTGTATATAATATTGTAGACACATTGTATGTATGTATATATATTGTGCACGTGTATATAATATTGTAGACACATTGTATGTATGTATATATATTTTATAAACTATGTATAGATATTATATATACTCATATACTCAGTGTGTATATATACTTGTATATACGATTATATTATTTACATAGCATATGTATTGAGTATATACTCAAATCTATAGACTATGTATATAGAGTGTCTATGTATTGTATAAACATATTGTGTATGTGCATACTTTGTACATATGCTCTACATACACACACAATGTGTACATATTGACTATGGGATATACATAGTCTATATGTATAATGTGTCTACACATTTTCTATATACATACTATGCACATTGCATATATATAAATAGTACGAACTATATATATCTTTTGTTTTTAATGCATAACAGAGATACACACACACACACACATATAATGATATAAATTTTTATTACGCGAACAGTGTTTTAAAAACACATTATTCATGTGATTTATCAAAAAATGCCATTGATGTGTCATTTTACATAATAGGAATTTGTTTGTATATAAAAATAAAATGAGGTGATAATAAAAATATTTTAAATTTTGGTATTATTTTTTTGTAATGGAAAGGGGTCAATGAAACATCATTTGCCCACATCAAAAATTCATTTTGGATTTCTGATTTTTCTTTTATTAAATGAGGTTCTCTCTCTTTTGAAAAACATCTAGATCCCAATTCCCTTTTTACTTGTATTTCTTTAATTGTATTGTTCTTTTTATTTATTCAAGGGTTGAATTTTTTATTTTTAAAATTATTGTTGAAAGTTTTAATTTTATAACAATTCTATCAGAGGTGGGGTTATATAATAACTTTTGTGGATAATATATGTCTATGAAAGTTAAGTCAAAAGAGTGGTAAAAGCCTCAAGGTTTGTAATTTTTAAGAGGGTATTGCATCCCTCCACTTGAGAACTTTTTTGGTATATTAACAAAATTAGTTACTATCGCCCCTAGTTTCTGTTCATTATAACCGAGATTTTCGAGGAAAGATAATTGCTTAGATGCAATTGAAAAAAGGCCCACAAATATTCTTGAAAGAAAAGTAAAATAAAATAGATGATAATATAATTGCCGCTTTGCATTTGACACTAGCTGATGAAATATTGTCAATTATAGTAGAAAAGAATATGGGAAATTAAATTTGATATATTCTCACAAGATTATATGAGGCAAAGTCACTTCACAATAAGATGTTCTTAAAGAGATGCCTTTACACTCTTCGAATAATGTAATTTGTTATGTACTGATCATGTTGACTCTTTGAATACTCAATTTTCTCAACTTACTATGTTGGGTCATAAAATAGAAGAAGTTGAACATGTTGAGATTTTACTTCAAGGTTTACATAATTCATTTGATCAATGCATCATCAATCTGAGAAATACTATTTTAATAAACAGTTTAATCTTCAATGATATTACCACTTCCATCTTAGAAGAAAAAAATATATACAAAATAAGAAGGATAGATATGTAAAATGCACAACAAGTAGAAGCCTTAATGATGATACAAGAGAGATCGATGAAGTGTGACCCTAATATGAGTCAGAATTATGATAGATTAAAATCAAGAAGTAAGAAAAATATTAAATGCTACAACTATAGCAAGAAATAGTACTTCAAAAAAGATTATTGATATTAAAAATAGAGTGAGGATGATGAGTTATCAAATACTTAATAGAATATTGTAAGTATCAATGATGATAGCAATATTTTTTAAAGCAAGGTGATAAAAATAGTTGAAAGCAAAAAATAGCTTGGTGATATGTGGTTGCTAGACTCAGGAGCTTCACAGCATATGATATCTTGAAGATATTGTTTTAAAAATATGAACAAATCTCAAGAGGTTTTATACAATTGGGTGATGATCATGCTTTGAAAATTATTAGTATCGATATTATTAAAATAAAATTATTTGATGGTATGATTTATACCTTTAAAGAGGTATGACATATAATTGACTTAAAGAAAAAAAATTATTATCTCTGGGAAAAATAGATAGTCTTGAGTGTATAATCCATATTGAGAATGAGATTATAAAGATTATGAGAGACACCCTTGTGGTCATGAAGGAAAAAAATATCACGATAAATTTATTCATGCTTATGGGAGAAATAGTATAGAAAGCTGATGCATGTGTTGCTATAATTAGCAAAGGAGAAGAATCAATGATGATGTAAGATTTTGACCAAAGCCATATGTATAGTAGATCAATTGTAAGAAGTAAAAGTATCATAGGCTTTAATTATTCTAATGTATGAAAATCACTAGAACAATCCAAAGGAGTAGCAAAATATTTTATATCATGCATTGATAATTACTTAAGGATATGTTGAGTGTATGTGTATCCAATCAAGAAGATGTCAGATATGTTTCTAATTTTTAAAGACTTCAAAGCATGAGTAAAACTTAAATCTAAAAAAAGGATTAAATATTTGTTGATAGATAATGAAAGATGATATATAGATGACAAATTTTTTACTATTTGTAGGCAAGAAGGTTCAAATAATAATTTATAGCCATATACATGCCACAACAAAATGTAGTAGTTGAATTTTTAAATATAACTTTTATAAAATTGAGGAGAAAAATGTTTAGAACTACAAGTCTGCCCAACTCCTTTTGGGCAGACGTAATCCATACTACAAGTTATGTGATAAATTAGTAGCCATCAATTATGATTGATTTGAATATGCCGATGAAGATGTGGACTAGTAAGCCAATAGATTACTATACTTTATACTTTTTTGGATGTCCTATATATGTGATATACAACATTCAAGAAAGAATAAAGTCGGATCCAAAATCTAGAAAGTGTATATTCTTTGGGTATGCTGAAGGAGTGAAGAGGTATCGCATGTGAAATCCTACTACCCACAATGTAATTATCAACAGAGATATAATTTTTATAGAAAATTAATTACAAAGAATTGACGATAATGATAGCATGTTGAAAGAAGCTTCAGATCCAACCACCATGCAAGTTAAAATAATTAGAGACAAGATGTTCCAATATCTATGAATGAAGAACTATAGTACTAAATATAAGAGTATCTCGAGTATGAGGCTTAAGAAGTTAGTTAGTTAACACATGATAGAAGACCACCAGCTTGACACATGGAGCATGTTAAGGAGAGCAATATTGCATATTATCTTTTAATAGGTGATGATAAACTTTCAATATTTCATATAACTTTGAATAGTTATAATTCATCTCTATGGTTAACATCACAATGGAAAAAGAAATTGATGCATTATACAAGAACAAGATTTGAAAGTTAGTACTGTTACAACTAGGAAGAAAAACCATTTGTAATAAATATTTTTTAAAGATCAAGTAGGATAGCAATGATCAAGTAAAATAATATCATGCAAGGTTTGTGGTAAAGGGATATGTTTAGAAATAATGTATTGACTTCAATGATATTTTTTTTTCTATGTGGTTCATCTTACAATAATCAGATTAATAATGACTTAGTGTGCTATATTTGATTTACATTTTGAGCAATTGGAAATCAAAAATATATATCTTCATAGAGAAATTGAAGAAGTTTATATATTACAGCAAGAAGGATTTCCTGAAAATAGGTAAGGAGAAATTAGTTTGTAAGTTGAACAAGTATTTATATCGTTTGAAATAGACACTAATGTGTTGATATAATAGATTTGATTCTTTCATCATTAGCCTTAGATAAAATAGACTTAGTCTAGACTATTATATGCACGATAAAAGGTTTGAGGATGTGAATGATTTCAACATTTTATTAATGTACTTGGTTGACATATAGATAGTAGGCTCCAATAAATATCAAATCCAAAAATCGAAGGCACAATTGGCTAGGGAGTTTGATATGAAGGATTTGAGACTAAAAAACAAGATTATAGGGATACATATTTATTTAGACAGAAATAATAGAAAGATTTGACTTTCTCAAGAAAATTATTTTAACAAGATTTTGCTATGCTTCAACATGTAAGGTAGTAAGCTAATTTCAACTTCAATTTTTATTAATTTCGAATTATTTTCAAGTATGTGTCCTAACTCAAAAAAAGAGGGGAAGAAAATTTTGAGTACCATATTTATTAGTAGTAAAAAGTTCACTGTTTATAATGATTTATATAATACTAGACATTACACAAGCAATGAGAATAATTAATTAATTCATGACAAATCATGACATAGAACATTTGAGTACTATGAAGAAGATTCTCAAATATGTTAGATGAACCTCAAATAATGTATTATGTTATAGATATTCAGAATTTATTGTCAGAGGTTAGATTGATGTAGATTATATTGGGGATATTGATAATATCAAGTCGATCACGAGTTATGTTTCTACTCTTACTAGAGAAGCTTTAAGTTGAGTTCAAAAGTTACATTTTATTATATATACTTCTACGATAAAAGTAGAGTATTTTGCAGTTATACAAGCTAATAAATATATAATCTAGTTACAAATGCTATTAGAAGATTTTGGACACAAACAAAATAAAATTATTTTATTTTGTGATAATTAGAGTACTCTACGTTTAACAAAAAAAACTAATATTTCACTAAAAGATAAAATATATCATAGTATAATATTATTTTATATAAGAGAAAATTGAAGGAGTATGTATATACAAAAGATTCACACTAATGAGAACATAACAAATGTTTTGACTAAACCAATCAATATTGGTAAGTTTGAATGATGTAAAACTACATGTAGCCTAGCAAGAACTTGAGCAAGCATAGACAATTGAGAAAAGTAATTTTCTAGTGGAAGAATATAATATTAAGGGGTAGGTGAAACATCACATTGACTATATCAAAAATATATTTATGATTTTTTATTTTTCTTCTATAAAATGAGTTTCTTTATCTTTTGAAAAATATCTCAATCCTAATTTTTCTTTTATTTATATTTATTCTATTTTAATATTCATTTTATTGACTTAAGGGTTGAATTTAATATTTTTTATATTATTATTGTTGGTTTTATTTTTTAAACATTTTTTTATTAAAACATTAAAAAATAATAGAAAAAAATATATAAATATTCTCGTATCTGCAGCTTGCTCCATTGACCTAATTGATGTTTACTTTACTAAAAATACCACGGTGCTCCAACTAATAGTAATTGTGCCCAGGGGCATACTTTTCCCATAAAAGCAACTGCGTTAACGGAGAAAATGATAACCAAATGGTGTTTTGACTGTAAGTGGTGTCGTCTTCTTCATTGCACTATTATGCTTCTTTAATTTCTCTATATTTTCTCCATATGAAACTACTGCGGTTTGTGAATAAGTTATGTAGTTTTATCTTTTTATCTTCTCTTAAAGTTCTCATTTGATGACACTTTAATTTATTTTCCTTTTTGATATAAATATCTGCTTCCATACTGACTAGTTTAGACGTCACAGTCTGCTATACTTTACAGACATTTGTCATGCTACATCTTTGCTACTCTAATCATGTTTCACAGGCAGTAATCGTCAGTGCTTTACATTATGTTGCTAGTAGATTTCTACTTCCATAGACTCTTTTGTATCAAGAGTCAGTTGGGAATAAAGTTTCCTCTCTGCTGTGCAGGCTTAAAAACAAGCTTAACGATTGCGTTTCACATTATATTTTAGTGTTTGAGTGGTTTGCATTTGCAGAGTCAGTTGCGTTTCACTTTGTATAAAGACTCTTTTGTATCAAGGGTCAGTTGTGAATAATGTTTCTAATCCATCGACGACTAGTCCTCGTCTAGAATCAAATATATCAGTTGCTAGCTAATGTAATAACCTGCGATCCTTTTTTAACATGTACGTGGTGGGTGTAATGGCATTTATTTTAAAAGTAATAAATTTAGTATAATAAGCTCCCCAACAGGCCTTTTTGCCCGTTATGCTTCATACCTTTAAAAAGGTTCTGTATAATAATATTAAAGTTAATAAATCTTGTAAGCTTAACAGAATTACATTTGCAAGCATGTTAATCCACCGATCCACTGACCCATACAATAACATAAAAGGTTTGATTTTTCTTCGTTTCTACAAAATTTGTCATAAAACCATAATTAATGGTACAAAACATTTTACGATTGTCAGACCTATCAAAATGTCTCCAAGGATGGGTACAAAGTTCTCACTATCTATTTTAACACTTCTTTTAAAGTGCATCAACGTCTATAGCTTCGAACTATAGTAATCTTTGATAAAAAACTCAGTTATTTTTCAAATCATCTGTATCTTGTCATTTGATTTTTAATTATTTTTGTTCTTTTTCTCCGATTATGAAAATGGCTTCTGTAGATATTATTTTTGTCCTACTTAATTCTGCACTTCGGTATTTATGTTTCATTTTCATACGTCATCTTGCATTCTTGGTTTCTTGTGCTTCAAGATCCAAGATTCTCTTGCATGTTTGGTTGGGTACATGATTCTGCATCCAAATGGATTAGCAAAAGCATTCGTTCATTTTGAACAGTAATCAATGAGAATTATATTTATCTAGTATAATTATTCCTCTTATTTATATAGCATTTCTTCAACTTATTTAGATGAGCTGGCTTTTTTAATCAAGATATACCTAATTTAAATTAGGGATATTCAAAATGGGGAGTCTTTGAATATTTGATTTTCTTGGATATTTTGTGAATAAAAATAGAAAGTATCGTCCACTTTATCCAAAATGGAATCATTTTTATTCATTTTCCATTTTGTTTTTGGTGAGTTTACACAAGCCCAGAAATAATAGTAATTTTGTTTAATGTCTTGATGATAACCTTATTAGGTCATCGGCCTACATAAGAGATTTTTAAAGGATCATAATCATGATATGTGAATTGTTCTAAAATTGTTGCATTATCTAATTGCCTCTTTCATGTATAGTGTGAAAAGCTAGTCAAAAGTGGGTCTCCTTGCATTAATCTTATTGTCTATAAAAAAGCTGTGTAGTTGCTCGGTCGATTGTAACAAAAGGTTTCTAAATATTTATTTAGGGAATCATCTTAGGGATATTTTTTCCTTGCATATCTCCTTATTGGACTGTGCAAGGAGAATATTATCTAAAATTAAAGTTATTCACGTATGCCCATTTTGCTATGTTAATTAAATCCATTAAGATCCCTTTCAACCTTGAAGAAAAGTGTTTTGTGATTAATTTGTATATTACATTATAATATGATATTGGCATGTAATCTTTAATTTATGATGCTTGAGATGCCTTGGGAATCAGTGCAATATACACTTTATTTGCTCCAGCATTTTGAGAATGGAAGAAGCTTTATATTATTTAAGCATGGCTTCCTGTGAGTTCTTGTTGAATTCAATATTATATCCATTTGGGCTTGGAGATTTTGAATCCCCCATGCTAAAAACAACATTCTTAATTTCTTTTGAAGATTAGTATAAAGATGGGGAATTAGTCTTTTTTCTTAAGCTTCTTATGTTTGTAATCTCTTTTCTAATACTTTCTATCTTCCTTGAAGAGCCCAAATGGTTTTTTTAATAGGAGACATGCATTAATGATGTAAACTTGTGACATAGTGAAGCTCCTAGCCTCCTTAACTACAATCACAATTTTATTTTTTTGCATCTTAAAGTTTGTCAAAACATAGAAGAATTTAGTACATCTATCACTTTGTTTTAAATACCTAATCTTGGTTTTTTGTCCAAGAAAAGATAATCCTGATTCTTCTAACCTCATTTTAACCTTGAGATTGAATTCCTACTTTTTATGAGAAGTGGTAGTATGTTGTAAGAACCTACCTTGTAGGTCATGAACATCTTTTCTAGTGGTAGAGACTCTTGCATAGATGTCCCCAAAGTATTTTTCATTCAATTTTTTATTTGGCTTTCAATAATTTCAGCTTTTTGACCAATTGAAACATATTAGAACTTTCAATATTCTCCTTCCAAGCTCAAATAAGCAAAGGAGTATGCTCCTTGTGTAATAACCACATGTTATAAAATTTAAAAGACACTTTTCTTTCATGGGCTCCCATTTTCATTGTCATTAGTATTAGATAATGATCAAAGAAAATCTCTAGCTACAGAAATCAAGCTTTACTATCTAGGCATAGGCTTGCCCATTTATGATTAATCATTACTTTTTTAAGTTTACTTTGTTCTACAATTTGTCCATAAAAAATAATTGCCCGAAGATTAGAGGTCCTCCAAGCTTAGTGGAGAGCAATAATTTACTATATCTTGGCACTTAGTTCGTAACAATTCTTCCTCCAACAATAAAACTCATAATGTTCCAACTAGCAATCTTCATTCCAACTAATCAGACTTCTCCCCTCCTTATATACATTTGAGCCCTTATTGTATTTGTCTTTTTTCTAGTTGTCTCCCCTAGCAACTTCAGATAGATCATAGATCCAAAACTTGTTAATGTGATTTCATTTAGTCTTATAGCATTCATCATAACATGCATCAATCATAGCAATCACCTAGTTACAAGCCATGCCCCCTTATATAGTATCTACCCATATACAATTCAAATCCATCCTCACATACATCATAGCTTTAGGCTTTTAGCATTCACACCCTTCTCTATTGGGCATACATGCATGTTGTATTCAAAGGTAGATTTAAATTTACTCCATCAATTACATGAGAAACTTCAATATAGCAAGCCCTAACGTATCTAGGCTACAAAAGCCATAGAACACCCTTCAAACAAGCATACACATTTACATATTTAGCTTTATAATTCATCCAATATTTCATTTGAGATTTAAGAAATAGAAGGCTTGCCTTAACTCCTCAGGGTGCACATTGATTATTGCATATTAGTGCCATGTAGTATTTCTTATTTATTCCATGCATGACCATCCATAAGATATCCTTCTCTAGAAGTACCTTCACGTCTCCCTCAAAAGTCCTTATATTACACGAGGAAGAGCATTAAAATTCTCTCCATAATCCAACTACCAAAACTCCAGATATAGTTCCACCTCTTCCTGAAGTTTAGAGATCTCCTATAATTGTAGCAATTATAGGAACTTACCTTTATCTTTGAAGTTTAGAGGAGCTGAGATCTCCTATAATTGTAGCAATTCTCCTTTGCATTGTATCTTTGAACTTACATTTATTCCTGAAGTTTAGAGATGACTCATCCCTTATAGCTGTAGCATCTCTTCTTTTCTTCTTCACTTTGACTAAGGTAAAGTTGTCATCTTCCTCCATGTGATGTGCATTGCTGTCTCTTTCTTCATACAAGGGAATTTGAGGGCTGTCCTCCCTTGGAGATCCTGAATTTTCTTTTCTAGCTAGGATCTGCCATTCTTCTAGATGAGATCCAATTACCTCCTCTTTCTTTGAGTTGTGGCCTTTCATTGGGGATAGTGGGACTTGCTAGAAATTTTTTCTCCACCTCTTCTTTCATATTCCTACTCTGATAACTACTCATCAAGTACCCAAACATAGAGAAAGATTTGCAATAGAAAGAGAAATTTTCATATAATACTGGCTGATAGATTTTTGAGCCATTCGGGAAGTTTAGTGTAATTTTATTTGATAGGTCTTCATTTAGATCCATTTCCACTGACACCCTAGCATATGCTATTTTAAAAATGTTCGAGGTTAATTTATCCATGTGAAATGGTTGGCCAATAGAGCTTATAGTTTTACTTAGACTAATTGGGTTCCAAAGATATATTGAAAAATTTGGGAACTTTACATTAATTAAAATCTTTGCCATCTTCTTTAGCTCGTAGTGAAAACTCACTAGGAGAGACATAACATATAATGGCCATACCAAATACTAGGTATGGCCTCGATTTCAACATCTCCTCCAAGTTTTTAGCATTTTTGATTTAAAATAATATCTAGCCACTCGGATTTTGGATAACTTGGGCATTAACCTTTCTTTGTTCTTCCATAAAATTTTAAAGTAATATTTGCTCAGGGTATCTAGTCACAAAATAGCTCACTAAATAGTTTTTCCAGTACTCTTTTCCATGGAGAAAATCCTCGTCCTCAAAATAAGCATTATTAGATGGTTAGAGAAAATATAGGATAATTTGGTTGTGTTTGCTAAGGTCCTATTCTTGAAGAAAAGACTATTTCATGAGACTTTGTTATTCCCTTAAGTTTTAGGATGTAGATGGGATGTTTCCGTATCCTCCTTGCTTCCATAGCTTTTGTTTTCCCAAGTGACATAATTGAGGTTTATCAGTCTCATATTCTTTGTCTCTAAACACAAGTTTTCAGATTCATCAGTGTTTATATGTAAATGAGGGTCTGATTCATCTCTCTTCCCAATTATTAGTGTTATAATAGCTAATATCAATAGAGTTTGTATCAGCAGGATACACCACATCTCTATCATACTTTTCATTGATCGAATTAATTGCATGCCTCCTTCAGGACTATTAGCATTAATAGTGAGCATACCAGACCCTTTCTCATGACAAATTGTCTCCAAAAAATGCTACATTCCTTGCATCATGACTGCTAGTATCAACAATGAACATACTAAGACCCTCGACAAGGAAAACATCATTTGGGAGTGAATTATTTATCAAACATCCATTAATATCATGAAATTGACCATCAACATCACATATATTTCTATTTTTCGAAGTATTCTTGGGAAGAAACTCAATCGGGTCAGAAAATATTTTACCATAAAGATTTTTTTGGGAATCATCATCCTCAATAATATATTTTATAGCTTCGGAATCACTTTCGAAACAAATTACAAGTATTCTTCTTCGAGTGTGCTTTGGAGAAACATCATTTTGGTTGTGTGGAATGTGATGAGCGCTTGTGCATTGAGAATGTTTTTAGTGGTGCTTAAGTCTTAGGGTTTTCTAATTGTAAATACTTCAAGTGGTCCCTTGGAGCACATCTTGATAATATATTATGTATGAATTTAGTTTCTAAGTTCAAAAACTAATCCTCACCACTTGCCTTGCTAGATCCATGTCTTCTAAGATTTGATTTCCTAGTATTTGAGAAGATTTTGAGGTTTTTTGTGGGATTTTGGGAAGGTGAGAGGGAGAATATAAATCAACATGTTGAAAAGCTGCTGATTATGTGATTAAGATCTTAGTATGTTACTATAGACATTAACACTCTATGTAATTGAACAATCTCTCATATATATAATTTATATCTTCTAGTGTGAAGGTGAGCAACTCCCTCCCGAAACCCTCAAATCTCTCACTTTCTCTTCAAAATCTAGCCTAGTTTGGTTTGGATTGTGTAATGGAAATTGACTCCTATACTTAGGAGATATATATCCTTGGTCTAATGAGTTTGTCGGGACCGGTATTGATAAACCTAAGTGCCGAAAGGGATAATGCCTATGTCGCGGTCCTCTCCGACGATGCCTCAAATCCTTTGCAGAATCATGGCCCTGCCGATTGCTCCTCAAAATGGACCCAAAGACGGCGAGTTTTGTGCTCCGAGAACGATTCAAGTGCAACAGAGTTTGTTATTGACGATGGAGGCGCTCAAAAAATTATATATGGTAAGATTTTGGTTGATTTGAATGCTTCTTCTCATCTCAATCAAAACTCGTTGGGCTGTAAAATTGATAAACTAGGTGATACCGAGAACTCGAGATTTGGTTTTAATGGTGAGAATGGTGAAACTGAGGTTCCAGAATTGTTAAAATGTTCTGTCGCTTTGAATTTGAACAATATAAGCAATGAGGCAACCTTCCTAAATGATGTTTCGAACAATCCTATAGTTCTGAACGAATGGAATTCCAGTAGCTCTAATTATAGTTCAAGCACAAAACCTATCTCGAACTCTAGTGAGGAATTTCATGACTCGGCTCGTCCAACCCCCCTACGTAGTAGCAATGATACATTAAAGGCTAATTCCCTGGAACCTGTAAATTGCGACTATGCTGTCAACAGCTCGGATACTGACCATATGCCAAATAAACTGGCCTCCTACCATCAAGGCTCGGCTTATGCTGGTGCTGCCCCTGGCCAAGAAGGCAGGGATAAAGCTAAGACCATGCCCACCAAAACCTTTGGGCTGAACCGAGTCAGCCTAGAAGCATAGAGGGCAAGATTCCACCGAAAACTTTTGGTAAAAGTAGAGGTGTCAAGCCGGCCCGGCACATGAAAATGCTGTGCTCGGGCCCGTGCCGTGCCCGGGTTAGGCATGAGCCATGTTGTGCCCTGTCGTGCCGTGCCTGACCCGGCACGGTTCGACCCGTGGCACGGCACACCGGAACGGGTTCGTCCCGTGCCGGGTGTCCCCCGATCCCGACCCCGCGATAGCCCCACGCCCCTCCCGCAAAAAGACCGCGGGTCGGGTCCAATTAGACCCGACCCGCGGTCCCACTTCTAAGAATCTTGATATATTATAGTGGTGGAAATCATATGAGTCTATCTTTCCCGTGCTATCGAGGATGGCACGGGATCTATTGACTCCTCCGGTGTCGAGCGTAGAATCTGAGTCTGCTTTTTCTGTTGCAGTGAACGTGATTTCGGATAGGAGATCGAGATTACGTCCAGATATGGTTGATGCATTGGCTTGTTTGAAGGATTGTGGGGATTCGAGGTTTAGCATCCATGACCGTGCTGGAGCTGGGACTGGGACAGGGACTGCAGTCACATCCACATCCACTACGATGGCGGAGGAGTTAATTGCCGATGATGATGATCCATATGATACTAATTTTGATGTTGCGGCTGATGATTCTCATGATATGCCGATTGACGATTGATGATGATCTACTGTTTTTTGATTTCGATGTTTTTTTTATTGATTGTACGCTTTGTTTGTACTTTATTGAAACTGTAATTTGTTTGGTTTGGACCTTCGATTTCAAATGGCTGATTGCTCATTTTTCATTTGAGTTGCTTATGTTTTTTTTAATTTTTATTTTTATTAACAAAATATATTGATTTATTTATTTTTATGTTTTAATTTTTAATTAAAAAATTTATAACTTTATTATGTAATTCTAATAAATTTTAAACTAATTTTATATTATATTAAAAAAAATTTTAACTTTGTTATTTTAATAAAATTTAACATTTTTCATATTATAAATATATAATATTATACATTATCTAAAATTTTATATATTTTTTAATAATTTATATAAATAAAATAAAATAAAATAAATCAAAAAAAAAAATTTTTGGCCCGTAAGGCCAGGCCGGGCCCAGCTTTTTTAAACCATGCCGGGTACGAAGGCGCGCTCGTGCTCAAAAAAAATCAGCCGGCCCAGCCCGTTTGACACATCTAGGTAAAAGTATGGCCCCATGAAGTAGTCTCTTCTTTGGCAATAGGGCCTTAATCAATACCTCGAAACTCTCCTTCATTCCCCCGAAACAGCATGTTAGTGCTGTCTTTGAAGAAGGCGATCTCCTACATGGTAATGAATATTGGAAACACTGCCTTGTGAGTTACTTTATAACCAAATGTCATGGATATTCCCTCTTAAGGAAATTTATGGTGGACTAATGGAAAGTTTCGCCACAAGTCATACAGCACCCTAGCGGGTGGCTGGTTTTTAAGTTCGGTAATGCTGATGAAATGGACTATATCCTGAATTTTGGCCCTTACCTTGTTTATGGTCGCTCCTTGTATGTAAAGCCACTCCCAATAGGCTTCCACTACGGGTTGAAGAAGATGGCTAAAATCCCGATATGGATAAAGCTTCCTAACTTCCCCCTCCACTTGTGGAATCCCATGGGCCTAAACAAGGCCACGAGTTGTATTGGAAGACCCTTGCACATGGATAAATCAATAACAAACATTGCTAAAATCGCATTTGCTAGAATTTTTGTGGAAATTGATTTGGGCAGCGAACGGCTAGAGGAGATTGTGTTAAAATTCCCTGATGGGTCAAATATCAACCAACCTGTTATATATGAGAGCCTGCCCATATTCTATAATTTCTGCTCTACTTTTGACCATTTGTCAAATGAGTGACATGGAGCAAAGCAAAAGCATGTAGAGGAGGCCCCAAGGCCAAGCTCACCCCCAAGCCCATGCAGCCCGAGAATAAATGAAGGAAGCTCTCCCCTAGAGGAGGGACATTTGTCTAGTGCCGAACTTGCTAAAGGAGCTAGAATTGACACTCGAGTTGAAAAAGATCTATCTCTCTCCCTAGCAGTGGAAGAAAATAGAGAATTCATGGTGGTTAAACCTCGAAGAAAAAGGAAGGAGTCGAACGTCAGAGAGGGCCCGTCTTTGAACTTGAGGAACAAAGGGAGAGGCAAAGATGCTACTTCCAAGGGCTCCACTCCTTATGGCCTAGGATAAGATGGAAATAGGGGATCCCAACCCCTGCAAAATTGGGAAGGAGCTGATGGAGTTTTTATGCTTTGTTTGTTTTTATTTCTTTTGGCATTCTTGTTCTAGGAGTTTTGGAGGTTGGAAAAGGAGGGGTATAATCTGGCCCCTCCCAATACTTTTATTAAGGGGTTTTTGGGGAGAGGTGGGGGCACCTCTAGGTAGGCATGCATGTATACCTATGTGTTTTACTAATTGTAGTCGGTACCCCAAGCAGATAAACAATGCTTGGAAGCAGAAGGTGCCTCTGAAAGAGGGCTTGATCTTGTGGCCATACATACACAAGCAATTTCACCAGCTTGGGCACACCGGGTGGGCCTGCTTCTTGATGAATGAATGGGCTGCTCAAATATGCCTTGGATTTGAGTCTGGCTTAGGGCTTCCTTTATATGAACTTGTAAAATCAATCGGGGCTCATATGGGATTTCACGCACACTGGCACGGGGGGTTATGTCTTGGATAAGTTGGCTTCTTGAGCCGTAATGTAAGGAGTGGAGAGGTTTGGTCCTGCGTGGCTTGGCACTTAGGGGCAAGATTTGATTCCCGAGTTGTAATGAATTGTAATCTTTGGGGGCGGCGAGATGTTGCAAGGGGGTCTCCTCCAGCATAATGGGGCACAGTAGGGGTAACTCAATACAACTTAACTCCATGAAATTAAGGAGATCTCAACAAAATTATGTGCTATCTAAACATGGGAAAATAATAAGGGTTTATATGGGATTTCAGTCATGCTGGCACGGTGGACTAGGTGAGAATTAGCCTATAAACTGGCTTGTAAAATGTCTTATTGTTTGGGCAGGATCATTATGTTGTTATGTAAGGTGTGGTGAGAATAGGTCCTGTGTGGCCTGGCACTTATGGGCAATTTTTGTTCCCCAAAATGTAATGACAAAGGAGGTATTCGAGCAAGGTGGGGCCCTGTGTGGCTTTAATCAATGTACTGTGTGTGAGGGATGTGGCACAGGGTCCCCCTCCAGCAAAACGGGGCACAATAAGAATAACATGGAGAAATTCAAAAATATGATCACTTGTAAGTTTGGGGTGGGATTTTACTGGCTTTCCGATATAAGGGTGGTAATAAGGGCTTTCTATTTTGATTATAAGAAGATTATTGCCTTCTTAAAGGCGAGAAATTGGGCAAATATGGGGGTTTCTAATGTGACGCCTACGGGTGTCAAAGGGGTTCTCGCATGCCACAAAAAGCATAAAACAATGCTAAAAGATAAGCTTGCATGCCTAGGATACTCATATTGCCGACTAATCCTTATATGAGGATAGCTTTATGGAATCTAAGGGGATTTAATTGCCCTTTTAAACACAAGGAAGTTCTTAGATTAATCAATACTTATTCAGTAGACATATTTGCTATCGCGGAGGCCAAGCTCAGCCGTGAAAAGCTTAATTGGCTTGTGAAGTCAAAATTTATGAAAATGAATATTCTAGATAATTTTTCCTGTTAAAACCATGGGAGGCTTCTTGTCTTCTGGGATGGACGAACAATAACTGTTAGCTCTTACATCAGCTCTTCTCAGCACATCACCATTATTGCAATGGACATTGAGAAAGGCCTATCTTTCAAATTAACAATCATATATGGACTTAACTCAATAGTCAGCAGAAGGAGCCTCTAGAAAAGTCTATCTAAAGAGGGAGGGGCCGGATATGGGCCCTGGATTCTTATAGGAGATTTTAATGCTCTGTTATTAGGATTAGACAGAGTCAGAGGCAGGATAGTTACTAACTATGAATGTCAAGATGCCCTGGACTGTATTTTACGTCTCGGCATAGAGGACCTCCCCTCATCGGGAAGCTATTTCACCTGAACAAACGGTAGAGTTTCTAGCAAATTCAATAGGGCTATGGCTAATAATGATTGGGAAAATCTCCAATTAGATTGCCATGTTAAATCTTTCCCCCTGGTACTTTCTCTGACCACTGCCTCATGCTTCTATCCACTGAACACGCAGATAAAGGAAGGTTGATCCCCTTCAAATTCTATAATATGTGGGCATCACATGAATAGTTTATTCCACTCTTGCTCGCCACCTGGGAAGTCAATATTTCTGGCTCCTTGATGTTCCAATTTGTCTCATAGCTGAAGCTTTTAAAGGACCTCCTTAAAAAGCTAAATGAAAGATATTTTGGACATATAAGCACTAGAGTATCTTTAGCTAAAGAGTCTCTTAGTTCTCTACAAATCAGAATGCTAAATTGCCCTAGCCCTACTCTGAAAGAAGAAGAGTTGCAACTCAAGATTAGCTCGAGAAGGCTAGAAGAGTGTGAACTCTCATTCCTTAGGCAAAAGGCCAAAATCAAATACCTAAGGAATAGTGACAAATGCACTAAATTCTTTCATGTCTTAACAAATTCAAAGGTGTAGAAAAGCAAAATAGTATCGATACTCAAAGAAGATGGAAATTACTCTTCTTCAAAAAATGATGTAGTAGAATCTTTTGTCTCATACTTTAAGGAGCTCTTGGGCTCATCAAAACACAGAAATAAAATTGATAAGAGAATCATAGCAGAAGGGCCAAACCTCAATTCTGATGATCATGATTCACTTTCTCTATCCTTTTCTTCAGATGAGATAAGGAAAGCCTCGTTCTCTGTGGGGAGTTCGAAGTCCATGGGACCAGACGGGTATACAGAGTAATTTTATATAAGGCTTCGTGGAAATATATTGGCGAGTACGTGGTTAAAATTGTAAAAAGTTTCTTCCATTCCGGAAGAATAGTAAGGCAAATCAACCACAGCTTATATTGCACTAATTCCCAAGTTTTCACATGCTTTCACTGTTAAGGATTATCGTCCTATTTCGTGCTGCAATATAATTTATAAAATCATTTCCAAGTTTATTACTTCTCGCTTGAAGATGGTTCTTTGTGGTTTAATTAGTCCCTCTCAAGGGGCTTTTATCAAATGGCGGTTGATATCAGACAATTTCTTCCTTGAGTAATGCCTAATCAGGAAATATGCAAGGAAAAGAATTTCCCCGCGGTATTTCTTTAAAGTTGATATTTAAAAAGCTTTTGACACCATGGAATGGAGCTTTCTAATGGAACTATTGGATACTTTAAATTTTCCCAAGTACTTTTCAAAAGTCATTTATGAATGCATCTGTACAACATCATACTCGGTGGCTATAAATGGCCAGCTCAATGGGTTTTTCAAAGGCAAAAGAGGCCTTAGGCAAGGAGATCCTATCTTCCCATACCTCTTTGCCATATGCATGAAATATCTTTCAAGATTACTTCTCGCTGCCTCCTCCCTTGATAAATTTTCATTTCATCCAGGTTGCGCCCCATTCAAGTTATCTCACTTGATGCATGCAGATAATTTAATCATCTTTTCAAAAGGGGACGTATCCTCAACCTCTATTGTGTTGAGCACGCTCTAGAATTTTTCTATAGTTTCCGGGTTGAGTGTTAACCCCTCCAAATTGAATATCTTCTTTGGAGGGGTAAATAATGAAACTAAAAAGGAGATTGTTAATCGCTCAGATTATGAGGAAGGCACGCTCCCATTTATTTTCCTCGGGGTCCTACTCTAGTCTAGCAAATTAATCTCCTCCCAGTTCTGTCTTGCTAGCAAAAATAATCTCGGTTATTCATCAATGAGCCGGGAAAATTCTAAAAGCATGGTCAAAAACACATGCTGAATCTATATTAAATGAATAGTGCGAATGCGGTAGGATTGTATTTAATGCCTATTGGTTTCTAACCAGTTTCAATTCCAAGAAAGATGAATCATGGACCAAAGCCATTTGGTTCAAAAACAATGTGCCCAAGCACGTGGTTAATCTATGGATTGCTAAACAAAGGAATCTCAGAACTAAGGACAAAGCTTTTACTGCACTGGATATCCCAAACTGCGAATTCTACAGTGGGTTGGAAACTTTCAATCATGTGTTCTTTGAATGCTGATTCTCTAGATACGTGATGGAGGAGATCAAAGCATTGGCAGACTTAGATGAAACTATTTGCTCAATTCCTGCAGGTTTCCAATTGATTATGAAGAGCTATATGGAAGAATCCCCAAGGTGTAATTTTCAGAAAGCAGCTTTCGCAGAGGCAGTGTACCATATTTGGCTGGAGAGAAACATAAGATTGTACGACAAGAAAGCTCAAAATATAGAATGATTAGTTAGGAAGATTAAAACTGAAATTTATATTGTTTTTTGCAAGTTATGTAATAGTCTGAATTTGCCTTAGGCTGTAAAGAATTTTTGATAGTGCATTTTACTTATCAAAAAAAAATAGTGTGAAGGTGAGCAAGACAACCCAAAAGGCTCTACAATCCTATTTTTTGGGGGATATATGAGTCTAATGGGTAATATAAGATACGTGAGTCTAAAGGTTCGATTATGAATAAATATTTTGAGGAAGATTATTAGTTGTTTGAAGAGTTGTTAAAAATAACTACCCAACTCTGAATGATCATGGCTTTGGCAAAAGACAAGTTGAAGTTTTGGAGTTGGACTAGCTCACTGCAATGGAAGTTAAAATGGATGCATTTATAAATAGATTGTTAGCGCATAAGGTGGGGGGAGGGGCAAAAAAATGTGGAATAATTCATTATTTTGCAAATATAAGGAATGATGAATTTTGATATAATTTATTAAGTAGATGAAGCCAATCCAACGTTTTTCAAAGTAAATGATATGTGTTTTGACCCAACTCTAATATTCTCACACACTACCATTCAAACATGCGGGGTCACGGAGGCACCTTCTATGAAATCTATAGTAGTGGACACCAAAATATTAGCTAAGCCCCAAAGAATTTTGGGCATTATTCAATGTGTATAAAAATAGAAGTAGGATCAAATTCAAATTATCAATACCATAAAATATAAGAGAAATTATTTGTGGATAAAATGTTAATGGCACTTCTAAACAAGATAAAGTAAATAAATGAGTTTCAATATTTTAAATGGAGAAACTAGAGACTAATTTGGAAAATATGAATGTTATAATGTGAAGTATAGAAAACTAGCTAGATTGAAAAATTAGCATTATCATAAAAAAGCAAGAGCATAAATGAGCTGCCTAGTTATTTGGATTGCAACCCAAAAAAAATGTATGTCCATTATACTTAGAAGTAGGAAAGAGCTAGAGGGACAACATAAAATAAAAAGAGTTGATACTGATAGCATCACAACTTTATAAAAGTCATGACTCCAACATTACTTGATTCAAGAGAAATGGTGCCTATTGCTGTGACATTTCTTGAGGTCACTTCATCCACTACAGAGAATGCCCAGCTCATAACCCCAACTATGATTAATGGAGAAGATGAATTGGGAAAATAAATGGAGACTACATGAAGTAGTGGAAATAAGCATATAATGGAGAATGATTCCATATGTATTCTTTCATTTAATTTACCTTTTCCACAATGATTTAAAAATAAAAAAATGGATGAATAATTTGAGACATTTTTTAACACTTTATAGAAGTTAAAAATTAATATTGTTTTTTCCAAAGCATTATCTCAAATACTTAACTATATAAATTTCATGAAGGATGTCAAAAGTAGCTACTTTTGACATCCTTCATGAAAAATGAGGTTGAGATGTATGGAACCTTAAATATAACAAAGAAATATAGTACAATCATGCAATAAAACCTCCAAAGAATATTGAAAGATCTAAAGTTTTATTATTCCATGTATGATTAGAGAGTATGTATTTTGGGAGGTATTTTGTGATCTAAGATCTAGCAACAATTTAATGTCTGTGTCGATAGCACAAGAAATGAAGCTTGGTGAAACCACTTTAACCTCTCTCTTATTCCAAATGATAGATCAATCAATCATGGCTTCACACAACACCATAGCATTTGTGTTGTAGAAAGTAAATACTCAAATGGCAACCCAACACAGTCTAATAGCACTCAAAAAAGTTATGGCATCAATGGAGAAAAAATCTAGTGAAGGAACTTCAAAAGAAATGAGTCGTAGAGATCATTCAATTTTATAACAAGAACCAAAAAGAAAAGAGAAAATGAAGAAAATTAATAAAAAGCTACTCCTTGATGATCGACTATGGACATTAAACATAGCATTACTTGAGATACAACTCAAGAAGTTTTTTTTTACAATGTATTATATAATAATTATAAGTAGAAAATTACGCAAAATGTATTATATTATTTTTTAATCTCAAAAGTTAATCACGGAGCTCAAACCTCATTGTGATTCTTTAACTAACCACAAAAAGAAGTAGCCCCATTTTATTGATACACTATGATATTCTAACTCAGTCATAACAAATACTTATTTAAAAGGAGGAAAGTCAAAACATTAATCTATTTTTGTTGCAAGTGGGGGATGGTTTGCATGAGGAAGAGAAATAATTTTAGTGTGTAATTTATTCAGTATGTAAAATACTAAATAAGTCTTTCCATTTGGTATGATTTTTATTATGTATTTAGTTGAAAGAGAGTTTTATTTGTAATAATTTCATATAACCTAAAATTTTGTGAATTTTGATTAATAGTTATGAAATCATGAGTTTTAGAGTAAAAGGTACAATTTGATAGAGTTGATAACTAGAAATGGAGTGAAAAGTTATGCTAGTCAATGCAAATGATATGTTATGACTTGATTATACCTTTGAGTACTTATAAATTAGTTTTGACATTAATTCTTGATTGAAACTCTATACACATATTTATGATAATCTTTGTATGCCATGACTCTACCACATTATTAAAATATTTATTTTACTTTATGACACATTCTTTAGGTTGTGATGATTTCTTAGAGTCATAGCTGAACTAACTTGAAACAACATCATGAATGTTATAATAATTTTACAACATAGTAATAATGTACTCTACTAGTGCTAAAAACTTCAACAGACTTTAGATGTCATGACTTTCCTTTTCTTATGTCTAAAATACAAAATACTCAAGCCAAAGTCACAATGATGATTTAGTATTGTAACTTTTAGCTATAGAATATTATAGAGTCAAACTTAAGATATAGCCAAAATAAGCATAGTGACTCTTAGCTCAAGAGAGAAACCAAATACATGACCATTCTTCAATTTTATAACTCTTGGTTATAGAAGAAAAATGCACAACTATGTCCAAATTCAACACCACAATATTGTGTTACATAGATTAAATTCACAAGTCATGGCCACACATTATCACTGTGACATTGTATTATAACAGCTAAATGAGCCATTGTGACTTTTTCTAGTATTGATGCCATACTTTTTATTTAGTGCTATCACTTCCAAGCAAAAAATTCATACCAAATGATCAAGTATAAAAGGAAAAACTTAAGAAACCAAGAGAAATTCATGAGAGGCATAAGAAAGATGACTCAAGGGGCTCAACAATTTTATTTTTAGGCGATCCATAAGCAACAAGAGTGATACAAGACACAAATATAAACTCTCAAAGATGCAATTCATTTCAAACCCCTCTTAAGGGTAAATCCAAGTGAAATCGAATAAATTTTGAGGGATTTAAGTTTTGAAATCTAGATTTTCTCTAGGGTTGAAATTTGACACTTGAATTCCTATGAAACAAATTGACACTTTCTTTGTATGTTATTCTTCCCAATTTCATGATGAAAGAAAAATCTAGGGATGGCTTGATGTAACTATGTGTGATAGATGCTTATTTTAAATGTTTTAATGTGATATTTAAAATGATAATAATTCTAAATATGACATGTGAGATAAACACATATGTCAAAACCTAAAATTGAGGTATTATTAATCATTATGAGTATGACAATTACGAGGTTGAAAGTATGAATACTTTCATAGACCAGTCTATTATGCATATCCCAGAGGAATTGACCCTCAATTAATATTGGAAGGTAAATATAATGTTTTCTCTAGGGTTTTACTTTTAGTGTGTGAGTTGCCTATCATAGTGGGGGATGGTGACATATAAGCCACATGCTAGGTGAGTTTGAATGTGATTCATATGATAGTGATAGCCCTACAAGTTAATTTTGAATGTGATTCATATGATTTCCATAAGTGAAACATAAGAGAAAATATATATTAATTGCGCGATTATGATGCTAATTAAACTAAAAGTACAAATGTCTTTACTATTATATTAATTCTCATTAAGAAAGATACTAGAAGTCAGAAAATAAGAATTTGTATTCAAAGCAATTATTAATAGTTGAATGAGTTCCATAAATAGTGAGAACTTATGGATGACCTCGAAGTATAAATAATATGCATTCCTAATGTTATAATAGTGAGGAAATAACTATGAGATAATAATTATTGGAAAAAGCTCAATAGTTATTAACCACCTTATATGTTGATAAGGTAAGAGGTCATTTAGAATCACCTAGCTTTTATTTTATGATTGGGTATAACTACAACAAGGCCAATTAAAATTCCATAATGTATAAAATTATCAATCATCCCTGGAGTCTAGGATCTTTGACTTGAATCATACCTATCATGCCAACTAGAATTATTGATTGATTTAACTCTGAGTATAATCTCTATGAGATTCATATCTGGACTAAATATCCAATATAATACTTGTAGGACCCATATACTTATGGAATAATACTAGACAAGAAACTCTTACCCAACTAACTTTTTTGATGCATCAACCATACAAATTAGGTATTGTAATAAAGTTTCAACATTGAAAGATCTTCACTAATGAGCATTTAGAATATTGTTTAACTAATAAAATTGAGCTATGTAATAAAATCACAATATATTCTTGATATCATTTCCAGAGATTGTTTAGTTCAATTAATTAATATGAATTTACATAATTATTCTTAAAAAAGATTAGTTATATTACTATAGTTTTGATAATGATATTTAGATTATTTTCTCAAATCTATATTAACTAGTCTTGTTATCTTATTTGGATTATGGATAGTTGTATTCTTGTGTTGTTGTTTCTTTCTTTTAGCCATCATTATAGCAAAAGAAATCAAAAGATTATGTACAAAGTAAATGATCAGTATGATGAAGCATATTATTCATTGAGTTGTGAATTCTATCTCATACCTCATGTTTATCTTAATTTAGTTATATTATCAACTAGCAATAAGTTATGGAGATATGAGTTGTGGGAGGAATAAAGAAATTCCACATGATGGTCATTAACCAACCTTTAGTCTAATATTTTAAGAACAACTTACATAATTACTAATCAAAACATGAAGATCAAATGTAAATATATAAAATTAGTTAAGATAGTTGATATGAGTGACCAATACACTGACTTGAGTACATAGAAGGAAAGTATTGTATCAAAAATTTAAGTTGGTGATACAGAGGTAGTTGAGGATGATAACTAATAAAAAGTTGGAATGGAAGAGGAAAGCACTATAGTAGAAGTTTTAGTAACTAATACAGAAGTAGTTGAAGATGAGAACCAAGAAGACGTAATTGAATACATGGTTTAAAGTATACAAAAAGAAAGTACAACATATATAATTTTAGTGGCTGGTATGGAAGAAATTGAGGAGAACCAGGAAAAGAAACTTAAAATTTTATGATATTTTGCAATATCAATGTTATAGCACTAATAAAGAATAGATGGTATATCCCAACAATCCTTGTAGTGAATACTATTGAGATGATTATTTATATAGTATCAATGAGTAAAATATAAAGTACTAAAAGGAAAGAGATCAAAAATTACATGGAAAAGTTGGCTTAGATTATAGAGATTTTTGATGGAAAAAACATCTATTAGATAGTCTAGCTATAAATATTAACAATTGTATTTATTGGGAGGCAACCCATGAGTTTTCATTTGTGTGATATAGTTTTTTTTGTGAAATAAACATCACATTAATAAGAAGCTGAAGATGATGAAAAAGAAGAAGATGAAGAAAAGAGGAGGAGGAAGAAGAAGAATAATAAGATGAAAAAGAAGAGGAAGAAGGGGAA